>OY282589.1:13337628-13838739 GCA_958298965.1 Chrysolina haemoptera | reverse complement strand
TGATGGCCGGAGAAAGTGTTGGGAATCGCACGTTAACCGGTAAGACCTCGTTAATCCTTGGCTTGCACAAGTTTCGACTTTTGAGGGCTGCCGCTCGTAAGGGGGGCGACAGCTGGTTAACGGAAAAAACAATTTTAAAACCTGTGGTTATTTGTAAAAATCTACTACATTGCCCTGCAATTTACATGATTTTCAAAATTTTCATAGGTGTCGAATATAGTTGAACGGGTGATTGCCTATTGACAAAAATATGTACATGGAGTAAAAATGAGTTACACCCAGTCTAAATTTGACTTGTCAAGCGAATATTTTTGCAAAGTAGTATTGAGTGAAAAAAAATTCCATTTAAATAAAGTTAAAAATAAATTTATTTTGAATTTTAAAATAATTTGAATCCCACCCCATGTATTATTGAAATTGTCGAAAATAAGGACGATCGAGTGATTTTTACATGATATAAGTGGAAGAAGTTCTTGGCACACAAATGAGTTATTGCTAATCATTTTCATTTATCCGATCGACGGAAGGTCATTGAAGACGATCGATTCTCCGTTGAGTTTACCAATTTACTAACGGACGAGTAGTTGATATAAAAAAAAGGCTACTCTCCAGTAGCAAACTCCATAAGTCAATATGAGGTAGATATCTGGAAAATAAGCATTACGGAAAAAAATCGGATTTGAAAAAACACACTATGTAAGCTAAGTGGCGATGTGTTGCAAAATGCTGTAGATTTACTTCAGCAAGGGGTGAACGGTGAATCACAATAGCGAAATGATAAGTTGAACTCTGGAATTCATCCATCTTCACCCAGAAGTTTACCAGAGCTGCATTTTCTTATAGGTCGTGAACAAGAGCTTGGTTATCGATAAAAGTCATATTAAAAAGTATTATATGTTCACAGGAAGATTTTCACATAAGTATTCAAGAAATTATGCAGCAATCGATAGAATTCGCTTGGAGAGCCGATTAACTGAAACTTTGAAAATATCAGTGCCAGCGTATTTTTGATTCAACACATGAACAAATCATCATACGAAATATTTTCTTATACTCACGGCATACAATTATTGCACAGAGCTAACCATTTGATGTGGAGTTTTTTTCAACCAGAAATAAATCAATGTTTTTCGATTTTTAAAATTCTTTCTCCTAAAATTCACCTTGTGTGTGCACATTATCATGTTTTAGAAATAATATTACAGGACTCAACTGGTTTGAGGAGGCTATAAGCGTCTTTGACTGAATACTTGTCATGGCATTTTTCATAATTTCGAACAAGCAAATATCTTTGGGTTTCATACCGATTGTCACATTTTTAGATCCTTTGTAGGCTGAATTGTTTCCGCCTATTATTTCTTTTCCCCAAGTCTTCCTCACTTTCAGCTATAACTGGCTCGCACTAAACATTTCGAACAAGCAAATATCTTTGGGTTTCATACCGATTGTCCCATTTCTAGATCCCTTTGCAGGCTGAATTGTTTCCGCGTATTATTTCTTTTCCCCAAATCTTCCTCACTTTGAGCTGTAACAGGCTCGCACTAAACATTTCTTTGGGTTTCATACCGATTGTCCCATTTCTAGATCCCTTTGTAGGCTGAATTGTTTCCGCCTATTATTTCTTTTCCCCAAATCTTCCTCACTTTCAGCTATAACAGGCTCGCACTCAACATTTCCAACAAGCAAATATCTTTGGGTTTCATACCGATTGTCCCATTTCTAGATCCCTTTGTAGGCTGAATTGTTTCCGCGTATTATTTCTTTTCCCAAATTTTCGTCACTTTCAGCTACAACAGGCTCGCACTAATCATTTCGAACAAGCAAATATCTTTGGGTTTCATACCGATTGTCCCATTTCTAGATCCCTTTGTAGGCTGAATTGTTTCCGCGTATTATTTCTTTTCCCCAAATTTTCGTCACTTTCAGCTACAACAGGCTCGCACTAATCATTTCGAACAAGCAAATATCTTTGGGTTTCATACCGATTGTCCCATTTCTAGATCCCTTTGTAGGCTGAATTGTTTCCGCGTATCTTTTCCCCAAATCTTCCTCACTTTCAGCTATAACAGGCTCGCACTCAACATTTCCAATAAGCAAATATCTTTGGGTTTCATACCGATTGTCCCATTTCTAGATCCCTTTGTAGGCTGAATTGTTTCCGCGTATTATTTCTTTTCCCCAAATCTACCTCACTTTCAGCTATAACAGGCTCGTACTAAACATTTCGAACAAGCAAATATCTTTGGGTTTCATACCGATTGTCCCATTTCTAAATCCCTTTGTAGGCTGAATTGTTTCCGCGTATTATTTCTTTTCCCCAAATCTTCCTCACTTTCAGCTATAACAGGCTCGCACTCAACATTTCCAATAAGCAAATATCTTTGGGTTTCATACCGATTGTCCCATTTCTAGATCCCTTTGTAGGCTGAATTGTTTCCGCGTATTATTTCTTTTCCCCAAATCTTCCTCACTTTCAGCTATAACAGGCTCGTACGGGTTTCATACCGATTGTCCCATTTCTAAATCCCTTTGTAGGCTGAATTGTTTCCGCGTATTATTTCTTTTCCCCAAATCCTCCTCACTTTCAGCTATAACTGGCTCGCACTAAACATTTCGAACAAGCAAATATCTATGGGTTTCATACCGATTGTCCCATTTTTAGATCACTTTGTAGGCTGAATTGTTTCCGCGTACTATTTCTTTTCCCCAAATCTTCCTCACTTTCAGCTATAACAGGCTCGCACTAAACATATTTGGGAAATACGTTAATAAAAACCAAAATGTACTTCTATTCTTTGATAGTTTTTGAGTAGGAAATCATTTTAACCAAATCAGCTAGAACCTTCGATGATAACACACATTCCTTTGAAGTGCCTTCACGAATTTCTATGAAACTTTGCGTGGTTTTACAGCTATGTAGCCTGACACATATATGCAAATGGTTGGGAAAACTAAAGTAGTCAGCTCGGTTTCAATGAAACTACAGAGAGTGGAATAACTGAAATTATTTCAAACATTAGGAATTGAAGGAATGGAATTGTCTAACAGATAATTATGCCAATAAATAGTCAAACTACATGATAAAAGTTTTCGTCATGGAAATTCCATTAAACAGGAATTCATTGAAGTATTAGGTAATGATAATCCAACTCCAAAACCGAACACGTACCTATATAGTTTACATCAAGAACATTTACGTCTCATAATCTCAGATTTTCCATCAGTTATATCTCTGAACCGTAAGTGAAGATTTCTCTGATTCTTTATTCTAGGTACCAGTTATTTTGTCTTCGAAGGCGCTGTATACCAGAACTTGAGTATTTGGGTCGATCATAATAAAATTACTTGAAATGAATAGAACTTCAAGCACCTTTCGTCTTTCATTATGACACCAGAGTTCCTGCAGGGGGTACGGCTGAGAAGATTCATTTTGTGAGGGTAATTGTGACCTTGGAAGGTATTTAACACTTACTCTAAAGGGTTGAGTGATTCGTATTCGAAAGACACCAAACATTTCGAAATTATTAATTTTAATTTCAATTTCCAAAAGAAAAATTGTGGAAAGCTGGATTAATTTGCAGTGGAAAAATTAATACAGTCCAATGCCACATTTGTAAAATTTAGAAATTTCAGTAGAAGCCTGAAAATGATCCTTTACTCGATATTTCAAATGGGCACCATTTTACAGGTTTTTCCAAAATAAAAGCATATTTGTAAAAAGAACGAGAGTCCCTATATATCCGAGTCTGATTAATTTGGAAATCAACGATTTTTTTTCATAATCGCTTACCCAAGTAATAATAAAGTGTCTTTAGTAAAGGCGGAGTTCAGTCTGTGACTGCTCTTATACTCAACATGCCCCTGACGCTTTCAGATCTCAACGGAAAGTTGACGTTTTCCAAGAAATGTGCCATTTCGTGAAAGTAATCTCGCTCTAGATCTTGATCAAACTGACCCAGGCTCGATCTTGGCTGGAGTTCCTTTTTTCTTAGGCATGAGTAATTTTTATTTTATATATTAAGGATAGCTTTTGGCTGTGTCATAAGTAATGTTATGTGCATATATTGAATGAGGTATCGAGCGTTTATTTGTCAAAGATATGTATTTGTAATTGTGTTCATTTTGAGAAAAAGCGTCATTGCCGCTCTCCAAAGATCCTACTACTACTACTAGATTTTACACAGACAGACACGATTGTTTGTTATGTTTTCATCATGGTCTTTTGAAGTTAGACAATGGCCTCCTGAAGAATATATGTGGAGTCAACAGAAAATTTTCTGTAGCAAGTGTGTACTTTTTCTCTTATCCAACTAAAATAGTGAAGTGAAATGGGCTGGTCGGTAACTTGTCTACAATTTTCCGGAGAAGTGAGCGAATTCGTGGACGAGATATCACCGAAAGCCGGTATCACCAACCCAAAAACTACTTTCTACATCTACAGAGTTGATATATTAATAGTGAGTGTCATATAAGCATCTATATTCACCTACATAATATGAATGTATAATTGGCTTATGACTATGATGTAAATAGAATACGAGGACAGCTCTTTGACCGACTAAAAATACATAACCAATGCTGCTCTGTTTCCTATACCAAGGAAAAAATCATACAAACTACTGATAAACTACCATAAAGGACGGAAAAACATATGGAAATGATAGTCAATTCTCAAACAGTAGACGTCTCGATGTCCCAAGTAAGCAAACTACTAGTTTCATAGTTGCTCCATTTTACATTTTTATTGAAGTACTGAGTACTCCAAAGTCATTGACGTACCAAGTCTGGAGGAAATTATGCCATTTTGAGATTGAAAATTATTTCATTTTCGTTACCTCAGCATACAAAAATGTATTCGATTTATATTTGTGAACGGTCAATTTTCCCAAAAGGCATTTGAAAAATGATGGCAATTATTTTCAATACCAGTCGCAGCATATAGCTAGGTCTGTAAGTACAAATGTCTTACTTTTTTGTTCGAGAACAGCACCTATAGATGATTTAATTTTCTTATGAACAAATCATTGAACTCGATATTACCATCAAAAGTATGTAAAAAATCACGTATCAAAAGGAAACTATTCGTAGAAAATTTTATATTTTGAATATTTTCAGACTATTTGACCAATGGTTTAGCCATAATCTAGTAACGGCAGGGAATATAATGTTATATTTGGCTATCAAAAACCATTAAATCGACGCAGCCTTCTTGAAACTGAGGAATATTTCCTTTATTCTTTCCAGAAATGAAAATTATGTACCTGTAAAATTCCATCTCAATCAGATGAATAGTTTTTTCGTGAAAGAGTAACAGACAGACACGTAGACATATAGCAGATTTTATAATAACTACATGTGACGGTGAATTCTGAAGCTAATGGGCCAGAAATATTTCCAGGAAATAATAAAATATTAGTTTTCTTCATGAATACTCGAATTGATTAATCTCAAAAGATTATGTCTATATAGGCGACGTATAACTTTTATTATTTATCGTAACACTGATAATTGATTATTCATGGCAGTGAATTTGCTATATGAACTCTACGTGAACCCGACAAACCCAATAAGTTCACTCAGACATGCCTCTGGATTCACAAGAATGCATGATTCTTGGTAATTAGGCCTTACACTCGGTTGGAGAAAGGCATTTATTCAGTTCATATAAGGTCTGAATTGTTCAGAAACTTGGCCACTAATCACCTAAAAACTTATCTCAACTTTTCCAATACACCAGTGAATTTTCTTGATTCTAATTTTCGAGCCTTTTTTAAATTTCAATGATATTCTAAGAGTGTTTTCCCGAATTTATAGATGTACCTAATATTTTATAAGTTATGTAGAATTCCCTTTATACATCTGTTTCTTATGTATTTTCTATAACCGATGAGCCTCTGTATACGTCTATAGTATATGTTACCTCCTTCATTACTTCCCTAGCCTAAAAATGTTTTGATTTTTTTCAATTCACCGCACATTTTCAATTCATTTCATATCAGTTCACCTAGTATATTTCTCATGAGTGTTTTTTGTATTACACCTCGATCTCACAAGTCAGAAAAATTCACACAAATCTACTTGAGAAACTACCCTGAAGGAACATTTAGAAATGACAGACAAATTTCGAACGATTAACGAATCGATGTAATACACAAACACACGTTCAGTTTGATATTTGCTCAATCATTTTTATTTCTCATGAAGGCACTGAGCAGTCCATAGCCATTAAAACAGCCAGTCAAACAGGGGAAATAATGCTATTTTGACAGTGAAAATAATTTTGCACTTTGTGGGATAGTGTGGAGAGAAGGGTAATACGACTTTTTCGAAAAAAAAAAAATTCTTTTCATTTAGTGAAAATAGTGTTCTTAGTAATTATTATTATGTCATTTTCATACCCTAAAATACTAAAAATCTGTTCGATTTGTTTTATCAATAAGCCACATTGAATTTCGATTGATTTTTTATGTGAATAAACACAGGAAATGAAGAAGGTAATCTGAATATATCGTACGTAGACCTCCAGACATGGTGTCGCCGCATAGGATACAGTTTCATTTCCGATCGCGTATTTTTGCAATAATAATTATTTACCGAAAATGCAATTCTAATGAGAATTAATTTCGCAGCGAAATTAATTCTCATTAGAATTGCATTTTCGGTAAATAATTATTATTGCAAAAATACGCGATCGGAAATGAAACTGTATCCTATGCGGCGACACCATGTCTGGAGGTCTACGTACGATATATTCAGATTACCTTCTTCATTTCCTGTGTTTATTCACATAAAAAATCAATCGAAATTCAATGTGGCTTATTGATAAAACAAATCGAACAGATTTTTAGTATTTTAGGGTATGAAAATGACATAATAATAATTACTAAGAACACTATTTTCACTAAATGAAAAGAATTTTTTTTTTCGAAAAAGTCGTATTACCCTTCTCTCCACACTATCCCACAAAGTGCAAAATTATTTTCACTGTCAAAATAGCATTATTTCCCCTGTTTGACTGGCTGTTTTAATGGCTATGGACTGCTCAGTGCCTTCATGAGAAATAAAAATGATTGAGCAAATATCAAACTGAACGTGTGTTTGTGTATTACATCGATTCGTTAATCGTTCGAAATTTGTCTGTCATTTCTAAATGTTCCTTCAGGGTAGTTTCTCAAGTAGATTTGTGTGAATTTTTCTGACTTGTGAGATCGAGGTGTAATACAAAAAACACTCATGAGAAATATACTAGGTGAACTGATATGAAATGAATTGAAAATGTGCGGTGAATTGAAAAAAATCAAAACATTTTTAGGCTAGGGAAGTAATGAAGGAGGTAACATATACTATAGACGTATACAGAGGCTCATCGGTTATAGAAAATACATAAGAAACAGATGTATAAAGGGAATTCTACATAACTTATAAAATATTAGGTACATCTATAAATTCGGGAAAACACTCTTAGAATATCATTGAAATTTAAAAAAGGCTCGAAAATTAGAATCAAGAAAATTCACTGGTGTATTGGAAAAGTTGAGATAAGTTTTTAGGTGATTAGTGGCCAAGTTTCTGAACAATTCAGACCTTATATGAACTGAATAAATGCCTTTCTCCAACCGAGTGTAAGGCCTAATTACCAAGAATCATGCATTCTTGTGAATCCAGAGGCATGTCTGAGTGAACTTATTGGGTTTGTCGGGTTCACGTAGAGTTCATATAGCAAATTCACTGCCATGAATAATCAATTATCAGTGTTACGATAAATAATAAAAGTTATACGTCGCCTATATAGACATAATCTTTTGAGATTAATCAATTCGAGTATTCATGAAGAAAACTAATATTTTATTATTTCCTGGAAATATTTCTGGCCCATTAGCTTCAGAATTCACCGTCACATGTAGTTATTATAAAATCTGCTATATGTCTACGTGTCTGTCTGTTACTCTTTCACGAAAAAACTATTCATCTGATTGAGATGGAATTTTACAGGTACATAATTTTCATTTCTGGAAAGAATAAAGGAAATATTCCTCAGTTTCAAGAAGGCTGCGTCGATTTAATGGTTTTTGATAGCCAAATATAACATTATATTCCCTGCCGTTACTAGATTATGGCTAAACCATTGGTCAAATAGTCTGAAAATATTCAAAATATAAAATTTTCTACGAATAGTTTCCTTTTGATACGTGATTTTTTACATACTTTTGATGGTAATATCGAGTTCAATGATTTGTTCATAAGAAAATTAAATCATCTATAGGTGCTGTTCTCGAACAAAAAAGTAAGACATTTGTACTTACAGACCTAGCTATATGCTGCGACTGGTATTGAAAATAATTGCCATCATTTTTCAAATGCCTTTTGGGAAAATTGACCGTTCACAAATATAAATCGAATACATTTTTGTATGCTGAGGTAACGAAAATGAAATAATTTTCAATCTCAAAATGGCATAATTTCCTCCAGACTTGGTACGTCAATGACTTTGGAGTACTCAGTACTTCAATAAAAATGTAAAATGGAGCAACTATGAAACTAGTAGTTTGCTTACTTGGGACATCGAGACGTCTACTGTTTGAGAATTGACTATCATTTCCATATGTTTTTCCGTCCTTTATGGTAGTTTATCAGTAGTTTGTATGATTTTTTCCTTGGTATAGGAAACAGAGCAGCATTGGTTATGTATTTTTAGTCGGTCAAAGAGCTGTCCTCGTATTCTATTTACATCATAGTCATAAGCCAATTATACATTCATATTATGTAGGTGAATATAGATGCTTATATGACACTCACTATTAATATATCAACTCTGTAGATGTAGAAAGTAGTTTTTGGGTTGGTGATACCGGCTTTCGGTGATATCTCGTCCACGAATTCGCTCACTTCTCCGGAAAATTGTAGACAAGTTACCGACCAGCCCATTTCACTTCACTATTTTAGTTGGATAAGAGAAAAAGTACACACTTGCTACAGAAAATTTTCTGTTGACTCCACATATATTCTTCAGGAGGCCATTGTCTAACTTCAAAAGACCATGATGAAAACATAACAAACAATCGTGTCTGTCTGTGTAAAATCTAGTAGTAGTAGTAGGATCTTTGGAGAGCGGCAATGACGCTTTTTCTCAAAATGAACACAATTACAAATACATATCTTTGACAAATAAACGCTCGATACCTCATTCAATATATGCACATAACATTACTTATGACACAGCCAAAAGCTATCCTTAATATATAAAATAAAAATTACTCATGCCTAAGAAAAAAGGAACTCCAGCCAAGATCGAGCCTGGGTCAGTTTGATCAAGATCTAGAGCGAGATTACTTTCACGAAATGGCACATTTCTTGGAAAACGTCAACTTTCCGTTGAGATCTGAAAGCGTCAGGGGCATGTTGAGTATAAGAGCAGTCACAGACTGAACTCCGCCTTTACTAAAGACACTTTATTATTACTTGGGTAAGCGATTATGAAAAAAAATCGTTGATTTCCAAATTAATCAGACTCGGATATATAGGGACTCTCGTTCTTTTTACAAATATGCTTTTATTTTGGAAAAACCTGTAAAATGGTGCCCATTTGAAATATCGAGTAAAGGATCATTTTCAGGCTTCTACTGAAATTTCTAAATTTTACAAATGTGGCATTGGACTGTATTAATTTTTCCACTGCAAATTAATCCAGCTTTCCACAATTTTTCTTTTGGAAATTGAAATTAAAATTAATAATTTCGAAATGTTTGGTGTCTTTCGAATACGAATCACTCAACCCTTTAGAGTAAGTGTTAAATACCTTCCAAGGTCACAATTACCCTCACAAAATGAATCTTCTCAGCCGTACCCCCTGCAGGAACTCTGGTGTCATAATGAAAGACGAAAGGTGCTTGAAGTTCTATTCATTTCAAGTAATTTTATTATGATCGACCCAAATACTCAAGTTCTGGTATACAGCGCCTTCGAAGACAAAATAACTGGTACCTAGAATAAAGAATCAGAGAAATCTTCACTTACGGTTCAGAGATATAACTGATGGAAAATCTGAGATTATGAGACGTAAATGTTCTTGATGTAAACTATATAGGTACGTGTTCGGTTTTGGAGTTGGATTATCATTACCTAATACTTCAATGAATTCCTGTTTAATGGAATTTCCATGACGAAAACTTTTATCATGTAGTTTGACTATTTATTGGCATAATTATCTGTTAGACAATTCCATTCCTTCAATTCCTAATGTTTGAAATAATTTCAGTTATTCCACTCTCTGTAGTTTCATTGAAACCGAGCTGACTACTTTAGTTTTCCCAACCATTTGCATATATGTGTCAGGCTACATAGCTGTAAAACCACGCAAAGTTTCATAGAAATTCGTGAAGGCACTTCAAAGGAATGTGTGTTATCATCGAAGGTTCTAGCTGATTTGGTTAAAATGATTTCCTACTCAAAAACTATCAAAGAATAGAAGTACATTTTGGTTTTTATTAACGTATTTCCCAAATATGTTTAGTGCGAGCCTGTTATAGCTGAAAGTGAGGAAGATTTGGGGAAAAGAAATAGTACGCGGAAACAATTCAGCCTACAAAGTGATCTAAAAATGGGACAATCGGTATGAAACCCATAGATATTTGCTTGTTCGAAATGTTTAGTGCGAGCCAGTTATAGCTGAAAGTGAGGAGGATTTGGGGAAAAGAAATAATACGCGGAAACAATTCAGCCTACAAAGGGATTTAGAAATGGGACAATCGGTATGAAACCCGTACGAGCCTGTTATAGCTGAAAGTGAGGAAGATTTGGGGAAAAGAAATAATACGCGGAAACAATTCAGCCTACAAAGGGATCTAGAAATGGGACAATCGGTATGAAACCCAAAGATATTTGCTTATTGGAAATGTTGAGTGCGAGCCTGTTATAGCTGAAAGTGAGGAAGATTTGGGGAAAAGAAATAATACGCGGAAACAATTCAGCCTACAAAGGGATTTAGAAATGGGACAATCGGTATGAAACCCAAAGATATTTGCTTGTTCGAAATGTTTAGTACGAGCCTGTTATAGCTGAAAGTGAGGTAGATTTGGGGAAAAGAAATAATACGCGGAAACAATTCAGCCTACAAAGGGATCTAGAAATGGGACAATCGGTATGAAACCCAAAGATATTTGCTTATTGGAAATGTTGAGTGCGAGCCTGTTATAGCTGAAAGTGAGGAAGATTTGGGGAAAAGATACGCGGAAACAATTCAGCCTACAAAGGGATCTAGAAATGGGACAATCGGTATGAAACCCAAAGATATTTGCTTGTTCGAAATGATTAGTGCGAGCCTGTTGTAGCTGAAAGTGACGAAAATTTGGGGAAAAGAAATAATACGCGGAAACAATTCAGCCTACAAAGGGATCTAGAAATGGGACAATCGGTATGAAACCCAAAGATATTTGCTTGTTCGAAATGATTAGTGCGAGCCTGTTGTAGCTGAAAGTGACGAAAATTTGGGGAAAAGAAATAATACGCGGAAACAATTCAGCCTACAAAGGGATCTAGAAATGGGACAATCGGTATGAAACCCAAAGATATTTGCTTGTTGGAAATGTTGAGTGCGAGCCTGTTATAGCTGAAAGTGAGGAAGATTTGGGGAAAAGAAATAATAGGCGGAAACAATTCAGCCTACAAAGGGATCTAGAAATGGGACAATCGGTATGAAACCCAAAGAAATGTTTAGTGCGAGCCTGTTACAGCTCAAAGTGAGGAAGATTTGGGGAAAAGAAATAATACGCGGAAACAATTCAGCCTGCAAAGGGATCTAGAAATGGGACAATCGGTATGAAACCCAAAGATATTTGCTTGTTCGAAATGTTTAGTGCGAGCCAGTTATAGCTGAAAGTGAGGAAGACTTGGGGAAAAGAAATAATAGGCGGAAACAATTCAGCCTACAAAGGATCTAAAAATGTGACAATCGGTATGAAACCCAAAGATATTTGCTTGTTCGAAATTATGAAAAATGCCATGACAAGTATTCAGTCAAAGACGCTTATAGCCTCCTCAAACCAGTTGAGTCCTGTAATATTATTTCTAAAACATGATAATGTGCACACACAAGGTGAATTTTAGGAGAAAGAATTTTAAAAATCGAAAAACATTGATTTATTTCTGGTTGAAAAAACTCCACATCAAATGGTTAGCTCTGTGCAATAATTGTATGCCGTGAGTATAAGAAAATATTTCGTATGATGATTTGTTCATGTGTTGAATCAAAAATACGCTGGCACTGATATTTTCAAAGTTTCAGTTAATCGGCTCTCCAAGCGAATTCTATCGATTGCTGCATAATTTCTTGAATACTTATGTGAAAATCTTCCTGTGAACATATAATACTTTTTAATATGACTTTTATCGATAACCAAGCTCTTGTTCACGACCTATAAGAAAATGCAGCTCTGGTAAACTTCTGGGTGAAGATGGATGAATTCCAGAGTTCAACTTATCATTTCGCTATTGTGATTCACCGTTCACCCCTTGCTGAAGTAAATCTACAGCATTTTGCAACACATCGCCACTTAGCTTACATAGTGTGTTTTTTCAAATCCGATTTTTTTCCGTAATGCTTATTTTCCAGATATCTACCTCATATTGACTTATGGAGTTTGCTACTGGAGAGTAGCCTTTTTTTATATCAACTACTCGTCCGTTAGTAAATTGGTAAACTCAACGGAGAATCGATCGTCTTCAATGACCTTCCGTCGATCGGATAAATGAAAATGATTAGCAATAACTCATTTGTGTGCCAAGAACTTCTTCCACTTATATCATGTAAAAATCACTCGATCGTCCTTATTTTCGACAATTTCAATAATACATGGGGTGGGATTCAAATTATTTTAAAATTCAAAATAAATTTATTTTTAACTTTATTTAAATGGAATTTTTTTTCACTCAATACTACTTTGCAAAAATATTCGCTTGACAAGTCAAATTTAGACTGGGTGTAACTCATTTTTACTCCATGTACATATTTTTGTCAATAGGCAATCACCCGTTCAACTATATTCGACACCTATGAAAATTTTGAAAATCATGTAAATTGCAGGGCAATGTAGTAGATTTTTACAAATAACCACAGGTTTTAAAATTGTTTTTTCCGTTAACCAGCTGTCGCCCCCCTTACGAGCGGCAGCCCTCAAAAGTCGAAACTTGTGCAAGCCAAGGATTAACGAGGTCTTACCGGTTAACGTGCGATTCCCAACACTTTCTCCGGCCATCAGATAGAAATCTGTACTCGCTAGGATTCGAACCTAGTCGACCAGCAGTCAATGGTTTTGAACGCGAAAGTCTCAACCACCGAGCTACATGGCACAGGTAGCCACATATATTTAGAGATAGTCACAGAAAGTTACAGATCCCCATTTGCTAGGCACTGCTAACCATGAAGAACCACATATAGGCACAGATCGCCTTGGATTCCAGATCTAAATACTGCTAACTGAATATGGCCACGGAAAGCAAAAGATATCCACACCTTCCGTACTTGTGTGTTCATGTTTATGTATTTGTATGTTTGTGTGTTCATGACTTCATGTGTTGGTGTGTTCCTGTGTTCGCGTGTTGCTATGCTCGTGTACGTGTGGTAATGTGTTGGTGTGTTCCTCTATTCATGTGTTCGTGTGTTGCTGAGTTCATCTATGTGCGTGTACGTGTGTGTTCCTGATCCTATGGTCATGTGTTCGTGACTTTCTGTATTCTGTGTTGTTGTGCTCATGTGTTCGTGTGCTCATGTGCTCGCGTATTTGTGTGTTTATGTGTTTCTGTGAACCTATAGTCATGTGTTCGTGTGTTCCTTCCGCCTAAACCTGTAACAGGACATATGACGTCACCGAATTCCAGGTAATACGATTCCTAGCACGTGTACCTATTAAACTATTGAAGAATGACGTCAGCAAATTCCGGTTAGTCTGATATCTGACACGTGCACTTATTGACTTCGAAAGGAGTCCCTGAACTCATAATGAATTTCACTCATCTGTCTAGACATGTAACTGTATGTTATCAAATTCCAGGTAATCTGATATGTGACACGTGCACATATTGATCTTGAACTAGATCACTGAACCCGTAACAAATTTCGCTGATCGGTCTAGACATGCAACCGGATGTTATCGAATTCCACGAAAAATGATATCTGGCACGTGCACTCATTGACCTTGAGAGAGGTCGTTGAATTCGTATTGAATTTTGCTGATCTGTCTACATCTATAACAAGAAATATTGCATTATCGAATTTTAGGAAATATGATATGTGACACGTGCACATATTGATCTTGAACTAGGTCACTAATGTGTGTTGCTGTGTCCGATTTTTAATTCACCCAGTATACGTCCCGTTAGCAGTTTCTATAATTATTAAGCCTCGACATACGTATTTTTCATATACCTTTCTATTCACTGTGCCTATTCTCAATTTGCTTGATTTCAGTTCACCCTGTATACCATATCCCCTTTGCTTTCATTTTCATCATGTTAGCCGTAGTCACGTATTAAATTATTATTTTTTTCGAATACCTACATGTCACAATTTCAATTTACTTGATTTTCTGTTCACCCTGTATTATCCGCAGTTTCTATAATTATTAAGCCTCGACATACGTATTTTCCATATACCTTTCTATTCACTGTGCCTATTCTCAATTTGCTTGATTTCAGTTCACCCTGTATACCATATCCCCTTTGCTTTCATTTTCATCATGTTAGCCGTAGTCACGTATTAAATTATTATTTTTTTCGAATACCTACATGTCACAATTCCAATTTACTTGATTTTCTGTTCACCCTGTATTATCCGTAGTTTCTATAATTATTAAGCCTCGACATACGTATTTTCCATATACCTTTCTATTCACTGTGCCTATTCTCAATTTGCTTGATTTCAGTTCACCCTGTATACCATTTCCCCTTTGCTTTCATTTTCATCATGTTAGCCGTAGTCACGTATTAAATTATTATTTTTTTCGAATACCTACATGTCACAATTCCAATTTACTTGATTTTCTGTTCACCCTGTATTATCCGCAGTTTCTATAATTATTAAGCCTCGACATACGTATTTTCCATATACCTTTCTATTCACTGTGCCTATTCTCAATTTGCTTGATTTCAGTTCACCCTGTATACCATTTCCCCTTTATTTTTTCGAATACCTACATGTCACAATTCTAATTTACTTGATTTCCTGTTCACCCTGTATTATCCTTTGAATCCATCCAAAATGATTATTTTCAAAAAATTATCCGAAGAATAAACTCTCGGAGTACCGTACTCCAGAAGTAGTATGCAATATTGTTCATACAAGTTTGCAACCGGAAACGTGACGTCATCGAATTCCATGAAACGTAATTTGATATCTAAAAATTATTTGCTGACTCGTCCCTCCCAAAGCGGTCTCATTTCTATAGAGCTCCCTCCCAAAGCGGTCTCATTTGTATAGGCCCTCCTCCCAAAGCGCTCTCATTTGTACTCTACTATTATTGAAAATATATTATTCGTAATGTTCGTTTGAAATATCACCTCGGTCTTGTCACCGACATCATTCAATTGTCTTGATATCAGTAAAAATTCCCAATGTTTCTCTTGGAGGCGAATCAATGGGTTTCAATTATTACTTTACAAAAACTATCGGCAGCATCGTAAGGTTTGTAGCCTTCATCATTTCCAATTTCAGATGAGTCCCTTTTACTTAATAAAGCCAATAAGCACACCCTGATACAATGCCTGATTCGAATTCCTAACCAGCGATTAACTATATGAAGAAATAACAGAAATGAGTTTTCTACACTGCAGATCCGTAAGCCATTCACACTGGACCGGGAAAGTTAGCGACAAGCCATAATAGAATTTTCTTTCCGAGAAAAGTTTTCAATGGAAACCTTAGGTGAATTCCCCTTTATACCGTAAATCAAAGTCAAGGGATAATCTTATTCTGTAACAACATGGTGCAATGCTACTAACGTCGGCGTCGTATAATATTCATAGAACTATTTGAACTCTTGAACCCAAGTCGGAATCACATTTTTGATTTATAAATAAAAAAATAAATAAAAAAAAACTGTTTTTCATACCCATTTTCAAATCCGTGGACGAATAAAAATCTGTGGAATTCGAATGTGTGGTGATATACAGAAACAATATTTCGATAATCGATAAACGTCATCTGATAATAATAGTTCATTGATCATTACACATATTTATAACTGCCAAAACCCTAGAGAGCATACGTTATAAAATCATTACACATTGTGCTAGCGGTCTGACGGCTTATAATATTTCTCAGTTCTCATTATTCAGAATATAATACAAAAAAACCTCATCATAAATAATTTACTACTTCCAAACTCAAGCTGGGTGATTAATTTTTGTTAACAATAAATTGCTAAGTATTTTTGAGTCACCTTATATATTTCGAATACTATTACGATTAAATTGAGAGCCAATTCTGAATCTAAATCAATTTGAAGGATTCTACCAGGTGATTCAATAGAAACGAGCAAAATTAAATGCCGAAATTTGTTTTTCTATTGAAATTACCCTATATTTTAAAATTTCCTGGAATAAATTCTTCGAAAATCTGGTATTTCATCGGGTGGTGATATTCAAATGAAAGTCCAATATTTCTGCTTCCTATGACTACTTTTTGAATTATCAGAAATTATTCAAAGGACCGTAATTATTTGTTCATGCAAGAGAAATGTGGGTTCGTAGCTAGCTACTGAAGCTAAATTTTTTTTGACAAATTCTTTGTGAGCGGGCTCCAAAAATATTAAAGGGGATCATTTGCCGAATATGATATCCACCCAGAGAAAGGAACAAAAAACCACCTTCATCCCATGAACCTTCCTTTAGAATGAATTATACAGGATGGCCCATTTAAAAGCGGGACACCTCTCTCAAACGGTTACTTCCGATTCAGAAGTTTTTTCTTCAATAGATAGATATTCAATAGTTCTAGTTGATTGCCTTTAATTCAAAATAAAAATAAAAATTTTCAAGGCCCACTTAGAATTTTTTCAAGGTCAAAAATACAAAAAACATACTAGCGTTTTTTTAAATAGAATTTGATGACGTTTAATAACATTTTCAAATGGATTACGCAGGAATGGGTGTATAAAAAAAAAGTTATATGGAAATGAAATCTGAAAATTATGTCAATAAATCAGTCCACTACTTCAATTTCAGAACATTTATCAAAATTCTGACTACACCACTGGATTGAGAATATTTAAAATGATGAAATGATAAAATTTGAAAAGAATGTTGTTCAGATGAATTTCAGAAAAGAATTATTTTATCAATTTATAATTCTTTTATTTATGAACAGATATCGATAAATTCCGACCAAACATATTTCGAAATATTCTAAATTGAGTGGTGTAGTCAGACTTTTGATAAAAGTTTTGAAATTGAAATCATGGGTTGATTTTTTAACATAATTTTCAAATTTCATTCCATTTTATAGATGTATGCATTTCTATGTAATTTTCACATAAATCGTTTGAAAATGTCGTGAAACCAGTGGCTTCGTCAACTTCTATTTGAAAAAATCGCTGGTACGTCTTTTGGATTTTTGACTTTGAAAGAAATTCGAAGTCGGCCTTGACATTTTTATTTTTATTTTCAGTTCATGGCAATAAACTAAAACTATTGATGCTTTATCTATTGAAAACAAAACTTCCGAATCAGATAATAAATAACAGTTTTAGAGAGGTGGTCGAAGTTATATTTTGATTTTTCAGTGGTACATTATTATCCCAAAGTAAGTGGAAAATAATGCCACTTCCTACCTCATTCATTCTCTCGTGTTTACTTGAAATACATAAAACCAAGCATTAATACTCGATTCAATCTGAAATCCACCATTACACCACTCGTCATGGTGATATCATTTCAACTACTAGGTTCCAACTTCAGATATCGCAAAATATTTATGTAAACCTACATTTATAACAGAGAAAAAGTCTAGGTTTCTTTCGAGGGGGAAACCGCTGAGAATATTGTGTACATTTATTCTCAAAAATTGTAAGTAATGCCATTAATACCCAAGTAATTTCCGAGTAATACCCAGTAATTCCCTAGTAACACCCCCCAAGTAATGCCAGTAATGCCCGTCAGAAAAGTAAGAAAAATATAAAATCGTGTCTCAGTGTTACTTTTTTTGGCAAATACTAGTCGCATGACCTTTTTTTTTTTGTTTTTTCTTTTTCATTGCGCAATTCGGATTTCTCTAGACAATTTCCATATTTCGAAGACCTTTTTGATTTCACCGATTATAATTGTTTTCTTACTTCTGAATCATTCCTATAATACCCATGTAATGCTCAAGTAATGCCCAATAATTCCTAACTAATTCCTCTAATACCCGAGTAATACACCAATTATACCTGTAATGCACAAGAATGTGCAAGTAATACCCGAGGAATGCCACTAAATCCCGACTAATGCCCAGTAATGCCACTAATACCCAAGACATGTACACCAAAATTCCCCAGCGGTTTCCCCCTCGGTTCCTTTCAGTTCAAGATGAAAATCAAAACTTTTCAATTGTGACAAGTTCTAGTCTAAAAGTGAACCAAAATCATATGAACACCAAAAAATATACAGTTGGTTATATAGTTTGCTTGTGCATTCATAAAAAAATTATTTCGTCCCAGCCTGGCTACTCATAAAGTTTCCGATACTGTATATATATATATATATATATATATATATATATATATATATATATGTATATACAGTGTGTCTCACTTTTCATGGAAGCACCCCCGTAACTTCCGTAATTATCGAGGTGGAATGATGAAACTCTCAGGACTGAAGGAAATGATGAAAATGCACCTACCGGTTGAATGACAATGGCCTAAGTGATATACACTGCCCGCCAGTCGCGATGGAACACCCCAGTTTTACGGTAAATCATATTAGGGGGCAAAACAGAAGCAAAATTCCATCAGATTCGTGATCAGGACCCCCAACTTAATACAGATACATCTTTTTCCTGAAAAAAATTTAGTCCTGAAAAATCTGAATTTGTCTCACTTTTCATGGAAGCACCCCCGTAACTTCCGTAATCATCGAGGGAGAATAATGAAACTCTCAGGACTGAAGAAAATGATGAAAATGCACCTACAGGTTGAATGACAATGGCCTAAGTGATATACACTGCCCGCCAGTCGCCATGGAGCACCCCAGTTTTACGGTAAATCATATTAGGGGGCAAAACAGAAGCAAAATTCCATCAGATTCGTGATCAGGACCACCAACTTAATACAGATACACCTTTTTCCTGAAAAAAATTTAGTCCTGAAAAATCTGAATTTGTCTCACTTTTCATGGAAGCACCCCCGTAACTTCCGTAATTATCGAGGGAGAATAATGAAACTTTCAGGACTGAAGGTAACGATGAAAATGCACCTACCGGTTGAATGACAATGGCCTAAGTGATATACACTGTCCGCCAGTCGTGATGGAACACCCCAGTTTTACGGTAAATCATATTAGGGGGCAAAACAGAAGCAAAATTCCATCAGATTCGTGATCAGGTTCCACAACTTATTACAGATACACCTTTTTCCTGAAAAAAATTTAGTCCTGAAAAATCTGAATTTGTCTCACTTTTCATGGAAGCACCCCCGTAACTTCCGTAATTATCGAGGGAGAATAATGAAACTCTCAGGACTGAAGGAAATGATGAAAATGCACCTACCGGTTGAATGACAATGGCCTAAGTGATATACACTGTCCGCCAGTCGTGATGGAACACCCCAGTTTTACGGTAAATCATATTAGGGGGCAAAACAGAAGCAAAATTCCATCAGATTCGTGATCAGGACGCCAACTTATTACAGGTACACCAAATTCTCGATAATTCCGAGTTTGTTCCATTTTTCATGGAAAATTAAAAATCACCATCCCTGTTGCTTCGTACATGTAAGTAAAAAATTGCACGTTCTCTTTTTGATAATTTCCAAGCGTAATTATATCTGGTAGTTTGCTGTATGGCTCACCCTTTATAAGATTAATAAGTATTAACTTCAGGAAAGAAATTCTCTAATATAATTTACCCACTTTCCCACTTTCTCAGAGAATAATATTGGAGGATTACTAACAGGATAGCCAGTAGATATGCTGATTTGTGTTATTCTTAAATTCCATAAAGTATATAAATACCATTTTCACAGATGTAATCAATTTTCATTCAGTTTCCAATTTAGCTTTTCATAAACAATTTGCGCAACTTCTTATCGATAATTCTTCCACCTCAAGATAGTTTTTCAAGCTATATTGTAACATAGCATGGTGGAAAGGTATCAATTATCTAACCAGATAGGAGGGAAAACCAAAAGATGAAAAAGGCCTATATAATAAATAAAATAATATAATAAATAGCAATAAGCATTTTCAGATGCCTGCGATAGAAATATTACCTTAGGTGGTGGTCGGCCTTTTAACATAAATTTTCGCTTCCCCGAAGCGTAATAAATAATTATCAGCTTATTTTATGGAATTCAACAGCTTCCGTTCACGGATACAATGAAATATAGATTTTTGTAGTATTCAGCGGCTTCTAACGAAAATAACATTCGAGATTTTTTAACTTTATATAGGAGCTGGGGCACTTGATTACTTTCATCAAGAATTTGAACATAAGAATTTTACATGGTATGTAGAAATGATTGCTGTGCAATTTCATCATTTACTTATTGGAAAAGTGGACCGTGGACACAATTGAAAAAATGCTGCTATAGTATGTAGTAGTATGTTAAGTTTTTTGTTTTGACGTTCTACTATGACTATTGTATATTGTAGCGAAATAAACTTCTACTTCTATTTCTAATCAAAATCTGAATATTCGAATAATAAAATTTTCAAAACGCTCCTGACACATAACTGTTTTGTAGATATATGGCCCATGAACATGCTATAAAAAACAAAATTCAATAATGACTTGTTATCTAGGTACATTTTGCTGTATTTTCTGAAAAATCTTCTTAGCCGAAATAAGTATCGTTCCAAAATTTAGTGATTCTCTTAGGGCAAACTGTGTATAAATAACGGAAAATTGGAGAATTTGACAAAACATGTCACAACCATGAAAAAAAAATCAAAATATAACATAAAAAATTGTTTCTTTGGACTCTCCTATTTTTTATAACCAAAATGTAAAATTACGGGTGATGAGCAAGTATAATTCTAATGAGAATACATCCACCTTACATCAGTTTTCATATAACACACTCGTTAAAACATAATTCATTGTTTTAGTTATTATTCAACTCTTAACCAGACTAGAGACAGGAAACCATCCTTTAGATCAGAAAATAGAGTATGAGTACTTATTAATGAAAAATACAAATATATATCAAAAAATGGATCCTTATATAAAAAATTGCGAGAATCATGTAATATCAGGTCAACTTGTAAATAATATTGACAATTATAATGAAAAAAAAAGATGATTAATGTAAACTAAGGACCTTTCATTCGAAAATTTGTAGTATTAGTAAAAATTTTGATGATTTCCTGATCTTTCTGAATCAATTCTCAAGGCAATTTCAAATTATAATACTTACGGAAATCCTCATTCTACTTGATGAAAATATATAAGGTGAAGTGGGGTAAATGTGATCTACTTTTTGAATAGTTCAGCTTTCAATCAATGTAAAGCTGCAAAGAAACGTTCTTAATATTTAAGAGAATAAAACAATATACTTTTATCCACAATCACCTTATAATTGAAGTTTTATCCACACTTATGAACCGTTTAAAGTACCACTTTATCCACTAGTGGAATAATGAAATTACTTTATTCCACTAGTGGAATAATGAAAAATACAATCTTGAATATCAATCACATTTCACTTATTTCTTATTAATATTAACATTAACATTTTTATTAATAGACATTTCGTTCTTCGTTTTATCATAATTAACTTCGTTTCAACACCTCCCGATATTTTTGTATGTTATTTCAATGATTTTTGAGGAGGTGACAGCCGCTGTTAGAGCAAAACGTCAAATCATTTTGTGATGAAAAATTTCCGCGATTCTGATTCTAAATGAATGTGATTGTGAATAAAACGTTGTATTGCATGCGTGTTTTCGATACATTTTATTTGATTAAGACACTTAAACGCTCGAGCTTCGCTCTCGCGTTTAAATATTCTTGCGCAAATAAAATGATATCTAAAACACTTATACAATAAATAACTATTTGAGCTTTTGAGCAGTGTTTTATTCATTGTTCATGAGAAAGTCAAAAAATGTCTAATGTTGTTAATGTTGCGTGATGTTTTTTAAAATCAGTATGTCACATTTACCCCGGGGGTAAATGTGACAAAAGTTTATATTCTTGTAGTAAATAGTATATTTCATAGTCTGGGGCAATTGTATAAAAATTCAATTCAAGCTTTCTATTTGTATAATTTTTAAATTTATTCTGTTAAAAAATACCAAAAATGTGAACTTCTAGAAAACAATGTCAGAACAAAGGAAGCAAAAAGCTAATAAAATTGAACACAAAACACCCGTAAATGTCTCAGAGTTGATGTTGCATGTCAAAGTTTTTGAAGGAAACTGAAAAATGAGACCATTGGCTAATCTAAATTCGTCAGCAGTAGGAATTGACATTGATCGTCCTTTAGTTTCTGTTTTTGCTCCCTGTTCATCTTTTACACGGGAATGTATGTCACAAATGGTATCTTGTAGAATTTTGCTGCCTTATAAATTGATGCTCGGCCTGATAAAACATCAGACACATTGCAGTGTTGAGATCAGCTGCAGAATAATATTTTGCATTATTTGATTTTTTTGTAGCATCGAACCATGATATGTATAACAAATAAAGCTTGTAAAACTTGCTCTACAACTGTTTAAATTAACTGTTTGAGTAATTCAATTTTGAATCCAAGAATTTATACAAACGGGTTAAATGTGATATACTATGACACATTTGACTCATCCTGTAATAACACATTTACCCAAACAACAAAATTCCAAGGGGCAAATGTGTTATAACAACGTTTCGAGGTTAATATTGCGTTTTTATTTAAATAACATATAACATATGTTTTCCCAAACTACCATGAACTACCAAGAATATAAAAATTAAATTAATATTACTACTTATCGAAAAAATAAAATATTATTTCACCAACGGTGTAAATGCAAAACAAATGCAATTTACACATCTCCCAGTACTGACAAAAATATCTTTAACACATAATTTTATAATTATTTAGAGACGAGAAAAAGAAATAAACTCCACATTATTGTAGGGGACATAAATATCGACTTACGAAAGAAAGAACGATACTAACGACATAGAAGACTACAAAAACATATTGAATTACTTCGATTACACCTCTTACATAAATAGAATAACAAGACCAAGTAGTGAAACTTGTCTAGACCATATGCTCGCGAAAGACCTAAAAAATGCGAATAAACTAAATTCATATGTTTTCAGTTATGATATAATAGATCACTTTCCTGTTTCCTTGGAATACAATCACAAAACAAACCCAACAAAGTCACAAAAAAAATATAAGGAGTATACCAATTATAACGCTGTCAAAGCAGATATTTCAAATACGGAATGTGGAGGAAATGATGAAAAAATTCGTAAACACACTGAAATATTATATTTGAAAACACAAAAACAGTAAAAATCAAAGCCAAAAACACCATGAAAACCTGGATAACACAAGAAATAATAACATTAACAAATGAAAAAAATAAAATATATGGACAACTACGAGAAAATTGCTGATAACGACATTCTGGAAGGAAGATATAAATCGCTCAAAAACGAAATAAGAAAAAACATTAACATTTAAAAAAATAATACACAAATAAAATTATAAAAAAGAGCCCGCACACTTCCAGCGGTTTATGGAACGCAGTCAATGAAATTTGTCCCAAAAAAATACGATTAAATCTTTTAAAATCGAAAATAAAGTCAAACTCAAAAAATGACATTACAGATCACTTCAACAACTATTTTATTCATTCAGGCCAAAAATATGCTGATAAAATAATCATTCCAGAAAATTACACAGAAAACATTATTAACTTAAAAAATAGTATTTACGTAAAACCCATCAAGGAAAAATAAGTAATTCCAACCATCGATACCTTAAAACTGGAAAAATCACCTGGATTGGATAACATCAGATCATAAATAATGAAACAATTCGGAAACAAATAGCTGTTTCTTTAACTTATATCATAAACAAAAGTTATGAGGTGGAAAAATTGCCTAAAAATAGGGGTTATTAAACCACAACTCAAAAATGGAAATAAGAGAAGTATTGAAAACTATCTCCCAATAACACTATTAACAGTATTTTCTAAAATATTTGAAAAAATATTGAAAGAAGGAATATATGGATTTCTGGAGAAATATAACATACTGTCTCATAGCCAATTCAGATTCAGAGAAAATCGCAGTACAGAAGATGCCATTCTTGGGCTGACTCAGAAATCTACAAAACGTTAGATAAGAAAATCTATCGAAAGCATTTCGATAATGTATGCCACGAGAGCTTACTACAAAAGCTCTACTCCTACACGGGGGACCTACATGCCAGCTGCTGAAGGATTACCTATTGGATCAAAAACAAGTAGTAGAAATTGAAGGAATTAAAAGCAACCCTAGGACTATCACTTATGGTGCCCCATAAGGTACGGTACTTGAACATTTTCTATTCATTATTTATATGAATAGTTTGATGACACTACGATCTGAAAATAAACTTATCAGTTTTGCAGATGATATGGCAATAATCTACGAGGAGAGAACATGGGCAGATCTGAAAACAACAACAGAACAAGAGAAATGTATGTGACTGGTTTAAATACAACAAACTACCAGTCAACAATAAAAAAACACTATTTACCGTTTACATCTAACTCAAATCATCTCCCACACCTAAGACCCCTGGACATTGGAGACGACACTAGTATAAAAGAAAAAGACCAGTTCAAATATCTAGGAATAACACCTACTTTAAATACCATGTGAAACAATGGATAACCACTTCAGATAGAAAAATTCTAAGTAACCTCATAGACCCAAATTTTTTACAATAAAAAATTATACCGTCCCATATCACCCAAATACAATTTTAAACCCACCGTGACTACAAACCTACCAAAATAAGATGCAAATACCCTACTCTTACCAAAAAACAAAAAAAAATTATGTTTTATATCTGTATATATTTTAATGTTTCTACCCATATGATTATTTTTATTTTTGCGATTATTTTAATGTTTTACCTATGTGATTTTAAATGTTTTTATATGATGTTTTTATGTTATGGAATTATTGTTTTGATGGTGTTTATACTATATTATTAATACCTATACATCACGCATAAGCTTTTGAAGTTTCAGTGATCTTCATGTCTATTTTCAAATATCGATTGCATTTGTTATCTTGTATTTTGATACGTCTGGAAATAAACATTATTATTATTATTATTATTATTATTAACTAGCAAAAACTGTGGCAACTTAGCAAAATGAGAAAACTCCAAGTTTTGACCTGTTTTGCTGCCTCCTTATCAAGCAATAGCTGAAATAGAACACAAATATCCCTAAGAACTTTTGCTGAGGCATGGGTGGGATAATAGTGACCCAATACCCTATAAAGGATACTAAAAAGTTTTTTTTTTTAGTTCATTTCTTATAAAATGAAAGCTAGTCCAGCAATCTCATTTTTCTGAATAGAATAATTGTAGAGAATTGGCTACGAACAAAACGAGAGTTAGTAGGTACGACCCGATCATTGGTAAAGGAACAAACCCCGAAATCCTGAAAAAACATTTCGTTGTTTTCCCTAATTCTCAAGTGCATTATTTTTTGCGTTAAGGTGGAGAATTATATGTACTTCATGTGTACACGAAACAACACTTTCGGACAATTCTTTTTGGCACGATTTCAATTTGAATTTTCCTATGCTCTATCAGCAGCTTATTCAATTATCCATAACAAATCAATAAATGATAGTTGCGAGTCCAAAACATAACACAATATATATATTACTTCGGACTCTGCAATGTCTTTCATGTGATATTTTTGTCACAGAATCACCATTTCATTTCCTATTGATTGATCTAACTTTACTATATTTTCGCGCACTCACCGTGCACAATTGAGAACTTCCAATATTAAAATCAATGTTGAAGTTTGGCTTTTCAAAAGTGAGAGTAGGAAAAGTCATACCTATAAATTTATTTCTGAAGCCAGGCTCATGGGATGAAAGTGGTGGTTCTGTGTACCTTTTTCTGGTGGATATCAAAGCGAATGGTAATACTCATAAATACTTTTGGAGTCCGCTAACATATTGTCAAGTAAAATTAAAAAAAAATCAAAGAAAACATCAGTCAGTTGCTTCAGTAAATAACCATTAACACACATGAACAAATAATTTCGATCCATTGAATATTATAGTATTTCGAAAAGCCAAGTAAGTATGTCGTGAATTTGGTGACTGATAATTTAAAACGTAGCCTTAGAAGGAATATACAATTTTGGAGTTGAATAGCACCAATCAATAAAATACCAGAAAATCGAAGAATTCAACCAACGACAGTTTGAGATATGGTGTGAATTCAGAAAAAAACCACATTTTGCCATTTCATTTTGCTCATTTCTATTGAATCACCCGGTAAATTGCTTCAATCTGATATAGATTCGGAGTAGTCTCGAATTGAATCGAATTCGCATACAAGATGACACAAAAATACTGAGCCATTTATGGTAAATTATTTTCGATGAAGATTTCTTCAATATATTCTGATGAATGTTTACCAAAAAATATTATCACATGCCTTTTAAATAATGTTTATCGATTGAGCTTATTTTTGTTTGAAGACTACCCAATAGATAATTAAAAAACCAGTTCCATTTAAGAATAAGAATATTGTTTCTGATAATATGAATGATCACCTCCAGAAAAAATTATTAAATCTACTGATTGCTTTAAAAAATCATTATACAAAAATTTTCACACTTTCGTTAAGAACATTGACTGCTACAAAATACTAAGCTGAATTTAACCGAAGGCCATTTTCCAAAGAGAGAGAGAGAAGTGTGGGGTCCTTTGTATATGAACCTACATTTTAGTTAATCAGTATTCTAAATGTTTATCATGGTGTTGTATTGCCTTTTCCACTTAATTCCTGTTTTCCACGCAATATAAACTCGGGTCATCAATAAATCGAAATAAAGGACTCACCTAAGATAGCAACTACCATATTATTCTGCACGACCTCCATGGAGCCATTACAAATATAATAAATATAGCTCAACGCGTCCCCCTTGTGTATCAGGTATTCGCCTGGAGCACAGAAGTTCGTCCTAATGTGCAGGGAGAGAAGTTTCAGGCATCCCTGCGAGGCTGCTTCAAATATCGGAAGTTGTAAGATCTCTCGGTGGAGATGCATAGATACATCACCTCTCAGTTCTTCGGGAAATTCTTTCAGCGTCTGAAAATAAGTGCAGGATATGTATGGTTAACGATCAAATCAACTCAAGAGATAGAGCACATTAAGTTGAAAATCGCAACAACTACATGCATGGTTCCTTCTGACAAAAACTGTAACAACTGTAATGCATTTTACTATAGAATTATATGTTTTTTCAATTTTATAGTATACCGGGAAAAGCTAAAAATAGTTATACTGGTCCCAATCAATAATTTTGTCGTTACGACAAAATAACAAAAATTTTACTTTTTCCAAAATGGTAATTATAGGTGATGCTTATTTAGGTATATTGGAAAATATTTGAAGTTATTTTGGTTGGATTTATTTTGGAAAAGTTATGGCACTGAGGGTGCCCAAAACTTTTTGAAAGAGGAAAGTAATGTAACAATGGGTAATGCAATTTAACATAAAATCATAAATGCGGCCCCCTTATGTAAACAAATCATTTCATCTTACAAACCCGCGGTCCCGAGCCGCCTAAAAAATTATATTATCGATCGAATTTGTTAGTGAAAACTGAAATATTATCGGTGGTCAAACAATGAATAGTCTCTTCCTTGAATGACAGTGTATAAATTCATTTTGAAATTTTGATAAAAACAATATGTTAGCCACGTTCAGCATGACTTTTCAGAGAGAAATGAGACTGCTTACCTTAGCAATTTTAGTGATAACGATTTGAAGTGATAGCGAAAAGGCAAGGAGTGCTGTACTGGACAGACGGGGACATCGGCTTGACTTAGAAACAGCACAGATAATCGTGGAAGGAGACAATTTAAATTTTTTTTTGGGCAGAGATGTGGGCCTCGGTACATTCATCTTCGGATATTTCAAGTTCACCATTTTTGTATGAAAATCAACTGTAGAATCACGAACAGAATTTAGTGAGAACAGTTGAAATATTTCGTGAATTCGCGCGGCCGTAGGATTGGGAAACGAATGGTTATTATTAAAATAAAGTGAATCCAGACGATAGATATACCGGAATAGCAGATAATTTGCAGTAGGGTAAGAAACCCCCGTAGTGTTTTAGAAAATGATCACTTATGACTTTGACTTCGAGGGCTTATTTCAATTTTAAGAGTGAAATTCAGATACTTGCCTCATTATTGTTTTTATTTTGAGTTGTGATCCATCAAATTGATTTTCATTGTTCATTCTTTACAGAATAAGCCAAGCCTATCAGTAATAATATAATAAGGGCTCCATTTAGATAATGTAAATTTAATGAGGGAACACCTTCAGAGTTTGTCTTTGTTATGTTACCGAGTAGAGTTTTTCTTGTTTTCTGTAATTTTGCATTCTGAATTGAAGTCATTACATAATTTTTGATACAATCTAAAGTTGGAGTAGAATTGTTATTGACAAGCCATTTTAAACCTAGTTTTATTTATTTCGTTATTGTTGTTGATTGTTTTCCAAATTTTATCATTTTCATATCAATAGATGTATTATTATAATCAATCCAGCTTCGCTCAAGACTTCCCTTGGCGCACAGGACACAAATCCATTTGCCTTTTCGGAAATTTCAAAATTTGAAGGGAAGATCCAGTTGCCCTACAAGGAACACTTTACTGGTATTCACGGGACCAGTTACCATTTGGCATCAACATCTACACTTCGAGATGGTGATAGTTTCTTCTAGATAATTGGAAAGGCTGAACTAAGGGGTGAAACGTAAGAAAATCTAAAGATAATTACACCTAACATTGTAACAATTCTTACATTGTTTGAAAAAAGAGATGTTTGAAATTTCCAATGTGGAATTAGGCAACTGAAATGTTATAATTCATTCAAAATTACTTTTTTGCACGTTCCAATTACTTACGGTATCTTTTGTCAAAACGGTAGAGTTTGTTTACTGGTTGATAGGCCAAAGGTGAGTAATTCTCACCATACACGAATACTAACGCATGAGGTGAGTACCTTTTAGAATATTTGTCGGCAACTAACATCAACATTATCAATAGAGGTAACAAACCCACCTATAAATAAATAAATAAATCAGAAAAGAGGTTCTTGGTCTAACCCTTGCTGATTCATTTATAACAAATTACATCAACAACTGGCATGTCTCTGACGACTCTTCAATGTCGGACCATCAGCACGTTAGGTTTGACTTGGAGACATAGGAGACACGCTTCGAGGGATACAGGGTGCCAAAGTTGACCAACTGGGATGCTTATAAAGAGCATCTTGGAAGGGAAACATAGGACTACCAAACATCCATCGATTCAATAGAGGAACTCGATGCAGACTCGACACAACTTCAAAATGCTATAACTAAAGCATATGAACTCAGCTGCCCTGAAAAAGAAAAGGCAACCACTCGGGACATGCCTTGGTTGAATAAGGAACTAGCAAGAAGACCTTCAATAGAGCTAAGAGTCTGGGACACTGGGAAGACTACAAAACAGGTCTTTCTGAGTACAACAAAGAACTCAGAAAATTGAAAAGGAGAACATGGAGACAGTTGTGCGAGGGGATCACTGAATTTTCCCCAGCACACAGCGTCTCCAGAGAGTTCTCTCAGAAGAACATTCAAATGGTATCGGTCTGATCAAAAAGCCGAATGGGGGATACACTGATAACCCTGAGGAGAGTCTAAGTGTTATCTTACATACGCACTTTCCTGGTTCTAAAGCGGCTGTGGAAAATAAACAGCAAAGTGCTCACCTGGAGGGGTCCTTTACAACCCCAACAAAGATAGCACAAGCCTAGCTGGAAAAATTTTCACAAACCAAAGAATCAAATGGGCTATCAAAAGTTTCAAATCATTTAAGACGCCAGGAAAGGATGGGATATTTCCCGCCTTCCTGGAACATGGCCTTGAATTAATAGACCCCTTTCTGAAAAGGTTATTCAAAGCCAGCTTCATCTTCGGCTACATATCGAAGACCTGGAGAAACGCCCAATGGACGAAACAAAGTCTTATCGCCCCATCAGCCTCATCTTTTCTCTCCTGAAAGCAATGGAGAAAATAATAGATTGTTATGTCAGAAGCGAACTCCTCAAGTTAAGACCGCTCCACAAGAAACAGTTCGCTTATCAAGCATGAAAATCCACGATTAATGCTCTACAATGCCTAATTGAAGACATTGAAAAGAAATGGCTCTTTGCGCCTTCATTGGCATAGACGGTGCTTTCGACAACACCTCACATGCCTCCAAAACAAGATCATTAGAGGAAAGGAATATCAACGCCTCACTGATCAGATAGACACAATCAATGCTGAAAAGCAGAATCATTGTGGCGACCCTAGGGGGAGAGACAGTCGAGATGACAGCAGAAAGAGGTTTCCCCTAAGGGGGAGTTTTATCACCTTTGCTGTGGTCACTGGTTGTCAACGACCTGTTAGTAAAGCTACACGAATCTGGTTCCGCGACTCAATGTTATGCCGATGACCCAGTCGTGACCATTAGGGGCAAACATGACGGAGTACTCGACCACATGCAATTAGCCCTAAACACAATCAGAAGCTGGTGCGCAAAAGAAGGACTCAACGTCAATCCTAGCAAAACAGTGCTGGTTCCATTCACCAAGAGACGAAAGTGAGAACTTATAGCCTTTACTTTGATTGAAACAAAGCAAACATTTTCCAAAGAGGTGAAATATTTGGGAGTTAGAATGGACCAAAAACTAATTTGGAACAGCCAGGTCAACCACATTCCTTCCAAGGCTATAGCGGCAAGCTGTACATGCTGTACATGGTCTTAAACCAAAATTGATTTATGGGTAATACCAAACGATCATCAAACCCATAGTAGGGTCAAGTAGCTCAGTGGTTGAGACTGAAGCGTTCCAAACCATTGACTGCTGGTCGGCTGGGTTCGAATCCTCAGCGACCTCAGATTTTCATCTGATGGCCCGAGAAAGTGCTAGGAATCGCACGTTAAAAGGTATGACCTCGTTAATCCTTGAGGGCTGCCGTTCGTAAGGGGACGACAGCTGGTAAACCGGAAAAAACAATTTCAACACTTTTTTAAATAGTCACCTACGCCTCACTGGTATGGTGGGCAAAAATTCAACAAATTTTGGCCAAAGTCAAGCTGCAGAAAGTGCAGCGGCTAGCTTTTCTGGGAATAACAGGGGCAATATTTACGTGCCCCACTGCAGCCTTAGAGGTAATGCTAAACCTGCCGCCATTGCACCTATGTGTAATGGAAGAAGCAGCAAACAGTGCCCTCAGACTGAGCCAGACAAAAATCTCAAAAGCGGGAAATCTGATCGGACACTAAAAAATTTTGGAACACATTTCCTCAGAAGCCATGTCTAAATCGTCAGATTTCATGCCAGTGGTACGACTTCGAAATGCAGTTTGAAGTGGTCATAAACAGCCACCAAATATGCACAGAGAACGGACCTCAACTGGAAAGGGATGCATCAGTGTGGTACACAGATGGATCTAAGATGGATGAAAAGTTTGGAGTGGGCGTTACAAGACCAAATTTCAGGCTCTCAAAACCCCTTGGTAACACCCCAACCATCTTCCAAGCAGAAGTACATGCTATAGTTATGTATTATTTGAATTGTATGAATGAATTATTTGTATGAATGCGGAATTAGTTTCTTTATTTTTCGTCTTGAACAGAGTTTGTTATAGTAACATAAAACAATAAATTGACAAAAATGACAAATATATGACGGACGAAATCATGATATTTCTCTCTTAGCGCCGCACCATTCACTGGGCGTTGAAGGGAGAATTCCTCGTAGAAAACTTGAAGTCCTCAACATGGCCCCCGCCTTGAAAGGATCGGCTTTCAACCTCTTCTATAGGAATTGGACATATTCTTTCGAAGGACCTCTTCACTAATCCTGTGGAAGTTCGTATAGTCGCTACACGGTTAATACCGTCCTTGCCTGAGTGCAAACTTTCAATTCTCCCTAGCCTCCATACCATAGGGGGTTGATTGATTTCTTTGATGAGTACCAGGGTACCTTCTGTCAGCGAACCTTGCGATTTTTTCCATTCCACTCTCTGCGGGGTTTCGGAGATGAACTCTTTGCTCCACCTCTCCCAGAAATGGTGAATAACTTGCTGCAGCCTTTGATAGGAAGAAAGTCTGTTTTCCGGAATTTCCCTGAGTTCAGGATTTGCAACAGCTGTTAGTGGTCTTTCAATTAGGAAGTGCGCTGGTGTTAAAGGTAGGAAGTCTGTGGGATCGGATAAGAGGGGGGTAAGAGGTCGTGAATTCACTATTGCCTCGACTTGTGTCATTAATGAATAAAGTTCTTCAAAAGTTAAATGGGCATTGCTCATTGTTCGTTTTAAGTTATGTGTAGTTGATTTTACACCAGCCTCCCAAAGACCACCGAAATGTGTAGAATATGGTGGAATGAATTTCCAATGAATTTCTTCTAAGGAGAAAGCATTAGTCAGCTCGTTTTCGTTTTTGCGAATGAAATCTCCCATTTCATTGAGTTCAGACTTAGCCGAAACAAAATTTTTGCATTATCTGAATATATTTTATGAGGCTTTTCTCGTCTGGAAACAAACCGACGAAGTGCTAGAATAAATGTATCTTTCGTTAGGTTTGAAACTAACTCAAGATGGACAGCCTTCGTTACAAAGCATATGAATAAGCACATGTAAGTCTTGGACAACTTACAGCCTCGACCTTTTCTATCTTTTACTATAAAGGGGCCTGTGTAATCGACCACAGATATGTAAAAGGGCGGTTGAGGTTCCAGTCTTTCGGAGGGTAAGTTACCCATTATGGGTTGTACAGATTTAGGTTCATTTCTGAAGCACATCATGCATTGACGAACAATATTTTTGGCTAATGAGCGACCAGAAGTTGACCAGAACTGTTCTCTAGTTGAATATAATGATTGTTGTGAGAAAGTATGAAGGGGTGTTTTTTCTGAAATGAATATGAAGAATTTGATATTCTTCCCCCAACTCTAATGATACCTTCTTTGTCCAAAAATGGGTTGAGACTGAGAATTTTACTATTTGAATGTATTTTCCCCTCATTTTCTAGCCTTTCGCACTCATCAGGAAACGATTCGCGTTGGGACAATTTTATAAGGAGAACACGTCGTGCGGTTTGGAGTTTGGTTAGTGTAAGTGATTGAGATTGTTTGTCACTTTTATTTGATATTTCGTTCAGAAATCTTATGACATAAGCCTTGCTTCTTTCGAGCCTGTTCAAATTCGAAAATTTTTCAAATTGTATCAGTTGGGATTGTTTTGTTGCATAAAATAAATGTGTGTTTTTCTTCAATTCCGGTAATTCTTGAAACGTGACTGACTTTGCCTTTGGCCGTTGGCTTTCGTATTCCCTTAACCAGAAAGGGCCGTGCCACCAAAATGAAAGTGAGATTATTTTATTTGGCTTAACTCCTCTTGATAACAAATCTGAAGGATTTTCGCTACCAGGTATGTGATGCCATGAGTCAAAACTTGTTTTTTCCTGTATCTCTGCAACACGATTCGCAACGAAAATTTTCAATTGATTAATTAGGTGGCGTTTTAAGCTAACCTAAAACTATTGAGGAGTCTGTCCAGGAAACTTTTCTGTCAAATTTTGTTTCGAAAGATTTCGAAACTTCATCTGCTAGCCTTGCAAGAGTTAGAGCTCCAGATAATTCCAATTTTGGAAGTGTAACGGTTTTTGATGGAGCTACCTTTGCTTTTGAGCATAACAAGTGAACATTAATATTGCCATCTGAATCAATAGATCGTATATATATGGAACCACTGTAGGCATTTTGAGAGGAATCACAGAAGCTATGCATTTCTATTCGTTTGGGTTTCTTGCAAATGACGTGCCTAGTGATTTTCAACTCATTTAAAAGTGGGAGTTCAGATTTGAACTCTGTCCACGTTGACCGTAACTCTGAGGAAAGGGTCTCATCCCAATTTACCTTTTCCAAACAGAGTTTCTGCATGATGATTTTTGATATTTTAGTGACAGGACTAATTAGTCCAAGGGGGTCAAAAATCTGTGAAATGTACGAGAGGATTGTACGCTTTGTAATTGTTTCTTTTTCCGGAGTTTGTATTTTGAAAATTAACATATCTGATGTAGGTATCCATGCTAAGCCTAACGTTTTCGCGTTCTCGTTAATACCAAAATCGACTACGTTAAGGTTATGCTCAGAGTTGCGTCTATTTGAGTAATTTCGGTTCATTAGAATATAATTTTCTCAACTCGAAACAACCTTTTGTGAGAACAAGTGACACCTCTTTGCAGAGACGCGCCGCTTCTTCCACCGAATTTCTCCCGAAAAGTAGATTGTCTACGTAAATATTCGTTTTTATGATATGTGCTGCTTCGGGATGATTCAATTCATTTTCTTTGGCCAGTTGTGTGAGACAACGAATAGCGAGATATGATGACGCCGCTTTGCCGTAGGTAACAGTGTTAAGCTTATACACGGAAAGCAGGTCTTCGGGATTTTTTCGCCAAAAAATCCTCTGTAGTGATCTCTGTTGGGGTTCTATGAGAACCATACGGTACATTTTGGCGATATCCCCACAGACCACATAAGAATACTCGCGAAAGCTCAACACTAAAGAAATTTGTCCCCTTTGAATAGTGGGACCTACCATCTGAAGATCGTTCAATGAGTATTGTGATGAAGTAACAGCAGACGCATCGAAAACCACTCGTAAATTTTGTGGTTGAACTATTTTTGCGCAGTACCCCGTGATGCGGGATGTAATAAGTGAATTCGACTGGCTCGCTATCGTCGATTCTTGTCATGTGACCCAAATCCTCGTATTCTGAGATGAAATTCCAATATAAAGTTTTTAGAACGGAATCTGTCTTAAATTTTCTTTCTTGGGAAAACAAACGTTTTTTAGCTTGCTCGCTAGATTCACCAAGAAGGTTCAGTGATTTTTTAAATGGGATTTTTACTATGAACCTACCGTCTGCTTGACGTTTTGTATTTTTTGGGATATGTTCCTCACATAATTTTCCTTCTTCTGATAAAGGTTTTTCTATAGAGATTTCTTTGATTTCCCAAAATCGCGCAAGATGAGTTTGAATTTCTACATTCTGAGCAAAATTGCACAACACGTGCTTTGATGTTGATTTACTAACCGGCCGGATATGACCCAACCAAACTTAGTTTTTTGTAGAATAGGATTATCTGAACCTAAAGATATTTGCCGGATACACATCAAAGAATAAAATAGATCCGCGCCTATAAGCATGTCAACCGTATTTGGTGTGTAGAAGTATGGATCAGTAAGCTGAATAGTTTTGGAAATATTTAAATGCTTATAGCTGGATATATTTGAATCGGGAATTTTTCCAGTAATTTCTGGAAGTACATAACATGAACTTTCGTGATGAACGGAATGTGTTTTGCTTGTATATTTACTTGGCATCTTGATTTTATGTGCGAAACCGCTCGATTGAGACCGCATACTTCGAGACTGATCGGAGAAGTGGGTATATTTAAACGTTTGCATGTGTCTTCTCGAATGAAACTTGATTCTGACCCTGAATCGAGTAACACTCTGATTGTATGTGATTTCGAATATTTGTCTATGATATCAACTAACGCTGTTGACAACAATACAGAAGAATATGATTTATTTGCAGATAAAGAATATGAGAGAGCATTATTTGAGGAGGTTTGGATATCATTGGAATTCGACGTTGACGCCTCATTTTAATTAATGTCAACATGAATTAGGGTATGATGTTTTCCGTTGCATTTTTTACAGTTTGTATACCGGCAAATTCTATTGTAGTGACCTGGCCGGAGGCAGTTTGTACAGAGTTTCTTTTCCTTTAGGATTTCAAGTCTTTCAGCAACAGAAAGTTTCAAAAAATCATCAAAATTTTGACTGTAATGTTCCCCTTTATAAAAAACGCATTTTGGTTTGTTTTCAGAATTCGTCACAAGAAGGCTTCTAGTATTACCCTTTGAGAATTTTTTATCGAATAGTTTTTCGCTTTGATTCGCTTCTTAAGTTTCAAGAAAATCGGCTCGCGATTTCAAAAATGCCTGTAAGTCTTTCAAGGTCAGTACGTCTTTGTCCACCCTGTATTTTTCTCATTCACGAACTGTCACTATATCCAATTTTATTATGATGAGATAAACTATGAGGGTGTCCCACTGGCTAGTAGGTTGTTTGAGCTGTTCAAGCGCTCGCAAATTTTTTGAAACAGTATCTAGAAGCTTACGCAATTTTTCACCCGATTATCTGCTAATATGATTCAAATTGAAAAGAGATTTGACATGATTGTGCACGAGTAATCTTTTGTTATCAAATCGCTCTCGGAGAATTTTCCACGTCACTGCATAAGTGCTAGCTGAGAAATCGAGTGACTGGATAACCTGAACCGCGCCACCTTGTAAGGAAGCTCGTAGATAATGAAACTTCTGAATCTCGCTGATACTAATGTTTTCGTGTATTAAAGATTCGAAAGTATCACGAAACTCTAACCAGTGCTGATAAGACCCATCGAATGTGGGAAGCTGTATTGTTGGAAGCTTGATTGAATTAAAATTATTTTGGCTGGTGACTGAAGATGTCAAGCTGACAGATACCATCTCGTCAGACTTTTTTGTGTCTAGAATTGATTGTGCAATAACTAATTGAGGATAGAAATTGTTTGTGAATGTTTCCCTTTCGGGAATCTGTATTTGTTCATCATCACAAATGCTTTCAATCAAACTTTGAACTTGATCGAATTCATCAAGAAGCTTTTCAGATTTAGAAACTCTAAAACTATCTAAAAAGTTCGTAAATATCGTTTCAATTTAGTACTGCCGCGATTACGTTTATAACGTTCTAAAATCATGTTTTTTCAATAATTATGAAGATGAATAGACTAAATAACTGAAAGAACAAGTCAACGCAATAATGTTTTTCTAGGAAAGCAAAGGAATGCAGGTTAAGGTAGAAACGACTTACACCAGCGCACGCTGCTAAGATCTGTAGTCACCCAGTTGCTTTTGCTTTCAAAATTCGGCTGAATTATGACGATACGTTGGACTGCTGCCCCTCGCTCGTATGTGTATATTTGAAGATAGCTTCGGTGCGTATTTTTCGTATGATTTCTTCTAATGCGCTGTTACGAATTTGGCTCGATGGACCATGTATGTTATTTGAATTGTATGAATGAATTATTTGTATGAATGCGGAATCAGTTTCTTTATTTTTCGTCTTGAACAAAGTTTGTTATAGTAACATGAAACAATAAATTGACAAAAATGACAAATATATGACGGACGAAATCGTGATATTTCTCTGGTAGCGCCGCACCATTCACTGGGCGTTGAAGAGAGAATTCCTTGTAGAAAACCTCAACATTATGTGTCCAGGAATGACTTGAAAGAGGTACTCGAAGGGTAGAAATCTATATACTATCAAATAGCCAAGCAGCACTAAAAGCTCTGAGGTCATACATCTGTAAGTCTAAGCTGACTTGGTACTGTGAAAAATCCCTGAGACAACTGACAGCAAACAATCAGATCACCCTTATGTGGGTGCCAGGTCATAGAGAAATCAAAGCTAACGAAGAAGCAGATCGCCTTGCCAAAGAAGGGGCAAACACATAATTTCCCGGCCCAGAACCCTTCTGTGGACTCTTCAAAGCTCACTTGAAAGAGGGGTTCTGACGCTGGGAAACCGATAAAATGAAATCTCACTAGCAGTGCCAGGACAAAGACAAGCGAAACGACTAGTGTGCCTATCGCCAAAGGAAGCTAAACAGCTTCTCGAGTTGGACAAGAAAGATGAAGATGGTAACGGGACTCCTCACTGGACACTGCCCTCTGGGGTACCACTTCAAAAGGGTGGATAAGTCAGATAGTGAAAGTTGCCGCTACTGCGAAAAGTTTACGGAAACTGCAGAACATTTGCTTTGCGAATGCCAAGCGCTTTTCTGCAAGAGGCTTAAGTACCTGGAAGGGGCCTTCTCAATGCCCTCCGACATGAGGGACTCAGCTCCCAGGAAACTGATAAACTTCACAAGAAGTCTCGGAATCCCGGGCCTCGGATAGACCAAGGGTCACGCACAAAAGAACTTATAGGTCGAAGTGCTTGTGAGGCTGCACAGTCTGTACGACCCCCCTACAATCTACAATCTACAATACTCACCAATGCCTGAATTACTCAGCGACGTCTTCATAAGACTGTTTGCTAGGCAACAAGGAGTCGGTAAGTAATTCACTTACCTATATAGTCAATCAATTTGAATTTATTTCAGATTGTTTCAAACACCGTCAGTTATTAGAATCCAGAAATTACTTATAAAAATCACCAAACTCTCATAAGTGTTGATATTTCCACGGCAACCCTGGATGAAATTCATAAAAAATAAGTTTTTTCAGAACGTGGGGCATAATATGTCATCTTGAAGCACTTTCCGTCATCTTTCAATATATCTAGTAATATACAGAAGTTTTCATTTCAAAAAACGAACTTTCGACCACTTTCATGTATAACAGAAATAATGGTAGTTTCAGCACGCGTTGTATGACATGGAGTCGATTTCTCTGAGTAAATTAAACAGTTTGAGTTTTTTCAAACTACCATTCTATGTTTTGGACAACCATTTCCAAAAAAAAAAACTCTCGAAAACCGATGGAAATAGGTATTTATTATTTGCATCAACCTGCTGCCCCCTTACGAGTATCCTTACGAGTATCCCTTAAAATCCTTGAGTGACTTGTGCTAGCCAGGGAAGAGGCAGCCCTCATTACCTTCCAACGTGTGATGTACGAGACTGGTGACGGCGCGGAGAATCGAACACGCATACTTTGGATTAGCAAGCAAGTACACTACCTACACGCCACCAAGGTCAAGACAATAATAACAAAAACTTGTATAACAAAAAGGCGATTCTAAAAATTTTTTAAGACAGGATGGAACATTTTCAGAAGGGTCCACGCTGCGTTTTCCATAAATGTTTGACAGTGAGTCACGCGGTATTCAACCTCAAACCACTGCTTAGAGCTGCCGCTATGCAAATCAAATAAGTCACAAGATCTGCGCGCAAATCTCCGTAAAATGCGATTTCAGACTCAATTATCTCGGGAATCGATGAACTTTTCGATTTCAAATTTTCAGGAGTTTCTAAGAGGATTAGACACTTTATGTAAACAGAACAAAATATTATAATTTTCATCCTACTGAATGAACTGATTATTACCAACAAAACTAACCACGTTGCATAAACAGACTCTACTAAAATTTAATGGCAGTTTCTTACAATCAGGTTGTGTTTGGTAAAGATGGGACCTTGTCTGTATACCTAATCACCTGGACTGTGTACGTAGATATAATTGGGTTCTGTTTTGTCTTAGCTACCAAGTAAAATTAATCCCTGTAGCTCTAAGCTGTCAAAATATCAATCAGATTTATTCGTGATAATTATTTATCTGTTATAAACTAGCAATATTGGACAAGTTGGGCTCACGATTAAAAATACCGTCCGTACATTTATTCCAAATGTGTCAGAATTGAGAAAAATTCTCCAATTTTTATGCCAAAGTATCGAAAGCAGTAGAAGTGAACAAGCACCATTTCTCTTCAAGTCAGTTTATAACAGTTTTCTGCTCTGCTTGAAGCAATATAAAAAGAATTTGTCATTTATCGTAGCTTTCTCAAAAGAAATGGGGAAATTGATCTTAGTTTCCACATATTCGATAGAAAAACGAACTGGACAGTCGTGGCATATTTTAAAGAAAGCATCATATTGAAAATATAAATCCTTGATGCATGGATACAAAGAAATTATTTTTGCGGGATCAGCAGGTTCTTTTCATAAAAATGGAGAACATTTTCAAGAGAATAAAATATTTTTTTTCCTCCTACTCCTATAGAAAGTGCACACTTTCATGCCTCAAATCAGGGATGAAAATCATGCTTCTCTTCACTAAGGAGGAAAAAAACGATTGACAATTCATTCAAAATAGGCACATAATATTGCCTATGAGTAAATTAACACTGAATCTCAATCCCAAATATATCTCTAGCAGAAGAAAAAATTAAAATAACTTGCTTAAAAAAAAATAATCGATTGCCGCGATCGAACCCAACCCGGTACCTTCAGTTCAACAGTCAGAATAATTTAGATGGGTATGAATTGATTTTGTATACTTTCCATCATGCAAGTAAATGTCCGTTTTAAACAAAAGCAGTTGAGATGTGTTTTAAATTTACAAAAAAAGGTTTATTAAGTGGGTAGGAGGAAAAATCAAATGTATTACATGAGAGTAAAGTGCCTTTTCCTCCAATGGATATTTACTGCCCTCCGCTTGAACGACATCCTGCGGGAGGAAAAGTGGCACTTTCCTCCCTTGTGATACAAATATCTATTTTAACTCAAAATGCATATTATTAGTCATCATTAATACAGGTTGGGTAACATTTAAACAGTGATGATTCCACATGATTGGTACCCGTTATGTGTGAAATAGCCAAGTATTGTAATACACTTAGATGTACCTCATATAGCAAAAGAAACAACCCTCTTTCATTTCACGGTTTCCTGAAATTTGGGAAGGAGAAAATGCTATTGAAAAAATTGATTGGAGGCGCATTCTGTCGTTAGTCGGTTTTGACTAGGGTCACTGGATCCAGAAGGCTTTGCTTCTACGGGACGGCCAATGGGAGGAGTCTAATAGTTCAAATCTCTTATAGTAGTTCGAATGTCAAAAATAACCCACAAAAGCACCAATAAAAAAGCAACGAAAAAGTTGGGTTATAATATAAAAAAAGAAGATTTGACACTCGTTTTGACAGTTTTATTCTTTTTCGTTTTGGTTCAGTATAATAATATTTCATATTTTACTTTTGAATGGATATACACCAGCTACTAATTCTAATTCTGTTATTGATTAAAATTGAGAGGTATACAATAATCTCGAATTTCAAAAAAGCGTTGGTTGATTTCCGGGCCTTGCCTCTTGCCCTATCTTGTGACCCGGTTAGCAGCTATTATGGAACATAGAGATAGAGCCGTTGACAAGGAACTTGAGTACCTATGTAATGATTTTTTGGAGTTCAATAAACACAAAAAGTTGGACTACCTCATACCTCAATCAACGGAATGAACAGTTTTAAAATTGCCAAATACTCTGCAAGATTTTGATTAGACTAGCAGAAAGCATACATGATTTTGCTGTGAGTTGATGGAGGAAGTATGTCTGACGAGGTCCCCGATTAATAAAATGTGAAGTGAGAAACAAATTTGAAAAATTAAAACTGATTAGACTGCGGAGACCATATATTTAAAATAGTTTTTAGGAAGCCTTTCAATCTAGCAGGGTACACCTTCCATTTTGAATGTGAGATACTTGGCAAAAGTCTTTTTCTTGCTCGATAGCATTTATGTTTTTTTAATAATACTTCTACCAGTGAATAAATGGCTTTGGAAGGCTCGGTGTTTTTATATTGTCTTTATGTTCTCATAATGAATCCTAACATACTCTTAGTAGATTTGACAATTTCTCAAATATAATAATCAAAGGTGAGTTTTTGATCTACAAAAATTCCCAGATGTATTTTGACCAGTTGAGTTTATCATCTAGTGTGATACCTAAATTTCACCCTATCACCACTTCTGAGGTATTCAAATAAAAGAATCAAAACATGTGTTTTTTTTTAATTTTGAACAATGTGCCATTGTTACTTCTGAACCAAAATTCTAAACTTCACTCTGCAAAATACATTCAGTGTCACAACACAAGATTGAAGGGCCCATCAATCTGATGAGCCGCATATGGCAACCGAATAGGTAACTTTTTTTAAAATAAAATTGGTTTGATCTTGTCAAATGTGAAAATGTTAATGACTGTCTCGATCTGCTCTATAAAACAATTCACATTGTTGGAGCAAGTCATACCGAAGTATCCAGAAAGAGCAACTGCAGATAAACCCAAATATCTATGATCGACTTGGTGCATGAGATAAGAAAAAAAATTATTTACACAAATTAATTTAAAAAAATAGTACGGACTCCACGTAAAAACCTCGTGCACTAAAGCAAATTACAAAGCATCAAATCAATAATAAAAGAAATATTGCACAAGATCACAACCCTTTTTGGCTATTTGTAAGATCTATATCCAGAAGTGGATTGCCTAGAGAAATGCAGCTTGATAACTCAGTCAACAGTAGTGATATTCGCAAATTTCTCCGTACAGTTATTCCCGAGGTTCTTCCACTCTGTTTATCAGGTCTCAGAAAATCATAGCAATTTCAAGGCTGCCTCGGATGCATCATCTTCAACCTACCTGTGGTAACCGAATCTGATGTTCTCAGAACTATAATAAATCTAAAACCAAAAAGGTCAACATGCAGAGACAATATATTTATTTATATGGTTAGTTATAACATTTTTACAACTACAATTATAATACAAAGCTACGTGAAAGTTTCAATAAATGAAGTTATACAGAATACCTCAAATAGTTTGCAGTATATATTTTATATTGCTAGTACAGATCTCAATCTATTCTTTAATTGGTTTAATGCATTATCAACTAGGTCAATAGAATCAAGGTTAAAATTCCGAGGAATTCTCGCCTAGGGACCTTATTGTCGGTTTTCTTGTAGGTTGTCAATGACCAATACTTCATTTTAATTTTTCATGAGAAAAGGATATATAATTTTTTTCAGTAGAAAGTAAACAATACTACACGACACTATGATCCTATCAGATCTGGGGGGCAATATGCTGTTGTTGTACCAACTGGACCAATAAACCAAGAATTTTCCGTTACCGTATTACCGATTAGATAAATCTTGAAAATATTTTATTAACATAATAAACTTTTATCTATGAACATGTCATTTCGGATTCCACTATTTTTTAACATTTCGTACATAAAATTGACATGTGTCGGTAGTTCAAACGTTGGCTCCAACCTAACCTAACATTTTCTGTGGGTTATTTTTGCCATTCGAACTATTAGACTCCTCCCATTGGCCGTACCCTTAGAAGCAAAGCCTTCTGGATCCAGTGACCCTAGTTTTGACTGATTTACTGATACTGAACGAAAAATAAATATGAGAACCCAAGCAGTTGACATTTTGACAAGTCTACTGAAAACAAAGACAAATCCCAACGAACCGAAAATCATTTCCATAAAAGGCGTTAAGTTGTTACAGTTCAATTTTCCAAACCGCATAAACATAAAAACACCCGAAACTCAAAATAAAAAAACCATGCGTTTGTGTATGATTATCTTTGTTCGTGATTGAGATTGCTGGGTAAACATTTGAGTTTGTTCAAAATGCATCCCTGTTTCTTCATCAGGTGATGCATATGTTGGTACCATTGAAGGTGACAACGTTGAATTATATTCATTGTTGATGACGTTTTTCGAGGAATGTCATTATGTTACTGTATTTCCGGTCTAGAACAAAAATATTTAAAAAACGCTCGTTCAAACTGTGATTCAAACAGATGGTGCTGGGGTTCGATCTCGGCCGGTGGACTCATTTTCTCAAACATGAGTTATTCTTCTTTTGTTTTTATTATTAACAAGTATAAATAAAGAATAAATTATTTAAATAAACATAAAGATATTTCGGAAGAATCCTTGGACAGGTAGATTTTCTTTTCCGATGGTCCAATTTTTGAACCCCACTCAAAACATATAGGGTTATTCGCATTTAAGTCAAACTTACTTTGGTGATATTTTTATATCGGGCACCCAGTTTTTTTTTTCATATTTGGTTAGGGATCATTACAAATCCAGTGATACCAGGTTTGATGGTATTATGTCAAACAGCTGCGGAGATATGGGTAAAAAACTTCCTCGTATGTCTAATGAGTATGAATGAAATAAGAAATGAAGTCTCAGTGACTTCACACATTTCATAAGGTTAAGAGTCTCTGTCGCACTCATTGGGCATATGGAGAAGTTTTTTGCCCATATCCCCGCAGTCGTTTGACAATATCACCCCTATATATTTTGGGTGGGGTTCAAAAATTCGCCCATCGACCTGTCCGAGGATATTTCCGATATATTTTTAAATTCAGAAATAATGAATTGACTCTTTAATTCAGCACTTCACTGGACAGAACTGGGAATTCCCAGTTCTGTCCATATATTATGAATAATTTTAACATATACGCCACATAACTTCACAACACTGTAAGTTGATTCTTGGTTTTTCTTTATCAATATCTCAAAAAGGTCATTCCATATTGTAGCTTCCCTGAAGATGACAATAAAAAATTGTTGAAAGCTTGGAATCTGTGTATTAGAGTACTCTTATTGGCCTGCTGCATATCCCAAATATTAAAAACTCATTTCCTAACTAGTCAGCAAACAAGACTACCCTTTTATATATATATTATATACTTTCGTCTAACCATCTTGTGACATCCTGCCGCAAAATTTCTCTTTGACATCCGTTGACGTTGTGACATCCAAAATCGGATGTCACAACACTACGCCTGCAGACAAAGTTTCAGAAGGAGGTCGAAATACCGTAATTTCAAAACGTAAACGTTTATTCGTTTCAACAATTTGTGAAACAGACGACCTTAAAAATTTCCTCAGAACGGATGACACATGTTTTAAAGATCTCTCAAGCATAGTTAAGCCGTTAATATCAAAGAAAAATACGAAAATGAGAAAAGCAATTATCGCTCTGAGAATCATTTGAAACGGACGTTCGAGGCTCTTCTTGATCCGTCGTAAACAAGTTGAAACACCACAACGCAGGTACATGAATGTTATCAGAGCCTTCACCTGATCGCTTTGATTTCCTTACGTTTTTCAGTTCTTCTCAAAAAGTGCATCGTAAATTATTGAATTTCTTTTTAATAGATCAATTGTTGGATTTGGATCTGTTTGTTTATAAAACAATAATAATTTGTCGTACGCTTTATTCTTTTCGTGCCTATTTGAGTATGACTTGCTTTTTACTTTCCAAAGGCAAGGCAATTGCCTATAAATATCAATAAATTCGGTTATAAACGCTGTATTATTGCTTGATTCGGCCATTTCACAAATAACGAAATCACAAAAACTTTCGACTAGGTTAAAGACGGGATCGTACGATTCCAACTGACGATTTTTCTCCATACACTTCAGTCCGTCGTTAGATTCAAGTGAACTGCAGGCTCAGACATGTCAACGGCCTGGATGTGTAGGTACAAATTTTAACTGACGATATGCAAATCGGCAGTTATGGACTGAAGGCAAACTGTAAACGAATGGGTACATTAAAGAAACCTTTCCAATGGTCAGTTGATGCTGGTAGATCATCAATTAACTTTGCATTTCTGTTGACGATAAATATTGAAAATTAATGTGTGAATAATATGATAACGACAATATTTGTCTGTTTGGTACAAATTTTGCACCCGATTTTAAACTAACTTTAAATATAGCATAGAACTGGATGAGAATGCACTATTATTTCATACTATGTTATCAATGTAACAAAATAATAATGATATATCCACAGGCATAACGTGGCTCTGAGAGTGTTGTACTACCATCTAAGACACTCATATGGTATAGACGAGATATTGGTGTTGCTTCATACTCCGGGGTATATTGAGTCCGTTGTGGAGATGAGAAGTGTCGAATCTATTGAATCTACTCATTCGCCACCCTCAGGCAAATACAAGCAAATGAACCTGATGTAGTCCTTCTCGACCATCAAACTAAGTCGATTTTGGTCAAAGAGTTTTTGGCTTCTGGCGAAACGAACATCGTCTGAAAAGAGGAGGAACAACGGACTGAATATCGAGATTCACTCTTTGAACTTCGCAGACCCAACCCAAACCATTCTGTTGAAATGGTGGTTTTGATCATATGGGTACCTGGTGGAATGGTGGCCACGAAAATGATACCGGCTTGCCGTGATGTGGCAGAAATCATAGCCGGGCTAATAAAGAAGGACTCATCCTTGGTTCACTACGTCAACTTAGGGCACATGATTCTCGGACGAGTATTGACTCACCCCACGGACGTGGGGAGTGACTATCTGTGTAAATGATACCAGCGCGCTCTCTGGATGTATCGGGGCTCCGTAGAAAGGACCGACTGGAATAATTCTAACGATTTGGGAAATAATAATAATAATAACAATGGCCTCAAGAATGCAGAAGCCTTCATCCTTGGTTCACTCCGTCTGCTCAAGGCACATGACTCTCGGCTCTAATAATCACTCACCCCACGGAAGTGTGGAGTAACTATCTGGATAAATGACACCAGTGCGCCCAATGTAGGTATCAGGGCTCCAGAGAGAGGGCCTGACTGGGAAAATCCTGACGGATAAAATGATAATGATAGTAATAATGTTTTGTCTGTTTGGTACAAATTTTGTAATCCATTCTACACTAACCTTAAACATGGCTCAGGACTGACAATACAATATTATTGCAAAATTTCAATAATAATAATAATAATCATGTTTTTCAGAAATTTTGTCATGACGTTCCAAAAAGAAATAAAAAAATTACGTTTAAATAATAATAATGAAAAATGAACTATTGGAAACAATGGAGAAATACATTTCTAAAATGAATTGAAAAATTAAAAATGGTATTAAAAATTTAGCTTCAATATCAAGCACGTTTTTTTAGCGGAGTTCTATTTACATAAACGATCGAATAAAGAAGATTTGCCAAACTATTTTTTAGAGCGCATTTGAATTTCAAGAAGACCCTCAAAAAACTGGATTGTGAAGAAAAAAAAACTCCTTCAACAACATTCCATAATGAAACATGGACCTAAATAAAAATATACAGGGTGTCCCATAATAAAGGGGACAAACTCCGATGGTAGAATCCTCACCTTATTTTGAGGCTAAAAGTTACAATAAACATTTACCATTAGATAACTGTTAACTGAGTAACAGGGTATTGAAAGTGACAAAAACATATATGTTTTCCAGAATAATTCCATAAGGGCCCAACTTTCCTTAATGAAATGTGGTATGTCACTTGACAACATCTAGTTTCAAATTTCAATGTGAATCGTGTGTTTGTAGCTATAAACAAGATCGTACGGCAGGTGGGTAACCCTAATCACCCTTCCCCAACTTTCACGCCATTGGGTTAGTATCGATTTTGTCTTCTTTTTGGAATGTCAAAATGGTCTTGGATTTTCCAAATATCGAGTGATAGGTCAGAAAACCAAAAAATATAGTTTTTAGGGATATTTTGAAATTAGCAAAAACATAGTAAATTTTCTTTCGCCATTTCTCTCAGCGAGGAATTTGGCAACTTTGATCAAATTAAACCTTCATCATATCTTACCGTTCACCCTGAAGTTATGGTATATTGGAATAGCTTCGTTGAGGATGATATAATTTGCTCTTGGTTCTTTCTTCCATATTATAGCTATTGCAACGAGACTATTATGCGGTTTATAATAATCGAGGAAATTTATTTGAATTACATAATGATCAAGTTGAGTTACAGTCAAAGCTTTATCGTATCATTGATAACGATAATAGGAAAATAAAATCAACAACTTTGGTTATGTCATCTTATTGTAATTTTAGCGTGTCATTTGGTATCTAGGGTATTATAAAGTAACTTACATATTATATTGTACTATGTGTTGTTATGGTGTTATATGATGTTGATAATTTGTAATGAAGATTTAACTTAAAGGAAGCATAATATTCAATGATACTATAAAATTTATTGAAAAACTGTATCGGTGGATAGGCCATCTTTTTTTACCAGTAGACTTAGCGACAGAGTTATTTTACTTCATAACAAAAAAGTAGGTGTACAACTCTGACTCGATTAATTGGTATGTTACTAATTGCATAAAAAGACAATCATTCAATTCTGTAATTATTCATTTATCTTTTACTTTAAATGGTTTCAGAAAAAAAATGTTTGGAATAACACCACGGTATTGAAGTTAAATTCACTACATATCAGATACACATAATTTTTATTTATCGTTCAACAAGACTTAGATGGTATTAAAGCGAGAGAGAATAAATAATAACAACAAACACATAGTTCTTTTCCTACTCTCCAACATCATTTTGCATAACTACCACACGTATGGCACTCAATCCGTTCAGAACAGGAATAAAAAATCTCCCTTCATCCTATTTTCAGTTGGCGAAGTCCTGGTCATGACTACTTTATGATCAAAAACATTTTTTCGAAAACTGCATAACAAAGTAACCTTTGGCGCGTTCAAATTTCGACGCAGAGTTAATGTTTTCTGAGAAATGTCATTAATTGACAGCATTTTTGCTCTAGAGCGATATATGAAATAAATATTATTATTAGGTAATAATGTATGATCAATAAAGTATCGAGTGTTTTTTTTTGGATCTGAGGAAAAATATTTTTTGTAATTCGAGAAAAAAATGTAATTGCCGCTCTCCAAAGACTCTCTCTTTGTTAAGCGGCAGTCCATCGCTTGTGCTTTATATAGACAAATAGGGTTTCCGTAATGCACTGATTTTCCTAACTACTAGCGGAAATACATTATTTGAAACCAACTGAGTAGTTTAGTTCACAGCCCGTTACCGTTTTGGAATTTTCACATTCAAATCCATTTCCTTTCACATTTCGATAATATTCATGCTCTAGAAAGTTGAATCTTCGCGGCAACTATACACTTCATCTAGATCTATCTTTGCTACGTAGATTATGTGAACATCGGATGTTTGCGCTAGTAGATATGTTTCCATTTTCATCCCAGATAAACCTATACACGTCCTAGTTTAGTCTCTTTATCCTTACCACGTACCCACCTTTCTCAGTAAATTCTTCATATCTGGCAGGAGCATTTTTGAAATTATTTTCTTCACAACCGTTAGAGAATTTGCCAATTCTGAAATCATAATGGTAACATTCTTGCTCTTGATATTGAACAAATATCCAGGTAGCAAGCGTACGTCATAATGACGTACTTAATAAGTGATTAAGGTTAAGTTGTAAAACAGCATCAGCTGACACTTCTCTCATTCACACAACATAATTATGAATGAATTTATATTTTTTGCAAGATGAATAAATATGATTTATTATTATTAGTATTATTATTTCATGACGCTGGACGTCATCGACGGGACGTCATTTAGTGGATGTTACTATGTAGTTCTTCATATGACGTACTTTGTGTAACACAAAAAATAGAAGAACTCTTGAAATAGAAAATCTAACCAATTATATATGTCTCATAAAAAGCTTCATAACAGATATTTCAGAAAATTGGGAATTCTGCAAGTGGCGTGTGTTGATAGATTTGAATATAACACTATATCGAGTCACTTTCAAAATAACGGAAAATAACCATTGCCTTCATCCTGTGACATGCTTTCAGACTATCTAATACTATGAGTAAGTAATTCCTGTCTGATAGATGAAGGTACAATTTTATAATTTGCATATTATACAATCGATAGAGTAAACACTGAATCATTATTCACCTAAAAACGTATAACTCAAAAGTGAATCAATTAAAAATACCAACATATGTAAAGAAATCAAATTGTTTATTATATTCGTCATTTTATATTTCCCGCGACAGTTGCACTGATGATGATTGCTATGATTTTATAAATATATTTCTGCACGAAATACAAATTTTGCTTCATTCAATTCATATTTTACATCTATGGGATTGCCGAAAGGAATTTTATTATACATAAATATACAAGTGATAGTTTTGCAGAGTTCCGTATAGTTGTGTGTTATAGTTACAGTGTTCAGAATTTTTTCAGCTGTAGAGTTTAAATGAACAATCTGAAGGAGCCCTTGCAGTGGTGAACTCTGACTTCACCTCACTGAAAAGGAAAATATTTTGACTGTCCTACAAAAAAAGACAATGAAACTTATATTGAAGCGGTGAATCGACATTATATTCATGGTTTCTCCGCGGAAATTCACACTACAAAAGTCCTGATTGGGAATATTCAAGGTTACGTTGGGTATTTCTGTCTTGTTCACAGGCAGATAGATGAGATTCGAAGAAGTTTCGTGGCAAATCCGGGATCCTCTCGAACAGCAAACTCGTTTATCGTATGGGAGGGTCGGTTGTTGAAGAAAGCGCCCGATGTGACGTTACTGTCAATGTAAACTGTTTGCACTTTGACTATGTTGACGGGCAGGTCAGACAGTAATCGAGGTGAGAAACCCAACAGTCGTCCAATAGAGTCCTCTGGAGTGAAGTCTATGGTGTGGTACTTGCTGTAAAGTTCGCACTGTAGCGTATTGGTATTGGGTTTGAGAGAGAACACTGCTGCTTTAGCGTTTTTATTGTCTCTTTCAATCTCCACTTTTTTCTTATTCTTCTTCACCTCTCTCGTTTTGTCGATGTGTTTGTGAATAAACTTGGCAATATCGCTTATTTCGTAACAGCCAATGGGTATGTTGCTGGTGTATGGCGCAACGTTAGCAAAATAATATAATTTTCCTTTGGTAATTTTCGGTATGCTGTTGTACGAATAGAAACCGATCGAAGCCAGCCGCAAGTGCTGTCTTCGTCCAATTGAATTGGCGGAGCAAAGTCTGCGGTCAGCGTAGAAGTGTGACCTGCCAGGGTGAACAGCAAAGACTGGTCACTGGGGGTTATGCACTTTTATTTAAAGAATTCCACAGTCGCCCCCTGTGTTCCACATTCAAAATGGGGTCAATTATGCAGGCAAGTTTGGAGATTCGTCTGGCGAAACGAATCTTGTCCATGGCCATACGCTCCCAATCGGATTTGCGCGAAGTGTTGTATGGAAACTTTTTTTATCGAAAAAAGCAACATTTTTACTATCAAGAAATGAATAATTTTTTAATTGAAAAATGAACACACTCTCTCTCATTCGTTCAGCAAAAGAAAAAGTCGAGAAAATTCATTTTATACATTTATCGATACATAATAATCTCAATATAATAATATTGATGATATATTTATAGTTTTCCACAATTCCACCATTCATTTTTTGCATATTTTTGTATGTTTTGCATTGATTCAATCAAGATCAGAATCCTCATCGCCAGAGACAATGAAGCGGTTATATGAAGGATACGTTTCGAAACGACGACTTTTGTAATCGTATGAATGTAAGTCATAATGACATAAATCGCTTGTTTTCAGCGTGAAAAGTAACTCGTCAAATCTGTTGTGACACAATGATGAAGAATTTTGATACAATTCGCTCAAGTTATTCGAATTGTACACGATGTGTTTATGGTCTCTGATACTGTGAAATGTATAATGTTGCATGGCCTTCCTGAAGGCTTTGAAACAAGTACTACACAGACGTAATCCGTAGTTCGGAATATAGTACTGGTTCAACCATACGTAATAGACACCTTAAGTGAAAGGTATAGACCAGTCTCCGGTGGTGAGAGCGTCTCTTCTGTCTGTGGCATCAAGTTCTCGTGTGTACTCTAAGTACGCTAAACTGTAAAAAGGTCGATTGCCCCAAGCCTGGTCTACTAATTCTCCCCATTTTTCGGTGGACCATATTTTGACAATATTCTCCGTGATGGACCACAGCAAAGGTGAAGTCTCAATAAAGTGCGGCTCTGATGATTTCTTGATAACTCAAATTTTGCATAGAGTGTGCCATGGTGGGGGGCTAAAACGATTCTACATATTCATGAAACTCTCATTCCCCCATGGCAGAGTATTAGGAGAACTGGCAATCAAACAACGTTTGTCGTCATGTGGGCTCAAACGATTTTTGTTTGCTCAACACTAGAAACGTTGTGCGCAAAAGAGCGAATACAGCGTTGAGATGTGACTTTCTCACGCTGATTTTCCAAACATTCTGTATAGTCGTCAAAAGTGATTTTATTTTGGACAACGCTGTATTTCACTCCTTTGGATTTTTTGACGCATTTTCCACCCTGTATCTTATAGGTGTACAGCTTTGAACGGAGTCCCACGAAATCCGTCATAATTTGGCCATTCGCTTCGTCTTTCATCAAGCCGGGGACTTTTTTGTTTGCAAGGGGAATGCCATAAGGGTTGTTGGTGGGGTAATCGCTTGTATCAAATTTTTCAATGTATGATTTCGATAAATTCTGATGAATGTCATCGGATTTGATGTCGTTGATCAGCGAATCAGTATCCATGTACATCAACTTGCACTGATCGCTCGTGTATTTTTCCATTATGTAGCCGTGATGAAAATCATACACGCATATCTTGGAAATGTCAAGTATCGCCATTCCGATGTACAGAGGCCTATTGAATAGATCCGTCTTTGCTATCTCGACAGCGACAAGGTCATCATCGAAAATAGTGCAATATTTGAAATTCGGGCTGAATACTGAATTTTTTGCGCCATATCGCCCCTTCTATTTCAAAACCAATCTCACTACACGATGTTTTCCATAGTTTCCCCGAATACCGCGTTATTGGCTAATTTGTAGTTATTTTTGCCGAAAGTGGTATTTGCTTCTTGCCACACGGTCTGCGGATGTTCGCATTATGCCTTGCTAATATGACAATCGTTCAAGTTGTTCTAGAAGTGATGGAGCGCCGGCAATTTTCCAACTCCCAACTTCTCTATCAAATCGATGAAATCGAGTGAGTAATTCGTACTGGGCGGCTGTCAGATGTGCAAATTCGCGTTTGGATATTTTCAAGTCGTGCAATGTCAAAGTCTGAACCAAATGGAACTCGTGCCCATAAAACTATGAATCTGAACTTGATGTCTGTATTGTCGTCATACTGGGTGGAAGATATGTAATTTTCTTTTTTCGCAGGCAACAAGCTGACTCGCCCCCTTTTCGCTATATCCCGAATAATAAAATGGCTGTCGTATCCGGATAAATTATAGAAAACGATCGGGACCACAAAAGACTTTCTGTATGACAAGTTGCACTGCGCATGCGTATATCCGCGAAAGACACCACTGTAGTGATTAGGGTCTTTTACAATTTTGTCGCCAGATTTCCACGGTTTTTCGCAGATGTGGTAACATGGCGCGTTCACCTCATCAGGTGATGCCATTATGGGGACTATATCCAAAGTTTTGGCTTCGACATTCGCTGGTCAAGCCAATCCATCGGATCCAAACCTCGATGGCCATCGTAAAATGACAAAGTGTCGTTGGTTCCAGAATCGACTCGAAATCCGTATATATTACAAAGGATACCTTTTCTTCATGTACAAAGTCCCAAAATTCCACGCAATCAACCGTATGACTATCCAATTTCTCTTCACTCCTGAAATGTCGCAAATGTATTTTTTATTCGTACCCTTATTAAGTTGTGCATTGAGTAGCCGAGATAAAGCAAAACTCCGGGCGAAAGTCAGAAGACTTTTCAATAGAGCTAAGAGTTTGGGACACTGGGAAGACTACAAAACAGCTCTTTCTGAGTACAACAAAGAACTCAGAAAATCGAAAAGGATAACATGGAGACAGTTGTGCGAGGAGTTTACTGAACTGGCCCCATCACAGCGTCTCCAGAAGGTTCTCTCAAAAGAACATTCAAACGGTATCAGTCTGATCAAAAAGCCGAATGGAGGATACACTGATAACCCTAAGGAGAGTCTAAGTGTTCTCTTACAGACGCACTTTCCTGGTTCTGGAAAATGAACATCAAAGTGCTCACCTGGAAGGGGTCGTTCACAACCCCAACAGAGCCAGCAAAAGCCTAGCTGGAAAAATGTCCACTAACCAAAGAATCAAATGGTCTATCAGAAGTTTTAAACCATTCAAGTCGCCAGGAAAGGACGGGATATTCTCCGCCTTACTGCAACATGACCTTGAATTAATAGAGACCGTCCTGAAGGCTATTCAAAGCCAGCTTTATCTTCGGCTACATACCGAAGACCTGGAGAGAGGCTGTAGTGGCGTTCATACCTAAGACTGGAAGACGCCCAATGGACGAACCAAAGTCTTACCGCCCAATTAGCCTCACCTCTTTTCTCCTGGAAGCAATGGAGAAAATAATGTCAGAAGCGAACTCCTGGAGTTAAGACCGCTTCACAAGAAACACTTTGCTTATCAAGCAGACAAATCCACGATTAATGCTCTACAATGCCTAATAAAAGGCATTGAAAAGACATATGTGGCAAAAGAAATGGCTCTTTGCTCCTTCATTGACATAGTGGGTGCCTTCGATAACACCTCACATGCCTCCATAATCAGATAATCAGAGGAAAGGAATATCAACGCCTCACTGATCAGATAGACACAATCAATGCTGAAAAGTAGAATCATTGTGGTGATGCTAGGGGGAGAGACAGTCGAGATGACAGCAGAAAGAGGTTGCCCCCAAGGAGGAGTTTTATCACCTTTGCTGTGGTCACTGGTTATCGACGACCTGTTAGTAAAGCTACACGAATCTGGTTTCACGACTCAAGGTTATGCCGACGACCTAGTCGTCACCAGTAGGGGCAAACATGACGGAGTTATCTCCGACCGCATGCAATTAGCCCTAAACACAATCAGTAGCTGGAGCGCAAAGGAAGGACTCAACGTCAATCCTAGCAAAACAGTGCTGGTTCCATTCACCAAGAGACGAAAGTACGAACTTGAAGCCTCAACTTTGTATGGAACCCAACTAACATTTTCCAAAGAGGCGAAATATTTGGGAGTTGTAATAGACAAAAAACGAACGTGGGAGTGGCTATCTGGGTAAATGTCACCAGCGCGCCCTCCAGATGTGTCGGAGCTTCGGAGACAGGGCCCGACTGGTATAATCCAACTGGATAAAATAATAATAATAATAATAATAATAATAATGATAGGTATATATTTTCCCATAGTATTAGTACAATGACGAAAAACTCCGAAGATCAATTCTGTCTTGTCTTGTTTTTCATCTTCAGCTCAGAGATGCAGTTGAATATTAGCACAGATCTCTTTCCTTCCATATGATTATTTTTCGTATTCGTTAATATTTATTTGAGTTTCAGTTGGGCTAATGGGTGAAAGAATATAAAGAGTTATTTCACAGATACCTATATTCTTTCAGTTCGTGACTGGATCTTCTTGTGCTTGAATATTCAGTCGGCAATGGAACAATAATAATCATGGATTTGATCCGGAGAGAGTTCATTGTCTTCCTGTTATCAAAAGTTGTCCAGATCTCTTTACACACATTGTCGGGTATTTTCTATAATTTATTAATTATAACAGGGAAGTTAATTTTTCTGCGAATATTTTCTTATATTGTGAAGAGGTCGCAAATATTTTCAAGAAACTTGAATACCCATTGTTATCCACTGTTACTGATTGATATAATATGGTCACCTACGATATATATATATATATATATATATATATTTATATATATATTTATATATAATATATATCTTTGCCCCAATTGATATTTGATTAAATGTTGTGTATTTTGTTATTGAATTTCTCTGTGCTACCATCTGTAGTTACGACCCGTAGTTACAGAGTAGCAAAGGGTAGCAAGGTAGCAACAATAACGCAATTTCAACATTCTGAGCTATGGAAAATTCCATCTGACTCCTCATTACAGATGGTGAATGATTTTTAATGAACGGTCAAAACATAAATAGAGACTTAGAATTTTATTGAATACAGTAGAGAGTCTAAGAAGTTTTAAAAAGGATGTTTTTATAACTTAAAATTAATTTTTCAATAGGTGACGTCTGGAAAAGTATATTCTGTAACAAGGTTAGAATGAAAATTCGATGCGAGCCGAAAGGCGAGAGCGAGGAACCACGAGAATAACTTAGTTTTATTCTAACCGAGTAACAGACTGTGCCTTTTCCTCAATCAAGAAATTTTACATATTATCAAATGGAGAGCCAACGAAAAATTATTTTGATATTTCAATTCACATCTTGTTACTATGATGTCAAGACTAACGTTATTATTGCTACAAAAGCGTTAGAATATTCATTTCATAACAAGTGATGGAATGAAATAAACGCAAAATGCAAAATATAGCAAATGTTGTAGAATAATTGTTCAATATCAAGAGCGAGAATTTTACCATTCTGTTAACGAATTTGATTTCAGAATTAGCAAATTCGTACATAATGCTTTATAATTCCAGTGGTACTAAACATATATGAATATATAGGAATCGTCTTAATCACAAAAAAACGAAAAAAAAAACAGTTACCTGTATAGAAACATATAAATGAGGTGTGAGTATATAGGCCTTCAGCCCGCTGCCAAAAAGTGCAATGATTTTATAACAAATGCTCTCTAGAGTTTTGGCAGTTATGAATATAATAATTGATAAACAAGCAAAATAAGCGATCCTCCGTGAAACAAACACAATTGAGAGGATATATTGACTCCTAGGACCCACGTGACACGTATGCCGATCGGTTTCCGTCGGATTTCCTATCGGGCTCTTTGTGTTACCAAGCAACTTGCCAACACCACTTCCCCTATCGGACTCGTGGTGTTACCAGGCAATTTAGCAAATATCTTGGTGTTTTAACGTATGCCAATCATACCAAACAATATTTCATCGATTAAAAATCGGACGGAAATCGATCACGTGAGTTCTAAGATTCACCTTCATATGTATTTGTTCCACGGCAAAGCGGTAATTTTGCTTGTTTATTGATCATTATATTCATAATTGCCAAAACCCTAGAGAGCATACGTTATAAAATCATCACACATTTTGGTTCCTATTCCGGTAAACATATTTTTTTTTGTTTTCTTGTGATTATGACGAATCCTATATATTCATATAATATGTTTAGTAGGAAATGAAGATTATTATTATAATCAATATATTATCATTCCAAAAGGGAATTCCAGTCTCAGAAGTTCGATACATTCAGAGGGCACACTGGATCATACGTCCATGCGGTGAGTGATTATTGGGCTCGAGAATTATGTGCCCTGAGTGGGTCTGCCAACTCACCGCTGTTTTCAGTAATTTTTGCCAGCTTTTTTCACTCACTTGGCGGCATTGTAGCAAGAAATGAGAAAATACGTTTTGTAGTACTATACTTTAATTTATCTGTTAGAGAAATTGAAACTGGACTATCACTAGAGCATCCAGGCACTCAGCTAGAGAGTGCAAAAAAATTGCAATTGTGCCAAAACTAATAATCCTATAATGTCTGTTTTGTGTACAAATGAAAAACACTTGATTCACTACTTTCGTGAAAACGGCCGACTCTGTATACTGAATAATGGCGGAGTTGTGGATTTAAAAAAAATCACAAAATTTTCCGAGTTTTATAGTTTTTCTCTGTTACTAATTATCCGATCGGGTCGTAAGCAAAACATAAAAAAATATGTTTTTTTTTGTTTTTAAATGTTTATAACAAATCAATAAATGACAGTTGCGAGTCTAAAACATATCGAAATATAACTACGGACTGTCTTCCATGTGATGGAATATCACGAGTAGACTCGTGTTTAGGACTGACAATGTAGTCATTAAATCCAATTAACTTAGAACTGAGTACAACGTTTTTTCTTTAGAAATTAGACAATCCTCCACTATCACGTACTTTTTCTACTCTTCAATAAATAATGGGATAAAAAAAGTTGCCGGAATTTCGGAATTGTTTTAGATTCAAAGTATCTTCGATTCGTAGAATCTATCCATTCTATATTCCTTTGGTGTTACAACGAAAAAAAACCCCTCTCATAACCATGATGCGACGGGCTATCACATGGCTTATATGTACAGAAAGGACCCTACCCTAAGAATTATTATGTAGAGCAATGAGAGTATTTTTTGAATATGTTTGAAACAGTAGGTATAACATAATTAGAATTTTTCATCCGTTTCTGAATTACTATTATTATATATATTTTTTTTCGTTTAAGAATAGTCTTCACTCAGCCATGTGCTATCATGAATTTGATAGCACAACTTTGAAATTAGAGTAAAGTTAATTGCTATTCTTCTTCGAAAGTTTCTAATAGGTGCCCAACCCACTTTTTAATTACTGTAATCAAAAGTAGGATACTGGACGCCTATAGAGTCACTCAATGGGAAAATTGATTGATCGTTTTCGAAATTTCAAAGAAAAAGATCTGTCCGGAGTTATCAAACATGTCAAGTATGTCCCTGTATACATGAAAACCAACATCCAGATGCCATTCCGTCGTCATATTCCTGAGCAAATATGGCCAACTCTCAATTCGGATATTCTAGCAATTTCACTATACGGAACTTATTGTTCCCCAGGATACGTACCGTACGTGTCCAATTATTAAGGAAAATTGTCTACTCCTGAATTCCTCCATACGGGTATGATATCTTGAAAACATGCCTCCACTGTTGCTAAAAATTTTCTATAAACTTCGAAGTATAAGTTCAGATAGTTCGTGGAAGTTTTCATGTTATGCGAGTATGATATGCAGTGAATGTCTCAATGCGATATGCACAATCATTAAAATAAAAAGATGAGTGATGATGCTGGTGGTGATTTTTATAATGACAGTTTTTTTTCGTTCCTTTCGTTTTCAATTTCCTGATTTGCAGAAAATGAACTTGGCCCTTCATTATTAGTAAATTAAAGTATAAGTGGATAAAAAGGTATTTCGAACACGTGCAAATAGAGCAAGTGTTTGAAAGATCAGTTATCCACGAATACTTTACGTAATTTTTTTCAATTGGTGCACTTTGAAATATTAAATACTGGTTTCATTATTACGAGTGTTGGAAATAAGAACTTATAAAATGGTTGAATTCGTGATGTGACATCAGTATACCTTTCGTTAATGTTTGAATAAAAGTTTTGCATTTGTTTGTAATATTTCATTTGACGTTACAAGGTACTCCTGTCGAATCAATTATCATAACATTGTCATTCAGACTTCACTGTTCTCGAGTTGTTGATGTATCCATGGTAACTTTAAAAAACGCGCGTTTTTGGAAGTTCGATGTGCACGCGCTGTGGCGTGCTTTAAATAGGTAAAAAGGGGCACCAATTTGAAAAAAATATTTGTTAATTGTCTTTTAGTAGTGCATCAATGGGTCTACGGGGATCGCATACGTAGTAACGACCTCCTGAGCCACATATGGGCGTGGGGGTATAAGTGAGCTAACTTACCTGCGCCGACGTTCATGCCTCCTTGAAAACATATACAGGGTGTTTTGAATACATCGTTAGGGAAAAAACATATAAGGTTGTTTCATCGTGAACAGGTAGAGAAAAAACACGTTCATGGTGTCTCAAATAAATCATCAAAGAAAAAAGACATACATGGTGTCCCAAATACAACATCAAAGAGAAAACACATACGAGGTATCTCAAATATATCATCGGAGAAAAAACACATACAGGGTGTCTCGAATATATATAAAATATATATATAGTGACCGCCAAAAAGTATGTACTATATGGGAAAAAAGTTTATTATTAGAGTATTGAAAAAAAGATTCTTGGGAAAAGTTTGTGCATGTCTTATAACCTAAAAATCGATTTTGACTCATGTCACGTGATCGCTGGTATGGCGGCAAATTGAAAAAAATTACCATGAATCATCAAAAAGTCGGATAAAATGGCAAGATATCGAAAAAAGTTATTTGAAAAAGTTGCTTAGAATTTAATTTTATACATATATACAAAGTTTGAGAGAACTATGTGGGAATATTGTGAAGCAATTTTTTTTAAATAGTTTTCTAGCTGTAGAAAAATATCAAATTATTTTCTTATGAATTGCTTGACCACACTGAAATATTTGTTATCCGATGATAATAACAAAACTTTATCATTTTCTCCACACCAGAGAGCACTAAATTGAAAAAATTGAATTTTGTCAGAACCCTTGCTGTTACATTGGTTCGTATCTAATAGATATATCACAATTCCACTATTATTGCGATGATAGGGATATCCAAAAATATCGTATTTTTCAGATTATAATCAATTTTTGATGATAATCGTGCACGAACGTTTCACTTCGCACATAATCTTAAAAATAGTGCGTCAAATTAAAGAGGCTTGAGTTTTCAACATTGCATGCAAAGTGAAACGCTCTGGCACGATTATCATCGAAACTTGATTATAATCTGGAAAACATCATGTTTCTGGAGTGTCATGTCATCACAATGGTCGTGGCATTCTGATATAACTGTTAAATACGAACCAATGAATCAGCCAGGGTTTTAACAAAATCCAATTTAGTGCTTACTGGTGTAGAGAAAATGAGAAAGTTTTGTCATTATCATTGAAATACAAATATTTCAGTATGGTCAAGCTATTCATATGATAATAATTTGATATTTTTATACAGCTAGGAAAATATTTAAAAAAAATTTATATTTTCAATTTTCCCTCATTTTCTTTTCAAACTTCGTATATAAAATTTAATTATGAGCAACTTTTTCAATTCACTTTTTTTTTATATCTTGCCATTTTACTCCAGTTTTTGCGTTCTCATAGTAATTTTTTTAAATTTGCCGCCATACCAGCGATCACGCGACATGTGTCAAAATCGAATTTTTGGGTTATCGGACATGCACAAACTTTTCCCAAGAATCTTTTTTCTAATACGCAGACGCAGCTCTTTCCAACGTGCAATGCCACGTAATCTGTGGAGTAGCCCTCGCATTTTAGAGTGCGATGCCATGCACTCCGTCGAGCGTCACAGGTGACGTAGCTCTCACATATCGAAGTGTGATGCTATGCATACCGTCCCAGGTGACGTAGACTTCATATTTAAGAGTGCGATGCCATGCATTTCGTCAACTATCAGAATAGACGTAACCCTCACATTTCAACGTGCAACAACATGCTTTTCGTATACTGTCAGAAATGACATAGCCCTCGCATTTTAACTTGCGATGCCATTCATTCCTTCAAGCATCACAGGTGACGTAGCCCTCACATTTTGAAGTGTCATGCTATGCATGACACAGGTGACGTAGCCCTTGCATTTCAGAGTGCGATGCCATGCATTCTGCCAATCGTAATAGGCGACGTAGCTCTCACATCATAACGTTCGAAACCATGCATTCCATCAACCGTCAGAGGTGACGTAACACTCGTATTTTAACTTAAAATGGAATGAATTTCATCAAACGTCACAGGTGACGTAGCCCTTGCATTCAAGAGTGTGATACCATGCATTCCGTCAACCGTCATAGGTGATGTGGGACTCGGCTTTCAACGTGCGATGCCATGCATTCAGTCAACCAAAAAAAAAAACTGTAAAATAAAAGCAGAGTGACCAAATAGTTTGATCTAACCAAAACAAACTAACCTCACGTAGACATTTGAGTTCTTGGAAACAAAACATATATTTTGCAAGGAGCAATTATTAAGTTTGATCATAGGTATCACAGCCCTCACATTTCAACGTGCGACATCATATATTCCGTCAACTGCCAGGAGTGACGTAGCCTTCGTTAAAGAAAAAACACATACAGAGCATCCCAAAATCAATCATAAGAGGAAAAATATATACCGTATGATTCAAAATACATCGTCGAAGAGAAACACATACAATATGCCCCAAAATTATTCATAACAGAAAAGATACTTAAAGGTTCTTTTGTTTGACTGTTCACCGTAAAAGAAAAAACCCTGACGACATGCATGTTCAGGGTGATATTGTCATCTGGCATGCAGGTAACATAGCCAAAATTCCGATAAAGAGTTCCAAATATATCATCAAAGAAAAAACATATCAGTGTTTCAAATACATCGTAAAAGACTTGACATCATACATATACGCGGTGATAATGCCAGTTGACGTGTGCCAGATATTATATGTCATCCGACATTTTGTATCATCTTATATCGAACGCTCAAGCATTCATTCGTGTCTTCACACAGCAAAAATATAAACACATACAAAATACAATAAATTGTCAAATAGAAAACACATACAGAGTGTTCCAAAATTATTCATATCAGAATAAAAAAGGGTGTTTCAAAATACATCGTTGACGGAAAAATCATAATATCATACATGTAGAGGGTTACGAAATAAATATATCATGTGTCATCCGCCATGTGGCGCCATTTTACATCAAACGCTCAAACATTTATCCGTGTCATCACACAGCAAAATAAACACATGCATGGTACTTCAAATCGTCAAAGAGCAAATACATACAGAGTGCCCAATAGAAAAAACATATACAGGGTCTTACAAAATACATTGTTAGCAAAAAAAAATAACGTCAAACAGATATAGGGTGATATTGTCAGCTGTCACGTTGGCACCCGTCATGTAGCACCATCTTACATGTAGCCGTGACGTCACGGATTCAATAATTTGTCAATTTCGCATCGGGTGTTCGAACACCCTTTACACAAACAGTCATCGAAAATTAAATTTCAAGTGCATATTGCAATAATAAAATAAATATTATTCTAGAACGCTATTGATTCAAACATTCTATAAAAATGCTGATGTAACCGGAAATGTAACCTCATTAGCTCCCATGTAATACGATATCTTGTACATGCACTTTGTGCTGATGTAACAGGATATGTGACGTCATCGATTTCCACGGAATTCTTCTATGCTGAGAATGCTGGCTTCGCATTTTAATAATCATCGTCAACAAGTTCAAGGCTGCGTAAACGCCCTGTTGAACTTTTTGATGAATCAGCGGGGATGACTCATGAGGAATGTATGTTACAAATTTCAAATGCAGGTCCAAAACACACCAACCAAAATTTTATGAGGTGTGTGTCATCAACTTTGTTTACAAAATCAAACAAATAAGCCAATATTCAAACTAACGTCAATAAATATCACAACGGTGGTGGCGCATTGGTGAAGCGTTCGCTTCTCAATCCAATTATTAGTAGATGTGTGGGTTCACTTGTACTCTCTAAATACGTATGACTTTCCTCAGTACGAGAGAAAGGACATGGGCACTGCGGTATATGCAGATGATACCGCAATTTTTGCCCATTCTTTCTCGAGCGTCGCTGCCCAATACAGGATCCAAGTCCACTTGGATAGGAAGGTTATACCCTATTTAGCGGAGAACAAGATAGTGGTGAATCCGGCGAAGTCGGAGACCATCAACTTCACTAAAAAGTATAAAAGCTTTATAGAAAGTTGATGATCAACAGCGAAGCTGTGGAAAACGTGAAAACTGCTAAATACCAGGCAGTACAGCTGGACAAGCGTCTGAAGCGTCTGGAGCAGCGCTAAAGCGCACCTACCCTCTGATAGCTAGAGGCTCAAGGATGAATCAAGAGAACAAACTGCTTGTCTACAAGCAGATAATAAGGCCCGCAATGACATACGCTTGTCCAGTGTTTTGCAGTCTGAAAACCACCCCACTCATGCGGTTGGATAGGATGCAAAACAAAGTACTCCGTATTATTACTAATAGTAGGAGATACCTTCGTTTGGAAACTTTAGGGGAGCTTGCTGGCGTCGACTCAGTTCTGACATACACAAAGAACTTGTCTAACAAGTTCTATAAGTACTTTATCCATAACAGTCCTCTCACCAAGGACATTACCAAGCTTAGGGTATACGATAATGAGCCCCGCAAGCACGGCGGGCTCATATATCAGGCGCTGGATATCTTCCAGGAGCGACGTGATTAACCGGTTCCGTAGGGAACCAAGACGAAAGGTATAACCTAAAACGCGAAGTACCTTGACCCGGTTTTTTGCCTCAGCCTTTTCCGGGGTTAATCATCGAAACAATCAGCCTCATAAAATTACTGCAAGGAATTTTCTACATTGATTGCTATGTATTACACGCATAAGCAATGCAGGAGGCGTGTGTCTTATCGATCAGTACCGCAATTTCATGAAATGTCCGGTCATTCCGTTAACATTAGCGCCCCTCTCTTGGGGGTTTCTGTGCCCGACTTGGCAGAGCGCCCTTCTAGCTCCCCTGAAAAGGAGCGGAAGGGTCGCTACTTCTGCACCTATTTTCCCATCCTCCCCTGACCCCCCTAGGTTAAGAAGCGTGGGAATAAAATGTGACATGTTATGAGATGTGAAATGTTAATGTTTAACTATGTAATAAAACCCATATTTATTTATTTATTTAGATGTGTGGATTCAAATCCTAGCGTGGGACACCAGATTTGTGCATTACATCACATATTGAAAGGTAAGGACTCCGTATACGTTTTTCGATGACTTTTGGAGGTTGCTCGCAAAAGTAAAACCGGTTTACGGAGATTCGAATCACTTAATGAAATATAAGCAATACGTGTCAACATTTGTATCAAAATGAATCAAAATAGAAAAAAAGTACAGCGTGTTTCAAAATACATCATTAATGAGAAAACATTTACAAGTCGTTTGAATACGAACATTTAAAGAAAAAACATATATAAGGTGTATTAAAATACAACATTGAACAAAACATTATGACGACATATCATACAGGGTGTTTCAATATGTGTCAAACCTATACGGGGTCTTGGTCTTATAAAATACGTTAAGTTGACTCAAAAAAATTAATTAGAGAAGAAAAAGCACGGAAGAGGCTCGTCAGATATCATAAAACATACAGAATGTTCTCAAACATGAATGCAATCGAATGTCATTATTCAGCGAATCAAGTGTATGAGGTGATTCAAAACGAAAGTATTTATAATTCAGCGGAAGATTATACGAGAAGGCTGTATACAGGGTATCTCATAAAGTGTAATAGTAACGAGTATACAAAGTGTCTCATAAAGTGTAAGGAGAATATCCACAGAGTGATACATGAATTACAATGACGATAAAAATATGCCAAAAGATTCACATTATGTATCATTCACCGAATAAATTCGAATCCAAACGTTTGTTTCAGATTAAAATAATTAGTTCCGGTTTGTAGAATTCAAGTTAAAGGAAAAGTAATCATATAGTCATGTATCTACGACATAACGTGGCTTGATTTCGGTGGAGAGAACATTAACCGATTCGTTTTAAAATCAGAAAACACAATAAAATAATTTCAGATTTAAAAATTGTACTAGAAATAACTTCGTCATTTTTAGAGATACGACCGCATATGGGTACTCCAAAACAGAAAACGATTTCGTGTTAAACAAGTAGTTCTTATTTACGAGAAGAATAGAAGTCATTATCAGATATAGACAATAGAATTCAGCCTCTAAGTATACGCCAAAAATGTAGATAACAACCACTTTCCATAATGCTCATCGAATAATACCTGTCAGATATATGTACCACGTCCCACCCATACCAAAATAATTATTTCATCACACCTCCGAATGCATTACTGAGCAATACAAAGTATTGATAAGAAATATGAAGGATGCTACATATGGAACAAATCGAAGGAAACAGAAGGAATGAAATGATCGGGACGAACGAACGAACATACGGAACATACGAACGCACGAACAAACGAACAAACGAATTAACATGCGAAACATAGAAAAAATACGAAATATACGAAACATACGGAGGAAAATGAAAGCGAACGAACGAACGAGGGAAAACAAAACAAAAACCGAAGAAACTGGGTGATCGAACGAACTGAGCATACCAAACCAGCAAACAAAGAAGAGAACAAGGGAAAAACGAAAGGAAACGATACAAACCTACAAAATAAGTGGAACAACGATCGAAACGCAAGAAAAATTAATGGAAAGGGGAGTAAACTAATGGAAAACGAGGGGAAACGAACTAAATGAAGATAACGAAACATAGGAAACCCCGAACGGAACAAAGCGAAATAAAACCATACAAAAATTAAATTTTACGATGACTCTGATGGAAGTTTATCAAAACTAAATTAGGCGAAATGCAATAAAACTGAATGAAATGTGCCACAACATATGGATCCAGTATCACATCTGTTGGGTCGTGCAATTATTTCAAACATTTTTTTGAAATATCCTGTCAGACATAACAAAGCGTTTACGCCTTTGCTAGCTGAACTTGCAACTGAGATTCAAAGTGTTCCAGAAAAATAAGCAAGTTTGCCAGTGAAATATCATCGGCAAGGAAAATAGTTTGGAATGATATAAAGGAATATTTACAGCGTACATTTCAAATTCAATAACCATTGTTAAACAACATATCTCGTGATGACGGGGTAGTTTTATTATAGATCTCGTTCAGAAACGGTGTTGAAGAGTACGAGCTATTATCAGGTATAGAGAATACAATTCAACCTTCAAATATACGCCAAAATTTGGTATATATAATGTACAGCGCCCCCAAAGAGATAACTCCCATACCAAAATATTCGTTCTTTCCCAAAATCTGTGAAAGGTTCCGCGAAAGATATAAGATTTTGTGACAAAAAATATGGAGAATTCTGCAAATAAAAACTGATAATCAAGAAATGAATGAACTTAGCCCTAAAAATAATGTCAGTAGTAAGAACTAAAGCAACATCGTATGTAGTACGAGTTCGGAAGTAATCAAGCTTGAAGCAGCACTCTCAGTTGTTCGGATTGATAAGGAACATAAAATCATTTAAAATTCATTAAAACACATTATATTTTTTTTTCTTCTTTGCAGACTTCAACTCGCAAGGGTATCCAACAGGGTCAAATGAGAGAACTTATACCACAATTATTCTTTTGAGGGGAGATGATCCCTTCGCAAGGTGAGATATTGGGAGAAAGAGCCAGCGAGATTATATTATTTTTCAATGATTGAATGTTTTCATTTGAAATTTTTGCATGTGCTTTGAAGTACCTGTAAGAACTGAGATGTCAAGTTTCCTGAAAGAATTTTTGCATTAAATAACCTATTTTATTCCTTGTTTCAGGTGGGTTGAGTCCAGGAAAGCGTGATAGCAAATGGGTTTTTCAAAATATAGGCTCGAGAGCATTGATTCGGTAGTTCCCTACGAGTCTGTGTTACTGAATAATAGTGGTCCTCCAGACCAACATGATAATTATTTCACTATACGAGATAGCTATAATTCTTCGCGAAATATGGACTTACCTGAAACTAGCATTATCCGATCAGTGGAATTAGGCGCAGATATGGAGAACTCAGACAATTCTTCGAAAGATAAAGACTATAAGCCAGAAAACGACCAAGGTAGTTAAATGGAAAGTGAAGAAGGCAACGAAGGTGAAGGGTTTGGAGCTGAACCTGTAGCACAAATTATGTGAAAGAAAACTAGATGGAGCACTGCTAGGCCTTCAACCTGTAAAAGAATGAATAAAAATAAAAAAGGAGTCAAGGTCAACCGTACATTAGCAAAGGCGAAAAAATACAAACTCCGAACATTTCCAAACCAGGGAATTGTGAATTGTGAGTTTCTCTGAAATTGAACGCAAGGTTTTTGTTAGACATTTTGGAATCTAGAATATATTAAGGCAAAAAGACTTTATCCTGATGAATGTTGTATCAAAAGACGTGAAATATTGAATACCTCGAAATGGAGAAGAAATCAAACACCGAACTAATGCAAAATCATATTTCTTCACAAAAAGGAAACTACACATCAGGTATGTCAATCATTTTTTGCAAAACTTTATGTATTTCGAACACCCCGATATTGAATGCTTTTCATTTTCAAAATAGGAGTGAAAGTGGCGAATACGGATGTACAGACGAAAGAGGTCCAGAAAGTCCAGCTAATAAAACTCCAGAAGAAGTGGTAATGAGATTTAAAAAACACATTGGGAGTTCTCCCGTCGTAGAAAGCCACTATACAAAGAAATTCAGTAAATGACTCTACTTTGATCCTAAACTCAATATAAGTTTGATAACTTAGAGACGGATTTTTGTAATGTATATCAAAAGGCTGTGGATAAAGAAGAATTAGAAGAAAAATACCAATAACACACAACGAAAAGAACAGTCAATGGAAGAAAAAGATTAAGATAAAAAAAAAGCTATCGGTGACAAGAGTTTCGAATCAACATGTGATATGCAACGTGTACTCCAAATCCCATCTGCACAAGATGGTTTATGTATTGCTCGGATAACGGTTAGAACAAACACAATTTTACAACTAACAGACAAGATCATCTCGAAATCTGCATAACGAAATTTGAAGAAATGACGGTTGTTTAGGTTCAATCTAGTAAACTCTAACCGAAGCACATCAACTATTATTAGTAGTGAATTCAAGTATTGAAACAACCCTCTTCAGTCACAGATCTGAAAAATTATATGTGCAATCTGTCAAGTATTACCATTATATATTTCATTTGGGTACCTATTGACTTTCTACCGAAGTTTGACAAGTGGTTGTTACTGCTTATTTTGACCTATTCTACACTGATAATTGGAAATATTCACGATACATATATGTAGGTAGTCTTCCGTTCAGTTTCAACACATTTCCAAGTGTTCGTAGAGAGCACGTGCAGAGTGGTTCTAGCAGACGCTGCTGCCATTGACATGCAAGTAAAATTCTTGGTGTACTAGAGAAATAAGCGAGTAAGTGAATGAAGTACCATCGGCAAGACGAAAAACTTCCTGAATGATGTGTCTTATTATTTCCAGTTTGCATTATCACGACAATAAAACAGGATTTGCTCCGAATGACGTTTCTATTTATTTCCTTGATCGCTCCGTATATGTTAGGAAATAATCAGAACCAGTTTATAATAATAATGAAACAAAAATCATGATGTTGTTATGTCAGCGTTACAAACGTTATATATATATATATATATATATATATATATATATATATATATATATATATATATGGAACTAGTAAATAGTGGGGCTTTGCAGCAAAATCAAAGAGTACTACTTTAAAGTTTGTCCAAGCTTTCGGAAATTTAATAAATCATTTCCATCATCAGGGATACTACAAATTGCATGTGTAAGTAATATAAAAAAATATATATGTATTGTTAACTTACATCTTTGTTGAGATTGTGAGACGCGATGTTATTCAACAATAAGTGACACATTGTGCAAGATGAAAGTTGATATAAAACATGTAAAATTGGTAGGAAGTCTTAAAATTTTTTACATTTAAAATTGTTAAAATTTTTTTTTTTTATTTTTGACCACACCAGGCCAAAGCAATGCTCTAGGTTAGGAGAAGACAGACAGTTAACATGTCATACGACTCAGTCAGTGGTACCAATTTACAGTTACCAACCTATGTTGGAATCCGTAAATCCGATTTTTTGGTAAGGCGACACCTAGTGAGCTAGGAAGAAACCTGAATTGAGTACATTTGGCATGTAACTAAATGTCTTTAGTAGAATCAAAATTTTTTTTGGACGAAAATGAGTTAAGTTAAATGTATAAATTATTTATCAAAGTCATAAAATATTTGTTAATCAATTTTCATTGTTAATGGGTGATGGATTCTTATCCAACGTCAAAAGGTAGGAATAAATTTCACTCAGATGATTGATATCTGTTTTTTTATTTATGCAATTACTATTTTCTGCTATAAAGGCCATTTCAAGAAAGGTCCTTTTGGATAGATGCGATTCACTAGCTAAGACCTTCGTGGCATCGTAATTCATATGGTGATCAAACTTGTTGACATGTTCAGCTAACGCACATCGTTCTGGATGTAATCTACAGTCACTTTTATGTGAAACGATTCGGGAGCCTAGAGATCTCGAAGTCTGACCAACATACATTTTGTTGCACGATTGACAAGGAATACTATATATTACATTCGTTTGAGAGAATAGAGAAAGTTTATCTTTAACTTTAGAGTGAATTGCTCTAATGGTTAGAATATATATATATATATATGAAGTAAAATACCATAGAATGGCTTGTGAGGGGAATAATAAATACAAAGGAGAAAATTAGTGGGTGAACCCTCATAATGCGTTCAAGTGTTGCACAACTTTACAAACGTTCAGATACAGAGTCTGCAATGAAAATTATCAATTCCTAGTCTAACGAGAAAGAGAGTGGGTAAACTCAAACAATCGGATCAGTCTCTCAATTAAACAACTTGTACAAATAATTATAGATGGTAGACAACTCGACAACTTATATATATATATATATATATATATATAAATGAAGTAAAATACCATAGAATGGCTTGTGAGGGGAATAATAAATACAAAGGAGAAAATTAGTGGGTAAACCCTCATAATGCGTTCAAGTGTTGCACAACTTTACACTTGGCTATACCGTACTGAAGAGGTCTAATGAGTCCGAAACGGATCCGTCTACGGTTGCATTATGAGGGTTTACCCACTAATTTTCTCCTTTGTATATATATATATGGGGAATCCCAGAAAAAGTTGCGAGTTAGTGAGTGAGGCACCATCAACAAGACAAAATGCGTTGAGAGAAGTTTTTCCTATTGAAAAAAGCATTTTCGTATACCAGATGAAAGCAAATAATTCTACATAGCGTTCTATCAATAAAGAGATAGAGGACGAAAGATAAAGAACGTGGCCCTAGGGTTAATATGAGTCATGAGCAGATGTTACATGAGATGAGAAAAAACATGAGAAATGCTACATTTCTTCATCAAACACTCAACTTTGCTGCTAATCATATCAGGACACGTCCAAATGCCTTCAAGCATACAAACACCATTCCAGCAAACTCGGCAGTTCCCAAGAAACTCGTCGTACAAAGGAAATGCGTCAGCAGTTCCATATCCGACGCTGTTATTTTATATTATTTTTTTGAGCAGTCTTGACTTGTCATTTGCATTATTCAGATGAATATTTCAACTCTGTACATTTTTCATCAATAAAGTTATATTATTTGGTTCAGCTCATATCGAGTTATAAAATTGGCGCAGTCGATAGAAAAGTCGGGGAAATCCATCGTAGAAATTTCATCTATATCAATAGTTAATCGGCTGTCAGAAAATTGCCCACTTCCCATCGCTCTATCGAAGGAACTCCTCTAGTGAATCCTCATCCTTTTGTAATCGTGAAGAAAATCTAGAGTTAGTGTTAGATAATATCGATAATTCAATTATCGATACAAAATTAGATAATTCAACTGAAAGTTTAAATTCTATTAGTTTGATTGAGAAAACAAAAAAGTAATAATTTTTTCTTCCAAATTTCACAAAAGTCCATGCGGAGACGATCCCAGATTCTGATGGCGACGTCAATGAACTGCAATTTTTCTTAGAAAGTGTAGAGATAGTTTTGTAACACACTTTTGTGACAAATAATTTTCAAAATGTAGTTATTCTGGGAACAATTATTAGTAGACTGAAGGGCCCTGCTAGAGAAGTCGTAAATATCAGCTGTTCTAGCACCATTGACGAAATTGAGAAAGAACTCATTATAAATTTCAATGATCCTCGAGATGAAAATTGTTTATCACCAGATTTGAACAATTTAAGGCAGTCTAATGAAGAAAGCCCTTATCAATTTCACGATAAGGTTCGAAAAATTTTGAATACCATATCCAATTATTTGGCTATTCATGAGAGAATGTTAGGGAGTTTAAGCAACAAATATACAACCAACAAGCGTTGCAAGATGTTTTTAGCGGGATTGAAATCCCTATGGCATCATGGCATGAACTAAAGATCTTAAATCTATGCTTGAGGCTATGAATTTGATAAAAAACGAAGATTATATCCGCTACTTACAAAATTCTGTAGACCCGAATCAAAATTCTCAACCAAAAAAAACCATTCAATCAACCTCATACGAAATCGAACTTTATTTTATATAATTCTGTTTGGAGAAATTTACACCAGTCCCAAACTATTCACAGTATAACATGCCAGCTCAAAACTTTACAAGAATATGAAACTACATGCAAGCCAGTACCAGTGGTCAACAAAATGAATCATTTTCAACAGGCCCCATCAATGTTCAGCCCAAACAAAATAATTTTCAAAGATTCCCAACGAATCAGCAGGTATTCGGAGCCCCGAAAAACGTATGGAAACCTTACCCAAATACGAATATAAGTCTTCCAAAACCTACTCCTATGAATAAAACAACCCGACAAACTACAGATAATTTCAGACCCAGTCAATCGAATCAAAGATTGAATACGGAACAACTACATTATACAGACCAATTTGATATATCCCCTAACGAAGAATATACTGATTATTCTCAACGAGAAAGTGCTGAATACGATCATAGGAATGATTTCGAATTCGAAGAAATACTTACGTACAAAAAACCAGAAGATTTTCAGTCGGAGAGCCGTCCGAATTCCAACACGTAATTCAATACCATAGCTCATTCGACAAAAGCCAACATACATCGTAAAAAATAACTCTCATCTGAAATTACTTGTTGACACTGGAGCTACCAAATAATTTTTTTGTCCGGAAATTGTTGATAAATATAACATATAATTTAAAGTTAGGGATCCGTTTGTTGTTTCGACTGCATTTTCGTCGGCTCAACACGATTTCTCGGTAACGATACCGGCGTTCGTAGAATTCAATGATGAAAGAAATCTGAAATTTTATGTTTACAGGTTCCATAGTGTATTGACTTCTCGGAATAAATACTATACATCTCTTGAATGTAAATCTAGACTTTGCTAAACTGCAATTTGTTAAAAAGAACGCTACAACGCAAATTTTCCAGAATTTCAGAATTCCTGAAACAGTAACCAAGTCAACCGATGGTTGGGCAATTGTTGAAGTATTTAACGATTCTATTTATGATGCCAACTTCACTTTGCTATATCCGGTTCAATCAAAACCCATGCATTACAATTTTGAATATTTCAACATGAATTTCGTTGACCATTCCGAAACCAATAATCAATTCGACATCGGATAATTGATAAAAACCGACCATTTAAATAGCGAGGAAAAATCATAAATTTTAATGTTATGCAAAAAATACGTTGACATATTTCACTTAGACCAAACCACAATGACATTTTCAAACCAAATTAAACACCGACTCATGACGAAATACCAGTACATACGAAATCTTACCGATACCCATTTGTTCCTAAAGAGGAAGTGAACGCGCAAATCTAAACAATGCTTCAACAAAACATAATTCGCAAAAGTAAGTCGCAAAGGAGCTCTTCTATACGGATAGTTCCGAAAAGGGCGGATGGTTCAGGAAAATAAAAATGGCGGATCATTGTCGATTACAGAAAGGTCAACGAGAAGACAGTAAAGGATCGATACCCGATACCCAACATTACCGATGTGTAAGATAAACTGGCAAGGTGTAATAACTTCACCACACTTGATCTGGCGAGCGACTTTCACCAGATCAAGATGATGCATCCAAAGGGTATTCAAAAAACCGCATTCAATGTGGAGAATGGGCACTATGAGTACCTCCGAATGCCCTTCGGCTTGAAGAACGACTGAGCTCCTTCCAGAGGGTTATGGATACGTCCTGGAAGGTCTCAATAATAATATATGTCTCGTTTATCTTCACGACATTATTATTTACTCAACTTCATTGCAAGAACATATTGTAAATCTAACAAAATTATTTATCCGTCTTCAAGAACCAATATCTACTAAAGTTATTGATCCCAACCCCGACAAAATAGCTGCTATTCAAAAATTTCCAGTACCTTAAGCTACTGAAGTGTGAGTGCTAGGTCACCTGTGACGGTATGCATAGCATCACACTTCAAAATGTGAGGGTTCTATCATCTATGACACTTGACGAAATGCATAGCATCACACTTCAAAATATGAGAGCTACGTCACCTGTGAAGGTCGACGGAATGTACGGCATAGCACTCTGAAGTGCGAGGACTACGTCACTTGTGACGGATTACGTGGCATTGCACGTTGAAATGTGAGGGCTGTGTCACCTATGGAAAAGTGTATGACATCGTACGTTGAAACGCGAGGGCTACGTCTCTTCTTCCGTCCAGAATTTTTTACATACATACATACATTGCTTATGACAAGCAAACGTTATTTTTTTTCCTATAATGATGTATTTGAGACGCACCTTATAGGTTTTTTCTTCAATGCTGTATTTGAGACACCTCGTATATGATTTTTTTCTTTAATGATATATTATGAGACACCTCGTATATGGTTTTGCTTTGATGTTGTATGTAAAACATCCTGTATGTGTTTTTTCTTTGATGATCTCTTTGAAACACTTCGTATGTGTTTTTTCTTTGATGATGTAATTGAGACATGAGACATGAGACATGAGACATGAGACATGAGACATGAGACATGAGAGTATATGTTTTTTGATGTTGTATTTGAGACGCCCTGTACGTGTTTCTTCTCTGATGATGTATTTGAGACACCATTTACTGGTTTTCTTCTCGACCTGTAGCTATAAGATGAAACCATTCAGCATTTAACTATATTGGATTTCATGAAGGTTTTATAATGGCTGTATACACATACACGATCCATATTTTTGGTCTTTGAATAATTTAAGAATACAAGTTTTATGATGGTCTATGCAATGATTCTAGAATAAAACTAACAATGAGGTTTTATTGAGGTTTTGAGATGTACTCCCAAAGGGAAGATCAAAGCATAAAACTATTGGTACTTAATTAAATGCCAGTAGCTTCCTCTGAACGGTAATAAATGAATCCTAAAGGTGGAAAAAGTTTTATGAGATCAAATATTCAAATGATCTTTTCTACGGCCATCATAAAACCGAACGAGAGCGATGAAATGTCAAAAGTCAAAATTATGTATACCGTTGTTGATTATTCATCATATATATGTACCAGAATTTCATTTCATATCAATAATCACTGAAGATTCAACAAATCTGACATAAAAAATTACTAAAATCAAACTAATGACCAAAATCGTAGGAATTTTAACGTACACAACAATTAGAGATGTACATATATGATAGTTCGACATTTTGCCACTGGGGCATAGGTATCTAATCTCTCAAATGCCGAGGAGTATAGATAACTGGAAAAAATAGTAATTCAAAGGACACAAGAGCTTCGACACTAAGTACCGATCACAGAAGTATAAACACTGAGTACCCATTACGTATACGTCCCCATTACGAGAAGGCAGGTTCGACGATTTTTATTTGAAGGTTAAGAAAGAAGAAAATGTTATGGAAATCGTATTAAATATTACCGAACAGACTTTCTCAGAAGAAAATGGTTTATTTTAAGGTTGAAAGATTTGAGGGTAATATGTGCAGCTATTCAAAATGAGGGTAGGGTAGCCATTTTTATTACAACCATAGAGGAGCGAAATAGGAGATGAGTCTAATTTCAACTAATGTTTTTTGCAATTTGGTATGTAAGACGAAAAGGATATACATAAGGTTTGCTATATATTCGTATTTAGATATAGTTTAAATCATTTCGAGAATGACATGAGTCAAAATAATTTTTTAAATGTTTTTATATTTTGTTAATTTCGCGTTGTTATTGCGGCGAGTAGATGAGTAGATGATTTTAATTTAAGAGTTTATATTATGACCTAGAAAGTTGAAGGTCAATTATTATTAACAATTTAATTTTGTAGAATTATCATTTTGGGGCTACAATCTAGCAAGAGATTATCAAGCAAAACTCTATGACTAGTTTTCGAGATACAGGGTGTTGAATATGAGAAATATTCACTTTTCATCACTCTGTATCTGCCAAGTTATGATTTATTACACACCTTGTAGTAATAAACCCACGTAAAATTACAAAATTCACTTGAAGAATGTCAAATGATATGTTTCATCCTATACAGAGTCGAATGATTTAATCTGAAAAATTAGTTATACTCTAATAAATAAAAACCTTGATTTTTTTCATCACCATATATCTCAAAAGGGAGTCCAAAAAGGTAGCAATATTTTTCCATAGGAGAACTTGAAATACTTTCATTCATATTTTACAAAATTTTCATCGGAATCCTATGACGGGTTTTTCATATACAAGGCGAAAAAAGCTACGATCTGTACATTTCCCCATTGCTATAATATTGTCACTCCAGTTTTCGGCGGGTTTGCTATAGTTCTTCCTATAGTTCCTATAGTTCATCCTCATTAAAATAGTGATCAGTTGTGATACCGTACAATAGCGTACCATATCCCTCGAAAAAATGCCATGACTCGAATTATTATTTGTATCAGCAATGTCTAGTAGGCGTCTCAATGGAGAAGTTATTTTTTCATGCTTAGAAGTTGTATTATACTTGTTATATTCGCAGAAGTTCCTTTTTTCGAATTTTCACTCTATAAAATAATAAAATAGTGAAAGTCTCAAAATAGCATTATCATCGAAGTAAATCGCCCTGTACTACAAAAAGATTTAGACATGCATATCTCATGGATTTGTCACACAACGAAATTATACATAGGATAAATCAGAATAAAATCATAATTTGAATGTAAGTATTTCTCTCGGTGTCTATAGAGTATATATTAAATCAAATTTTCGGCATATTCTTACACCAACGTTATTAACGTAACGTAATTAACGTTTCATGTTTCAAATATGTCTTTGTATCTTCGAATGGTATATATATATTTGTTTATAGTATTTTCCCCCTTTCAGACAACGTTTCTCTTTCTTTTTCTTGTATTTGAAACATTATCTGAACCATCTATCTTCGTATACCTACTTATTAATTATATTCCTGTTATTTCGTAGTAGGCATGGAGAACAAGTCAAAGAGGATAAAATCAATAAAATTCTAATGTCAATAGTCGTTTTTTTGTTGTCATAAAGTCGAAAAACTATTTTTGGGTTATTGGACTAATTTAAATTTTCTTTTTTACTCTTCAAATTTATGTTATTTTCAGTGTTTGTTGAACTTTGCTGAACAATATGGCCTTATCAAATAGAGTGAGTTGTTATGTTTGTGACCGAAATGTTATTCCTAAACTCTCAATGCGTTTGAATAGAGGAGATAATATTGATGTTTTGCAAATTGCAACATATCGAAGAAAAACTGCAGGAAATCCACCTATTGATATTCAGGATGATACAAAAATTGTAATAACACAGTGATGAATGACATTATTGCTATGGAAAATAACCAGAATTGCCTTCGTCTCAATGTGTTGTCCCGCACATCAAGTCGTGCGTGCATTATTTGTAATGCTCGTCAAAATATTCAAAGACTTTCTTTAGAATGTAGAGTGGATATTGTTGTTGCTTCTGATATCTATGTCCCAGATTTCTTGAGAATTTGTGGTCACCATCTTGATCATCAAGATTTCCTTCCAAATTACTTGCATGGAGGTTTGAATTTTGTGAATAAATATAATTTCCAATCTTCAACATTTTCTTCAAAGAATGAGGACATTTGCTAATAGAAACAGGCCACTCCGTAACTGGGAGGATATCAATTATTGTTTCACTGAAGACGAATTTAAGTATCACATGAATCTCAAAAAATAATTTTCGACAATTACTAGAATTTTGCGATATTGTTGAACAACGTAGCAAGAGAAGGAATGTCGGAAGAAAACATTTGCTGACATTTTTGATCAAAATGAAATATGGAGTTTCAGATGAGTTTTTTAAAATATTGTTCAGTTATCCTTCTCGACAAGCAGCAAGCTTCATTATTTCTAATGTGAGATTATCTCTTCTACAAAGGTTCGTACCAAACAATATTGGATTTAATTCAATAACAAGAGAAAATTACATTAACAGTCACGTATCCCCTTATACGAATCAACTGTACATCCCCACACCAGATATTCCCAAAGCAAAAGTATGTATAGATTGTACCTACAATAAAACAAAAAAGAGCAGTAACTTTCGGGTATTGAGGCAATCATACTGTTTCCACAAGAATGAACACTTGGTCAAACCAGAAATCATAGTTGCCCCCGATGGATATATCTTAGCAATCAACGGGCCGTACTTAGTAGATGCTAGGAATAATGATGCAAGTGTTCTGAATCAAGAATTACAAATTGATTTGAATGGAATGAAAACATGGTTTCAAGAAGGCGATATTGTGATAGTCGATAGAGGCTATAGAGATTCAATCAATACTCTGCAAGAACTTGGCTTGCATTACTATATGCCACCATTCCTGCCGCCGAATCAAAGGCAATTAACGACATACTTACGAAGCCAATCAGGCACGTTTAATAACCACTACTAAATGGATTGTAGAAGCTAGAAATAAACATTTTAAGTCAATTTTCAAATATTTTTGTCAACCCATATCAGCAATACATGCTGCGAAGTTACGTGACTATTACCTGATTGCTGGTGCTCTTATAAATAAATTCCATCTTTTAATATAAATTCCTGGAACGTTAGATACGGCCACACAAATATTGGTTGAATCCGATGATGTCAACATTGTTCAGGCACGAGTTAAAGCTGGAAACCTCCGTACTAGGAATGGTCGATGGATTCGTTTGAATCAATTTCATATACAATCGTTTCCTCGCCTTGATATTGAATATTTAACATACGTACTGGAACATATCATATATCCAAGATATAACTCGTAGAGATGGTGAAGTAGACAACACTTTAGAAGTCGATGAGTTACATGGGGAACCCAATTTCCAGATTCAGAATATTTTCCCGGTTCAGGAATGCTGCTTAACATATGATTTGGGTTGTTTTCACTGAAAGAGGTGACGAAAATCTAGAAGATTCTGCTCTTCCCATTACGGGGTATTATTGTACTTGTAAGTCCGGTGCTAGGGCTTTAGGAACTTGAACACTAGATATAGTGTTAAAAGAGTACACGTTTTGCTTGCTGCTTACCCAAATAATCTTCCCAATTGCATCCTAACTAGTCAGCAAAGACTACCGTTCTACTATATATATATAAATATATATATATAGTACAGAGTGGGCCATTGAAAACGAAACAGCGGCTCTGTAGGTCGACAGAACCGAGTTATATAAAAACGCTCGGACACGTCAACCACATTTTCGAGGGGGACATCGTTCGCGATGAAATTCACCCGAAATACATTACATCCCTCGGAGCTGTGACTGCCACCCCTAAATTTTTAAATGGCAACATATGGCAAGTGATACCTCATTTGAAAGGTATTTTCCTTCTTAATATCAAACAACAAAAATAAATCAATTCCATCGATTCGTTTTTGAGATATAGGAACTTGAAGTTGGGAAATAACTTTTTATTCACTCAATCAATAAAAACAATATCTGATAAAGCAACTGTCGCAATAATTATTATTGTCAATGAATTAAATGTTCAAACTGTCTACCACCCATTTTCATACAATAGTACAAGTTCTGCTCAAAATGAGACCTCACATTTCGTAGCATTTCCGGCGTTATTCGACGGCATTCTTCAATAATTCTACGTCGTAATTCTTCCAGAGATTCTGGTTCGGTTGTATAGATTTTGTTTTTCAAGTGACCCCACAGGAAAAAGTCGAGTGGGGTTAAATCTGGAGATCTGGCTGGCCACTCTATAGCGCCTCTTCTTCCAATCCAACTTCCAGGAAACATTCTATCCAAAAGCGCCCTAACAGGCTGTGCATAATGTGGAGGTGCCCCGTCTTGTTGAAATTTCAAGTGGTCTTCATGGTAACGATTGTCATTTTCAATGATGTCTACTAATTGTGGATAAACAAATTCATTCAATAATTCCAAATAAGTTTCTCCTGTCAGGTTACCGTCGAGAAATACTGGTCCAATCAAACATGTGGATTGGCATCTGACCAATAACGACAATTATGACGATTCACAGTCGAATTCAAAAAGAATGTAGACTCATCAGAAAAGCAGATGTTGAAAAGAAAATTCTCATCAGCATCTATTTTCGTAGTCATAATTTCACAAAATTCCTGTCGCCTATCAAAATCATTTTTATTCAATTGGTGTACCAAATGTATTTTGTAGGGGTGAAGTTTATGATGTTTCAGGATTCGGCGGATACTGGTTCTACTAATATTGGTAACACTTGCCAATTTCCTTGTGATCAATGTTGGGTCTGCATGAACTTGTCCTTAAAGTGCAACTTCAACAGGTTCATTTCTCACAGGAAATTCACGTTCTGGGTCTCGTTTCTTGTTGGCTACTGATCCAGTTTGACGAAACTTTTGCACTAATTCTAGAACGTATTTTCTAGCAACAAGTTCATCTGGATGCGTTTCATTGAACAAATTAGCTGTACGGTTACCGCACTCATCATTCTTGAAAAAAATTGTTATTATTTCAACTCTTTCCGCGATCGTATACACCATTATTGAGGAAATATTCAGCAGCTGTAATTCATTCTAATGTCGTTCAATCAACGACCAGTTTGACATTGCCAGACGTCCAAAATTGCGATTTGGCGAAAAAAATTATCGCATACATGTTTTTGTTGTACGCGCATTGGAGTCGAATTCGAGAAAACGTCTTTTTATCGATTCTCAAGAACTTTAACATTTTTTCGATCAAGTAATTGAAGATGAAATAAGAATTTGAAACGGAATTGCATGTTATTTGTTGGTAAACAGTTAGATCATTTAATTCCTTGACAATGATAATTATCTTTAAACAGTTGCATTGTTAGATCTTATTTTTATTGATTGAGTGAAAAAAAGTGATTTTCCAACTTCAAGTTCCTATATCTCGGAAACGAATCGATAGAATTAATTTATTTTTGTTGTTTGATGTTTCGTTTTCAATGGCCCACTTTGTATATATATATATATATATATATATATATATATATATATATATATACGGTGACTGTGTATATAACTCGTTAAATTAAACAGCTGTTTCAAATTACTTATTACTAACGTATTAACTGATAACACTAGTATCCTACGATATACCTCCATAATGACATGTGCCTGAGATTTATTCACTTGGAATGTTTCTTATATAGATACATTCAAACTATCTAGCAGACATTTTGAGCCTCCTGCATTAACCATGACGGGCATCTTTATTAAAGCCATGGTATATATATGTGTGCCATCTGGCAAGGCCGGTCAAGTTGTTATTGGTTAATTATCCATATTTCTAGTGAAGTAGGCCCCATGTGGGGATACCACTTTAGAAAAAAAGCGCAGAAAACTCCACCTCTGGGGTGGCGTGGAAATGAGTTGAAATAATTTTGATTTCACTTCATTGAATTCTTTACTTTCACGTTTTGAATAAATATCTAACATAAATATCTTCTCAATCAGATCAGAAGACTTCAATGGATTGGTTAGTCTACACATCTAAGATCCACACCTACAATCCAGTGAAGCCAAGTGGTTAATCATTACCGTAAAATAGTGAAATATAATATGGACTTTTTCACAAATTGTTCGCATTGTATATATTAAACCTGTCATAGGAATTTGATGAAAATTTTGTACGATATGGATGAAAGTATTTCGAGCTCTCCCACGAAAAAATATCGCTATCTTTTCGGACTCCCTTATAAGATATAGTGTGATGTAAAAAATCAAGGTTTTTATTTATTAAAGTATAACTTATTCTTCAAATTGACAACATTGGACTCTGTATACGATGAAACACATCATTTAACATTCTTTACGATAATTTTGTTATTTTAGGCGGGTTTATTACTACAAGGTGTCTCAAAAACCAAAATTCGTTATTTTTCCTTATTCGTGAATCACCTTGTATAAATTGTATCAACTGTGATGATGGGTGAAATGAACTTATAATATTATGTGATAATTCTATTTTTTTTCGCATTTTCTCTTTATAAAACAACTAATTTATGAAAGTCTCAAAATAGCATTGTTTTCAAGTGAAATCGCCTTGTACTACGAAAAGATTTGGAAATGAATTTCTCATAAATTCATCATACACGGATGTGATGATGATACCACAAAAGATAAATCCGAACTAAATCATAACTTGGGAGATACGGAGTGATGAAAAGTGAATGTGTCTCATATTCCATCTCGAAAACTAGTCATAGGATCGTCTTGCGTCCATTGAAACATTTTATCAGAATGCAGATATGCAACATATCAAATACTCAAGAAATTTGACGGAGAGCCATTTTCCCATATAAGGTGTGCGGGGTCCTTTCTGTTTCACCGCAAATTATTTGAATTTCTTAAAAATATTGAAGAATTTACATATATTTTCTTCAACGTAAAACCATTTTCTTCAAAATGATACCCTTAACATGTTGTTCATTATGCGGAAATCCATTAAAGTCTTATTTAATCATTAACAATTTGAGTCATTCAAAAATGTTCATAAGTTGCAAAGAATAAATAATTCCTATTTATCCAAATGGTAGGAATATTGAACACATGAATCCAAAAATATAACTGATCCTCAATTTGCTATAATTCTCAAAATGAAGGTACCTTCATTTTAAATTAAAATGAAGGTTCATTGACCATGTCTTACTTTTGCAACATTATTTTTTCAAATTTTCGCTGGTGTTTTTGTGCACGAAAAGAAGCTTCAGAATAAAATACATTTGAGGAAATGAAGTACCTTGTCATATGTCCACACATTTTTGGCACACTGTATATGGTTGTAGGTAGAGTATAGTACGTAATGCGTGTTGTAAAGCACTTATGCACGAAGTGCGTAATTTTTCCATTCGTGCGTAAAACGCTTTTGACAATACTAGTTACGTAATATACTATAATAATTATAGTTGAAATTAGTTCAGCTTATCCCATTTATGGCCATGAAAATAAGTGATTTGCCCTGGAAATAAATTTTAAAAAATAGTTACAGAAAAACTACTATGTAAAATTTTGACCATTGTTTCAGTTTGTGTTTCCTCTCAATCTGATTGTTAAAATTGTGAAATGATGATAATTTCGCTCACTAATATTCATACGACGGTTGACATTTTAGAATAATTCTTTGTTTGGTAGGTATATCAGCCCATTTCAAATGCAGTGGGACCATTTTCACGAAATGGTGATGAATATCGATTATTGAAACTCTTATAAAATAGACGTTGAATGACATCACAGTTTTCCTTCGATGAAATAATGAATTTGTTCACGTACCTCGTGGATATCAATCCCATGGTTGAGCGACCACGTAGTCTGAAAGTAGTCCTGCATTCTCTGCTTGAGTTCCTTTGGGATTTGATGCAAAGTTAAGAAATCCTTCAAATCCCTCCATTTCGTGTGATACAAGGAACGCCTCGAATACATCCGCTGGATGATAGCTGTGACGTTTCCAAAGACTACTGCATGCATTAGAGCTTGAACAAATTGATATATTAGACAGGGGTCAACGGAAAGTTAGGTTTGGGAAGAAAGTGTCTTCTCACCATATGTATAAGGCTGACCATGGAGACTGCGGATAAAAATATATAGGATTTCATAGTTCGCATCACTCATGAAAGCTATGAATATTTGAATAATATAGATCATTTTTACTTAAAAGATGCTTCTTTCTTATTATTTTCATAAATATTGGGTATGGAATATTTTTGAGAAAGTAAATCAATCCATAAGTTTGTTTGGTACCTAACAAGTGAAATGTCCTCATCTGTGAATTTTGAAAATACACTAGTTATGAATATGAAATATTTCCCTATATAATAATATACAGTGAGTTTCGAAAAGTTTGCAGCATAAGGAAAACTTTTTTATTTTCCATTTTTCAGAAAATGTTATTCCTGATTAAAATTCGTGCGTTGCTTAATACTTGCATAAGGGTTGTCAAAATTTCAAATTTCCAAACAGTGTACAGGGGAGAACAAAACATATGAATTTTGATCAAGTGTAAACTACCCTTATCTTTGACATTATCAAAAAAGTTGAATCTAAGAAGTTGTTTAGAATTGATAAAAATATTCAAATTTGGAATCACAGCGACCTAGGGAACAAAATAGTTTTTTCAAATAATGAATTGGACCAAATTTTGCATTGAACCATGATTATAGAAATATGAGGGACACTCCTTAGTTGCATATGATATACTATAAACTCTTTGTGGGGCAGGAAACCATAAAAAATCAAAAACAAAATGTGTTGTTTCGTAGGTAATATCATTTTCAATTGTAAACAATTTTTTCCTCATTATTTTTTGTTCTCCTCTGTACACCGTTCAGAGATTCAGAATTTTGATGATTCAAATACAAGTATTTTGCAATGAACCAATTTTTATGACAAATAAAATTTTCTGTCATATCGATAATAAGAAAGTTTCCCATAGTGTGCAAACATTTTGAAACTCACTGTAAATTATAGGTACGCATATTTGCAATTTTTCCACTTTGATTGGTAAGTTTCCAAATATTCCAAAATTTTTCATCACAGATATTATTGAAATTTTTGGAAAAATCTTCAGAAAATACTAAGTTAGCGGTCTCCACTCTCTCAGCTCCATTTTAGTCTTTTCAAAACGCCCTAGAAGAAAAAAATTATAAATGTTGTAATGAATCAAGTTTTCTGAGACTTTTGTGATGAACATTTTTTTAATGAACAGTTTCAACTGACATCTTTCTTGCAGTGTATTTATATTCATCGTGTTTCCAAAGAAGTAAAAAACTTTTCAGAGGCTGATTTCTTCTCGAAAATAATATAATAGGGGGTATTTCTGTGAACAAGAGCTCTTAAGTCTGTCCTTGAAAAGTTACATGCTTACGAGAATGGGAAAAATATTGTTTTTTATCTTTTGTAAAATGGTTCAAGTGTTGAAGGAATGGCATTTTGTGAGCATTTTTCCGATTGTTGTGATCTTTTGAATAGATGAAAAATGCAACCCCCCATTCCATTATTTATCAGAACTTCTCAACAAAATGAAATTTCCTGATGTTACACTTCGTTTCGACGGTACGAAAATACTACATAAAACCATACTAGTTACTTTACATTTCTATTCTTCGTTGGGTGAATGATGTTATTCATCGTTGCAATTTTAATTCAATCAATTGTTTGGGTTGTCTCGGTTATTTTCCTGTGTTGTGTAGGTTATTAAATTAGGGTTATGGCTCTCCGAACTAGATTTCAGTACATACCTACCGTGATTATGCTCACAAAGTATTTCCTTGTTGTTGGTTGCCTGTTATTGTAACAGTGAAGAATTTGAATTCATCTAAATTCGGCTTTATTTCTTTTTCCTACGAGCATGCGGAAAAGTAACTTTTCCGCACGATTTTTCGTTTTGAAAGTTGAACTTTGCCGTACGATTTTTTCCGCACGATTTTTGTATTGTTGAAAATGAGGATATTTAGGACTAACTAAATAATCTATGTAACTATTCTGTCTTATTAGTCATTTTGTAGGATTATTAGGAAAATTTGTTTATTAAAAACTTTGTTTTTTCATAAATAAGATGAACAAAAACACTCGTAGGAAAAATATTGTACCTAACTCTAACTACTTTCCGCACTTGTTAGGTAAATAACTATTGCAATCATTGTTTACATTTTCCTATGAAATTGAAAACAAATGTCATTGTCAGAACGAAGGTTGAATTGGGTTGATCCATCTTGTACTTCGCTTCTTTCTTCTTCGTGATTTAATGGTAGTTGTATCGTTTGGGGTACGTTCGACACTCTCTACCTTCGATCGCTATCTAATTCTTTGACAGAAGTTCATTTATCGATGTCACTAAAATGGTTTTGTTACAACAGTATTTCATGAAAAATGACCTTATTAGGATATTTTTATCGTTCTAATAACAATCAGTTATTGTTATTAACATTTTGACTTCAGGGGTTATGTCTGGACCTCACGACATGTCACCTCTCGATCAAGAAAGGGAAGAAGACTTTTGAAGTTTTGTAATCAGAACAAATTTTGGTTGGGTATATTTGGAAAAGTGTGGGCTAGAAGAATTCCCGCCGAATATGTTTTGGTCTATGAATATAATTGATTTTGAGTGGGGAAGTATGCAGGAAAAAATTAAGAGAATTAAGGATAGGTATCACTTTTTTCTGGTTGGTCGTGGCAGTTCAGCTCGGTGGTAAAAGTAAGCCGGAGATCTTTTCAATATTGTATATAATTTAATATTGTAATTTCCACTAGTGTTGGGATTAATTAGAGAAGAATCTCAAGTTTGGGAAAACCATTTATTTGATGGAAATCCTGCCTCTGTCGAGGGATATCAATTGGCCGAAAATCACGTGGCTGGCACTCTACTGCTTTACTCGCATCCCGCACACCATCACAGGTATTATTATTATAATTTCCATATTGTTGTCTGAGCAAATAACTTAGAATTGTGGTCCTTCCCTCTAGGGTTCCTTTTTACGGGGCTCCAAGTTTCTTTCTTACAAGACTTCAAGTTTCTTCTTACGAGACTCCAAGCTCCTTGTTGCGGGACGTCAAGCTCCTTTTTTTTTCAAGCAAGCAATTACTCACATCCTGCTCTATGGTTAGGATGCTGATTGGGGCCTAACGTACTGTAGAAGTTAACCTACCGCCACACTACACACCCTGGATATCACAACAAGTGCTGTCGAACCTTCAACTTCAATCATGGTGAGTTCGTTCCATGTAAATAGAAAAACCTGTAATGAAATATTATCACCAACTACGGAGTTCCAGTTATTCATCGTTATCATTTTTCATAAACTTGTAAAGTAAAATTCATCCCCTTGATTTAATATTAAGATATTTGATTCAATGGTATATTACACTTGGAAACAAAAGTACACTGAGGTATAGCTCTTTTAATCATTCTATAAATTGTTTCATTGAAAATATTTGAACAGTATTTCAGGTATATCAGTAATATTAGGTACTTTCCCCTTTTGTATATGGATATTATTGTCTGCTGATTTAAGGATAGTTATTTCAGTCAGAATATTCAGTGAAATATTGATAATTACCAAATTCATATTGAAGAATCAGATTAAATCTGAGGAAAATTTTGTTAAATTTTCTAACATTAAACATATTCATCCTTGTTCAAAATTAAGGATTTTACTAAGCCTAACGAACCCACCCATTTGTCCCGCTGTACTACCAGTGTCTAGTTTCTACGGTATTCAAACTGGGCACTAAAAACACTTTTTCTGTACTCAACTACATTTGAGATTTAAAATATCAAGTAGATCTCAGGCAGTACACAACAGCCTCTTCTAGGGGTAAGATTTTATTTAATTTTCTCCAGTTTCATATCGAAATCAACCCTCTAGGAACTACAGGGGTAACACTGATTTTAAAAATATTTTTTGAAAAGAAAGTTTTGGTACAAACATCTTTTAAATTCTATATTGTTTCCGCAAAAGTCAGTAAAATTTTACTAATGAAAAAATAAAATACCATGTCGTACATGTGAATAAAACTGAAAAAATCTAGTTGGTGTCTGTCACGTTTTGCTTGCATGAATTTGGACTTCAATCGTGGTATTTTAAAATTATTCCGCTAGTTCAGATTTTCACTGTAGGCATGTACCAATATCACGTTTGAACTGTTCGAACTGACCACCTTCAACCATTAGACAGGAATCAAGTCTTCGTGTCATAGATTGGCGCAAAAGTTGAAATATTCCCTGTGTGTTTTGGATTACCTCGCAGCCTGCAGTTATGCGATTTCTTGAATCATTTATGCATTTAATGGAGATCGCATAAACCAAATACCTAAGGTGGCCCCAGATGCAGATGTCCAGGGAATTTGTTAATTTGTGCTTATGGAGTGCCACAAGGATCGGTTTTAGGACCTACTCTCTTTCTTGTATACACTATTTACTAAGTATAAATACTTCTGGAAAAATTACTTTATTTGCAGGCGACACCACCATTTTATGGCATAGTGAAACTGTTGACGATTTGAATAATAAGATATTCAGAAATAAATACAATAAAATCTTGGTGCGACTCAAATCTCCTTTCATTTAATATATAAAAAAAACAAATATAGTAACTTTAAAACGTACTCTTCCCTCTAGAAAATGAGATGATTGAAAATAAAGATTGCACAAAATTTCTGGGTCTTTTCATTGACAGCAAATTGAAGTTTGAATCACACGTCAAACAACTGAAGAATAAAATCTCCTCATGTGGAAAATAAGGGCATTAGGCTTAATTATTAAGAATTCTTAGAAATTAATAAATTGAAAAATCATCTTGTTTATTGAATGATCAACTAGACCTGAACGGTTCCCCTTTGTTAAATTTATTCAATTAAGTAGTAGGTTTGTAACAGTTTTATTTTAATTATTCGAATATTTTCATTTTCATGCTTATCCGTTGTTATTTTCCTATACTAATTTCCTTATTGAAATGCTCTCTAAATATTTCCTAATTTTGTTTGCTATAGTGGGTCCGTATCGCCATCTCGACAGCAGTGACTGAACGGCTGAACGCTACACAAATTCATTCATTAGAATCGGTAGTATCGAGGTCAGGATCATTTTAGGTTTCCTGCTATTACTTATGCGCTACACCTAGGTATTGGAGGCGTACTTGCTGAAAGTGGTACAGCAGGAATCATAGTTGGATAGTGCTGACTTCACTGAGTTTTTTTTAAGTTTGTGGAATAAATGAAATCGCTGGTCATTTTTGTGTGTGTCTTGATACTAGCAGGAACGTAGGTCTAACGTTTCCAGGGGTGTGACGATAATTTTTATTGTTTCCCACGTATGGGGATTCGACTTCTGGTAAACTCATCGTGATGAGGGTTCCTCTTTGATCTTTTTATTGATTAATCGTTGTGGAGGCAGATCACAAACCTTTTAGGGATTTGAATGACCTTTAATACTGGTAAGTCACACCAAGGTGTTTTTGCACAAAACCGGCATTCATTTTCTTCTTTGTTATTCAGTTTACATCAAGAGCTACAAAGATTTAGCGAAAAAAAAAAATCACTTGAAGTTTCCTTTACTAGTGAAATTCGTAAATTCGTAAAATCCATCATTCATCAGCCTTCGACCTTGGATACAAAACCGATATACCGAGACGATATTCTCTGAGTTATTTTCATCTATGGGGAAAAGGATTAAAAAATACCCTTCTATGAAGGTAAGAATAATTTTCTTTTCTTTGTGGTGCATATTAATATTGCTTAAGGTACTTACCTGACTTTGAGTCGTTTTCAAAAAAATCATTAGATGTGAAATTCATAGCTAATAAATTTCATGAAATTTTCACGTTGAACCCCTTTTTCCTTGCGAAATAAAATGTACTAATTTCTTGCAGCCGGTGATATATTATTTGTGTTATGAGTCTTCATTTCGAAATTATTTAGTCTTAGATACAAAATAACACAATTATAAGTATATATTTTTCGTCGTTTAATGTTTACCAGGTAGGTCAGAATTTTCTCTGAATGTATACATCCTCAGGACTTCTCATAAGGGTCGTCTCTGACATACCTCGAAGGGCATTGAATTGTAATTCATTAGTTTCACTTTTTTTTACAGGGTGTGGCAAATGCAAAAATATTTTTTTTAAGGTTTTATTTGATGATCTCCTGTTTCATTTTGGTTCTCATCTTTTTTACGATTTATACATTGAAGTTTTGACTGGGACTAAAATCAAATTTAATTCTTTATTTTTGATATTTGTACGAGCTATACAGGGTGATACAGAGTCAACTACAATAATGTAATTATTATCATGGGGATTATTTTTTGAACTTATAACGTATAGATTCCATTATTTATTTTGAGAACATTCTTATTCGAGTTTATACAGGGTGATCCATTGAACATTTTATAACAACCTAAGTTTACACAGTGTGATCAGTTGAACATTTGATAACCACCCGAATTTATACAGGGTGATCAATTGAACATTTGACAACAGTTAGAGTTTATACAGGGTGATCCGTTGAAAATTTGATAACAACCTGAGTGTATACAGGGTGATCAATTGAACATTTAATAACAACCCGAGTTTATACAGGGTGATCAATTGAGCATTTGATAACAACCAGAGTTTATACAGGGTGATCAAGTGAATATCTGATAACAACCCGATTTTATACACAGTGATCACGTGTTATTATTGGATCTGGGGATAATGACGTCACGTTCTTTTCTTATTTTGGATAACTAGCGATTACTACTTGCCTGGGTTACTAGAGGTACATTTCACATTAGACTTTGTAATTTAACTCGTCTCCTGAATTATTGTGAAGTTACAGTACCTGATATTCTCTTTTCTTTTAAAGGGTTTTTTTTTACGGTCGGAAATTAATCAAGATCAGTCCAATTGATATTGGGGGATATTACTTGGATCCATATCTACCTGGAGAGGGAGCAACAAATCATCCCGACACGCAAGTACCTGAATGAAAGGGTCAAATATACTATATATTGCGGCATAGTTAATAATATTTACATATTAAATACAATTTGTGGTATTTCACTTATTTTTTTAAGTGGAAATTACATCGTGGTGTTACCAACTATTGTCGGCCTGCGCCTGAGTTTAAGCTTAAATCTCTGGGTTATAGTGGGGTTCCAATCCGCCTTTGAGAATTTCCGCTTTTATCTAGATATATAATAATGATTTTTTTTGTTTTAATACCCGCTAATCTACCTACATTCTTATGTATGATTTATTTATAATATTGGTAATCCGATTGTTTATTATTAGTAGGTTAGTTTAACGAAATTACGAGTGGTGTTATCAGTTATACCGATCTACATGCACCTTTAGGGTCAGTTGTTGTTTTTTTTTTTTGTTTATTTGTTATTTCCATCGTTAATATACAGTGAAAGTTCTCTACAGTGTTATCCGTTTTACTTTAATTCCACAGGCTTTACATTTCATGGTTTGGTGTAGGACTTGAAAACCATCTTTTATTCTGGGCAGCTCGAATCATGTGGCGCCCTTGAACACCTTTTTAATGACCCACCCCGTCTTCGCTGTGCTAGGGGCATTGTCCAGAATAAATATTTATTGAAATACTGATAGAGGAATTTGATCTTTTTTTATTTTTTATTTTTGTATTTAACTTCTGTAACCGATAATTTCGAGCGCTACAGGTTCATTGTTATGTCAATTTCATAAGTTGTATGAGTCTAGGTATTAGCGATAATTATAGGTAGTCCCTAATTATGTTAATGGGTAAAAAAAGGTATTTAAGTAATTTCAATGAAGAATAGTTTAATGTACTGCATTCGCTTGAAAAAAAGATACTGCGTATCGAAACATGTAGCAACGACAATAAATTTTGTGGAAATTTTAATCGTTTTTTACCTTAGTGTCATTTTATGATTTTATTACTACTGTATTGTATACTCGCTCAGAGCGATAGCTTATAAGTCAAAACATTGACAATATGTTCAAATAATATTTTCATATTGATATTTAAATCATTTATTGACATTTATTTTATTGAATAAAATTTATGTATGTGTATATATACAAATATTCAAATAACGGTTCTTATAGGTGTATATTTATATTATTCATATTTTACATGCATTTTACCTATATTTTACTATGTTTTATTTTTGTACTGTTTATTTATTACTTTGTCAACAAAACTAGTTTTATTTCGACAATAAAGTATATTTTGATTTGAACTTTTTTTTTAACACGACCTAACGAATCTGCCTCTCTAGTTTCGTACCGTAGTTAGGAACACGAGGGAAACAAATAAACACCGTTCTGAAAAATAGAAATTTTCGGTATGTTATCCCGAGGAGCCACTCGTAAACATATACCAATATTTTACTCCAAATCGAGAAACTTTTCAACTCTATTCAATGCTTGTATGCGAAAATGAGGCAGCTAAATCTGTCACTAGCTGAGGGCCCATATAAAAAATGCGATTAACCGCGAGAATTGTACTGTGAGATCATGTTTGACAGGCCTTTTTGAAATGTGTACATATACCTACCCCTTGAAATAGCACCAGGTAAGAAGAGGAGTAATGTGTGCAATTACTAATATATCGATTATTGACAAAAATGGCAAGTATTAGATTATTTTAATGTCGCATAAGCGTGCGCGTTCAAGTCAAGGATTATAAAAAACGCTACCTACTTTTTTTGTAATATCGTTTATTTTATGCAAAATATAAATCAGATTTCCACTGAGAAACAAGTGTTTGCCATTGACATATTCCAAGTATAATTATTTAAGACAGCTCAAATATTTCGAATGCTTTTGGTCTTAATCCACAAATATAAGCGATAGCTTATATTTCGTATGGTGTGCCTGCGTTTGTATAGGTAGGTTTTAAATCAGTTTGTTTCAGGGGTATATAACTTTATTTCCTAAAATACGCCCTGAATATCAACACGTTTGTATAGTTTTAGCTGTGTACAAAATCTGATACTTTCGTTGGTGTCACACGTGTTCAGCATCTCCTTGACCACTCAAATAAACCGGCAAAGTCAACTTGATCCAGGCCATTTTTATTTGCTCCTGAGGCCCGAAAAATACGCTGAGATAACGAGATCCTTTGCATCTGGCGACCAACTAGGAGCAAACCTCAGGATGGTTCTGGATAAAACGCCAACTTCCGGAATATATAATTTGAGAAATCGCCAAGTAGAAATGGGGGCAATTCCTCGTCACACACAGGAAAACCAAGGTAAACATTTTCCATTATTACCACTCCCAACTGTCGTAACTAGTGCTATTCAGTCGGCCACACCTGAAAAAAAAACGTTTCATCATCAAGGGAACACTCATCAGTAGAAACAACGATGACGCAGTCACTGGGTGCAACAGCTTTAGATAACGTTCATTATAATGAGAGAAATACAACTAGCTTAGGGATAGGGCAACAAAACAGAACAGAGGAACAGTTGTCAACTGCGAAAGATTACCGTAACAGTCATTTCAATAGAGCACCTCGTATCTTACCAAATTTCAATTCACGTCATCAAATTACAGAAAGACATGTGGTGTTAAATAATCAATACCAGAACGTTCCTCTGAGCTGTACTCTGCCACCCACATATACAGGGGATAATGTGTTATATAATCAAAATTTATTTAAAAATATCCCAGATAAATTTAGTTATTCTAATAGACAGTATGTAAATGCACCTTCAGGCAGTATCTTAGAGCCAAACTGTCAAAATTTCCCTAGGTTTAGAAATTCTTTTGATCCCAATTGTAATGAAAATGTGATGTTAGATAGAGGTGCACACGTGGGAAATATGGACTATCTAAAAGCCACTAAATTATTGCCACATTTCGATAGTGACGGACAGTTGCATCCTTTAGATTTCTTAAATTATTTAGAGTGTTATATCGATGTTAATAACATCCCAATGATGGAATTTTCGTTAATGGCAAGCCCCTTGTTTGAAAAAAGTGCTAAATTTTGGTTTGAAGCATTTAGTAATACATTTTCAACCTATCCAAAGTTCAAAAAAGCTTTTCTAGAACAATTTTGATAGCTACTATTGCCAGGCATTTTCCACCAAATATCTCGGCAATTTCAGTAGGCACTGACACACTCCTTTCAGCAATTGAGCGTTTGCGCCAAGCAGATTTCTATTTCAATACAGAGCGTAAAACCCAAAATGAGGTTAATGATACAAATCATTGTCATCAAAATAAAAATAATTAATTTTATCCTAGAAGTGGAGAATTTCCAAGAAAGAATATTTCTTCCATGGAATTGGAACATACCGAGACCCTCATCAACAGGCTCAGTGGTGAGAGCCATGTTACACAGGGCCATATTGAATAACCCCAGCGACGACCTATTGGAGGAGTGTGATTTTGATCATAATCCACCAAGTGATCGATCGCCAGTAGTTATACGTACTTTTTATGGAATCCAGCTCCCAATTCTAGTTGATAGTGGAAGCAACGTTTCAGCTTCTTCAGAAAACAGTTGGTCACAATTGTCAGAGTTTCACGAGAAAATTCCAAATTTCCCGTGCAAGGCAGTGCGAGTAGTTGGTGCTTTCAAAACCAAACACAAAAAAGTGAGGTTACAAGCCATGATCACTTTCAACATGGGTAAACAGGAATTTTCTCATGAGTTCCTGGTAATTTCGGATCTCACATACCCCGTTATCATAGGGGTTGATTTCCTTCGTAAATACGAGGGTACCATAAATCTGAAAAAGAAAAACCTAACCCTACAATTTGAAGAAAAACTAGTAGTGGTTCCTTAAAAAATATACTTACATGAGTTTAGTAGTACCGTTCCCCCTAGCATTTCGGCACTGGTAAATAAGGGTTATTTTTCTACGAGTCCTATCACTACCTACAAGGGTAGCGAGGACAATTTTAATGGCATTATGTCATCTTGTTGTCTGTCTGAAAAAGAAAAAATGGTTTCTTTAAAATTATTAGAAAAATACACAAAGGTCTTTTCAAATGTCCCTGGTCGAACAAATTTATATGTGCACGATATCGAGTTGAAAAATGAAAATGAATTTTTTGTACGCCCTTATCCCATCCCTGTTGCTCATAGAGAACTAGTGTTGAAAACAATTCGTCAAATGGAAGAATGGGAAGTGATTGAAAGAGCTAATACACCTTACATCTCACCCTTAATGACAACTGTCAAACGAGACGGAAGTGTCAGGGTGTGCCTGGATGCAAGGCACCTCAACTCTGTTATAGTTCCCGATAGGGAATTACCGTTGAGAATAAATGATATCATATCCAGGATAAGTGATAAAAAATATCTTTCTTAAATCGATTTATCACATTCTTATTGGCAAATACCCCTGGGCAACTCTGCCAAAAAATATACAGGTTTTATGGTGGGGACCAAAACCTACCAATTCACGTCAATTCCTTTCGGAATTTTGACAGAAGTGAGTGCATTCACAAGGGCAATGGAAAAGATTTTTGGAGATGATTTCAGCCAAATTCTGGTAACCTACATTGACCACCTATTGATTATGTCTGATTCATTTCCCCAGCACCTAGATCATCTTGAGAGGGTACTAGGCCGGTTACAAATAGCAGAACAGAAGTTAAAATTTCCAAGTGTGCTTTTTTACAGATAGGAATGCAATTTTTGGGTTTTGTGGTGAGCTCAATAGGTGTGAGACCAGACCCGGAACGGGTCCAAGCAATAGTAGACTACGCCCAGCCCAAAAATGTCAAGGAGTTACCGCGTTTCCTTGGGCTGTGTAACTATGATCGTTCATTCTCTCCTAGATTCTCTGAGCTGTCAGAGCCTCTTACATTGCTTCTCAGGGAAAAACAGTGCTGGTTGTGGGGTGTAGCCCAGGTAGATGCTTTTCAGTCGCTGAAAAAGGAATTACAGGAAACTACTATAAGGTATCATCCAAATTCAACCTTACCTTTTTCTTGGCCACGGATGCCAGTGATTATGGTATTGCTGGTGAGCTATACCAGATGGTGAATGGAGAAAAACATGTAGTTGCGTGAGGTAGTAGACTGTTGTTAGACAGAGAGAGGAGATATCACTCGAATGAAAAAGAGGTATTAGCAGCTTTGTGGGCTATACAACGCTCGCGTACTTTTCTTATAGGCCAAGAATTCACCCTTATCACCGACAACAGAACGTTGACATATCTCAACTCCTGTCGGTTTTTGTCTCCAAGGATAACCCGCTGGGCGTTGGCCCTTCAGGAATACCAAATAAAAATTGTCCCCCGTAAGGGTAAGGAAAATATGGTAGCTGATGCTCTCTCCAGACATGCTTGTGTCAGGCTAACAACCCCTTCAGATCGATGATTCCATATTGCCACACTCTGTCTTCCGCTAGATTTCAGGTCTGATCTGAAAAATATAATACACACTCAGCTAGAGGACCCCAAATTACTAGAAATACGGAATAAGATCCAATCTGATGAGAAAATCAGACCAAACTTTATTCTGCACCGAGATATTCTCTATTAATACGCCAATGGAGAAGGTAAAATGCTACTTTGTGTGCCTCAGAGGCTAGTGGGAGATTTTATTATGAACTACCACAAGTCCCTAGGGCATTTTGGGACCTATAAAGTATGGATGGCATTAAGAGATGAGGATAAAAAGCTGTGACTTGTGCCAGAAAAAAAAATATCAATATTACCTGACCCCCCTTGGCTACCCATAATCCCTGAGGGAAAGGACGATCTATTAGCCATAGACGTTCTTGGTCCCCTGAGTAGAAGCTCAGTAGCTTATATTTTTGTGGTCCTGAATGTTTTCACCAAACACATAACGTTATACCCTTTGAAAAGGGCCACATCCCGGGTAATGGTTAACCGCATGGTAAAGGAGTATTTTCCTAAGTTTGGTCTTGTTAAGAGGGTGTGACATGACAATGCAACACAATTCACCTCTGATTTGTGGAAGCGTTCTTTCGAAGAACTAGGTGTCAAAGTAGTTTATATTTGTGTGAGACATCCCTGTGCATATCCCTCGGAGCGTTGTATGAGGGAAGTGGGAAGACTATTACGTTCCTTTTGTTACGATCAACATTCAAAATGGGCATGCTACCTGCAGCATTTTGAGGAATTCTTAAATTCCGTAGTTCATGAGTCGACAGGGCTTTCCCCCAACGAACTCCAACTCCCAACCTGAACATTGCACTCCCCCTGACATCAAAGGCTTGTCGCATGGAGAAAAACTTATCCTGGCGGAAGCCACATTCAAGTCTAAAGCTAAGCGCCGATCTTGGAAACACCCAGGGCGCCCTTATGTGAAATTTCAACCTGGAGAATGGGTTTTGTTGAAAGCCAGTAATGTTTCTTCGGCTGTGAGGGCGGCAACAAAAAAAATTTTGTTACTATTTGAAGGGCCCTACAGGATCAAAAAGAGAATTAGTGAAGACTCGTACGTCCTGTTGCGGCAAGATGAAAAAGAGAGGGGTATGTTTCATGCTACTCATTTGAAAAGATAACCACTTACCTGTTTCAGTTAATGCCTGATTTTCTGCGTGGCCTATTAGTCTTCACATAAAACCAACTGGTAGGAGGGTGAAGCTGTAACAAAACCATTGTCCCTTTTTGTATCGTTTGTTATTTACAGATATTTTTTTTATAGGTTGTTTTGTTTGCCGTTTGCGTCGTCCCCGCCCGCATTATTTTATTTGTGGTTAGGTAGGTATATGAAGCACTGCGTCACTTTTGGCATAATTAGCGTAAGGCAATTTTCATGCCGTCCGTGTGGTATTGATGGTTGCATACCCTAAAGGTCAGTAATTGCGAATAAATTTCGTTTCTCGTAAATTGAGCGTATTCCATTGGAAGGATTATAAAAAACGCTACCTACTTTTTTTTGTAATATCGTTTATTTTATGCGAAATATAAATCAGATTTCCAGTGAGAAACAAGTATTTGCCATTGATACATTCTGAGTATAATTATTTAAGACAGCTCAAATATTTCGAATGCTTTTGGTCGTAATCCACAAATATAAGCATAGCTCATATTTCGTATAGTGTGCCTGCGTTTGTATAGGTAGGTTTTAAATCAGTTTGTTTCAGGGGTATATAACTTTATTTCCTAAAATACGCCCTGAATATCAACACGTTTGTATAGTTTTAGCTGTGTACAAAATCTGATACTTTCATTGGTGTCACACATGTTCAGCATCTCCTTGACCTACAAATAAACCGGCAAAGTCAACTTGATCCAGGTCATTTTTATTTGCTCCTTAGACCCGAAAAATACCCTGAGATAACGAGATCCTTTGCAACAGTGTTTTCCATCCATCCCTTTTTTTCAATTTAGAGCAATAAGAATGTATTTGTTGGATACCATGATAAAGGGTTTATTTCATAAAAGGTGTCCCACAACGATTAAGAGAGAAAATATCTCGGAACTCGATTATAGTAAAGAACTGTGATTGGTGTAGATTTTTTTGATTTTATGTCTCAAATTTTCAATTTGATGTGACGCTCAAGCTCATTGAGTACCAATTTTAAAAAAAGCTGCTCCAATTGCATTGATTCACAATCCCAAAATTATAATTCTCTACTACTCTCAAGTTTTGAGATATACCCATCTTAAGCATCGCGGGACACTGTGTAAATCGATAAATTATGAACAGTTTCTAGAAGAGCGACAACTTTTACCCGTGCAAATTGAGCGCGAATGACGCACACGTATGTTTCTTTGATGTGCTCCAAAAAATCAACACCACTCTGGCTCACGATATGACTGTGTAGTGTACACGTAACAATTGTAATGATTATGCATGTAGTGTATGACTTACTTGATTAATAATAAAGAATCGGTTATCGATTACATGAACGATAGCTGAGGGTCAAGTAGGGGGTTTATGCCAATCCTGGACCTCCCCCCACCACTGACCTTGAGAGTGACCTTGGGGAATGACCTTCAGAGGATGATCTGGTTAGTGGTTGGTGACCTTGAGGGTAGTCGACATTGGGGGTTGATGACCTTGAAAGTTGGTGACCATGGATTTTGAAGGGTGAATTTGAGTATGGGCCACCTTGAAAGTGTGTAACCTTGATATCAATTGAGCTTGAGAGTGGATGACTGTTCAATTGGTTGACCTTCACTGTAGACCGATATCTTTGAAGACTATTGAGTAAGAGGGTGTATTGAAATGAATTTAGCATTGACATATTCGGTTGAAGTGACCTTGAATATTTTTCTATCTTCATTCATTTCAACCTCAAATATACCCCTTCCCTTCAACGATTGCTATAAAAGCTAGAGAGTAGATACTTACGAATTCAGTTTGCACCGCCCATAGTACCAGAGTGAGCCTTCATAATCAGTTTTTCCGAGTTGGCATCGAACTATAGTGCACCAAAAGGAACACATCGCAATTCAGGTGAAAATATTTTATAGTTTTCTACCATAATTTCTACATATTCGAAAATGGATACCCTAAAATTTGATTTTGAAAAAATAAATTCTGCTATTCAACACATAGAAACTCTAGAACAAAGACCTATAACATCACTAACGATCGGTAAAGCTTATAAAGTTGAAAAAATGGCAATGTATTCTACAAGATATGGTAAATCTATTCAGGTAATTCTGTTGGAAGATAATGTCAAATTCAAATCATGGCTTCCGAAACGAGTCACCGAGCAATTAACAGATGAGATTATTCAAATGATAAATTCATCAAAGTCCAAAGTGGTAATAACATATATAGGGCAGAGTTCTCAGGAATTTTCTGGTGCGAAAACCCGATCGTTAGTAAAGTTCGATGTGATAGAGTAAAAGTATAATTATAATATGTAAATTCATGGTAGAATATAAAATATTGTTAATCCACCTACTCAAAACGTAAGGTGAGTATGGTATAGCTTGTGATAATGATTTGAAACTGATAGTCACTATTTATTTTTCAGAACTTCCATACAAAGATGTGGATGCAATATTCCAGCGAGTTGTGGACAGAGGCTGTAGATATAGATTCTGCAATTGAAAGATTGCGTTGTGAATTGAATGATTTGAGTTGGGATGCACTACATTCGGCAAATTATGATATGAACATTTGTTTTGATGTTGAGGAGGTCCGACGAGTTTTGGAGCTCAGCAATAAATATGACTTTGGTGTAAAGTTGTGAAACAAATATTCCTATGGACTCATTAGTTTGGATGAGTATTGCAAGCAGATGATTGAAGCGGAAATGAGAAGATTTTTATCAGACCTGATTGCATATTTACCAGGAGATATAACAGAAAAATATCAACTGAGAAAAGACGAGTATAGCTCAGATGGAGAAGAAGGGAATGTGTGTGAAAGTGGTGAAGTTTTGCAGTCTACATAGAAAATTATTTTTAGTATGCATATATTAATATTCATTTTATAAATAAAAACAACATTGAAAGTATTTTTTTTTATTTACTACTATATTATGATACATTCAAAATATGAAAAATAAGATACATATCAATAAAATATTATGATAATCCAATCTGAATTGAACCATTGAGTGCACTATAGCTCAAATAGGCATCGTGTAGTATAAGTGCATATACTTTCGTGTTGGCGGGAAATTTTGTCTTTCGGGTTTCGAACTCAATTTTGATGTCGAAGGTGGATGACTTCATGGCATCAGGTTGATGGGAGCAATCGATGACGAAAAGAGGATTATCCATCATTGGTTCACTCATAGGCTTGTTGTAGTAACTGCGTTGGAAATTTTCGTAAGCATAGTAGGCTGAAGAGTCCAATTTTTTATCGAAATCCAGATTCCAACGTTCGTATGGAAATACTTCAGAATTCAAATATAAACGGATATTATTTATATTTGCATTAATAAACTTCGTCGCATCTTTTGAAATATTTTCGGAATGATCTGTGTCTTGGAACCCGATAATGATGAATCGAGGCCTTTCGAGGCTATTGGTAGTTTTCACAGCCCATATGTCTGAAGCTGTATCACGAAGTGATGGTAACTCATAAAGATCCCACATACGGTAGGCCATTTTGACTTTGGCACTACTATTTTTATTAATTCGGTTCAAGAGCTTCAATTTCTGGCGATCTTCTGGTACAATATGTCTGATTCTCCATTCTATTTTTGTGATTTCTAGTTCAGCATCGACCTCGCCTATGAATGAATTTTTGAAGGATCGAGCTATAATCAGAATGAGTTCCTGCTTAACATTCAAAATACCCTTGGTGTAATCTTCAGCGAATCCCATAATGTATTTTAGGGGCAGTTTGCCGCTGAAAAAATTACTTGCAGGATCCAGTATATCTTGTTTATTCTGATTGAGACCCCAACCTATTGGTAGTAAACTATTCTCATGTGTTTTTCCGAATGATACCATAGTTTTCAATGTGGTTGTTATGCCTGGCTTTCGTACAACTGCAACTTGTTCACCACCCATTTCGTAGCGGATTTCATCAAACAAGAAAGCCAGAGCATTATTGGAAAGATACCATCGTTTGTTGGGCTCTGAAGGTATGAATTTTCCCTCGATATAAATGTAGCTATCTGCTATATCGAGAATTAGATCTTGAAAATTGATGGGAATTCTGATTTCGTCCGAATTCTTATAATATGGTGATCCATACGGCTTATATGTATGCTCATGCAAACTAATCAGGGAATGATCGAAAATTGGCTCTTCAAAAACTTCTAACATATCGCTTGTAGTGAAAGCGGCCATATTTTATTTCTTATTGGTATTCCTGATCTTCAAGCCAATTGATTTCAGAAAGTTTAGATTACTAGAGCTGATGGTATATCTTGATTGTTTAACGGGCTCACGTGAAATGAATCGGCTTATGATTTTTCTCTTCTTTATATCAGCATGATCCTCAACCCCATTGTACATACACCGTTTCGGTTTCAATCGCCGGACATTATAACAAAACCCCATTGTATTTTCTTGGCAGAGGTCAATATTACAATTTTTTCAACTCCAATTTTATAATTATTCTTTCACCATTGAACTCGATCAGATGCCCACGATCGTCCAAAATGCGCAGAGTAATGTTGTCGAGATACTGACGGCCTTCGGGCTTGATTGGCATATAAATTATATTTCGTGGTTCCTTTGTGAGTTTGTATCCTGGCTCGACATCAATATCGAATTCGAAAATGCTGTGACATTCCTCACCATTCAAATACGCTCCAGAAGTGACGTTACAATCCACACGGATTATTCTCACATTATTGATATTCACAGGTAATGTTGATTCATGTGTTTCACCGATACCAAAGACCTTAGGCTCGAATTCTAAAAGACCAGCGATAGAGTTTTCATGTAAGAGGTTGATGTAATATTTCGATCGCATTTCACATTTCAGAGTATTGTTGTTTGGATGTAGGAGAAACACATCATCCATATTCTTTTCGGTGACATTTTCAGCCAGTTTCTCTTTAGATCTAATGGATCGCTGTATAACTTTATTGATTTCATCAATTTCATAAGCGCCAGGTGGAATTTTAATGGTTATGGGTGGAGAATTGATTCGTTTTGAATAGCTGATCACATTATTCTTCACAGTAACATTGAAAATTGAATTGTAGGAATAGAAACCATGTAAACCCAAACCATAACTGCTACTCGTATCCAATTCGACTGGTGGGTAAAAGTTAGCGCTCAACTCGCTTGAGTCTCCTGATAGCGAGAACGTTCGTGACATGACTGTTCAATTGTTAGTATTCCAGGACATTTTATTGCTGGAAACAGAAATGATACAGCATCCGTCTCTTTTTTGGTGGTGATGTTAAATGGGTGTCAACATCATTTTTTGCTACTACATTTACATCCTTCACATTACAGTAGCAACAAAATATTTTTCGGGGTATTGGTCCATCATTCACATCAGATGAACTGCAAGTATCAACATCATTATAATGCTCCTGGCAGTACTGATACTTCAAGACATCAATATCATTTTGAAGGTGTGGAGGTAGTTTATCCCACACTGCCGCAATTTCCCCAGCAGCACATCCAATCAACACTTCTTTGGGCATATCAGAAAGTTGTTGTTTACTCATTTTATTCAAACTACGTAGTCTAGAATATGCATTTAATGAATGCGCCATCCTCTTTATGCTTTCTCTATCCTGGATAGGGGTTTTGTCCATAGTGGCTTACCGCATAGAAACTGCAGACACAAATGACCACACCACACTGTTTTGAACCGCTGGTGTCGCTCATAGTTATAGCAAATTTCACTAGCTGGTTTTGGTCCACTGTGAAAATAACGAATTAGTTCTTTGGGGGGAGGTAAATCACCAAAGCTGTCATAGTATTGCACTGATCCTCCATTTTTTTTATATGCCACCCAGTGTGTTCCTGGGCCGTATCGGCTATCTAAATTAACTACTGCGGATTCACATCGATGCGGTCCTGAAAGTGGAAGATCGTCACGCATAAATACACCGCGAAAATTTGTAATTTTCATTTTCTTAGCGATTAATTTGATGTCAATGTCAGAAAGAGCTCTCCGGGGTGGCATACTCATAGGTTTTTTGAATTCTGATGCTTTAAATATAATCCTAGACCTTTGCGGTACGGTTTCAAATACATTCCTTTGCCACTTTTACCGAGAGCAATAGCTTCCATGTACTTATTGTGGCGGTTTGACTCATTCAACTGGTCTCTACTAGCTCTTGCTGCTTGTACTGCTTTAGTTATACCTGCTGCTGCTCCAGTAAGAGTGCCAAGTGCTGATAACCCAGCAAATATTGGTATGAGTGGTAGAAGTCCACCAACTTTGGGAATTGGTATCACCCGAGGTGTACGAATTTTATTTTTTCCTCCTGCCTCTTTTGTGTATTTACGGGCTGCTTTCAGCGCGATTTGGGTGGCTTTTCTCAAATTATTTGCAACAATTTTACCTCCTCCTGCTTCACGTAAAACATTTCGCACCTTTCTTACAATGCCAGAACCGAAGGCTACTACCTTTCTAATATTTTTTGCTTTTTTCTTCTTAATTTTTCTCATAGCTCGAATATTTCCCTGTTTACACGATTTAGTTGACTCGCATCCCATACCAAATCGACGCTTTCCCTTCATTATATTTGTAACCTACCAAGCAGAACCTTTCTCTCCAAGAGAAGCGTTTTTGTCTTTGAATCTGCTCCAAGCAGCTTCTTCAAGCTTCTGGTCTGCCTTGTGCCTACTGTTGAGATCCGAATTCAGTGAATAAGCAATATCGTGCTCCTTGCATGCGAAATCTAGTTTATTTATGCCGGGATCTCCTCTTGCCAACCTCTTATGTAATCTTGTTCCAGGACCACAGTACTGATAACCTCCAGGTAGATGCAACTCAATGGGTAGTTTATTGATTAGAGAATTAACCAAACCTCTACCGCCCACTTGTTTACGTTTACAACCGTTCTGATTGAGTTTTGTCATTTAAATAAAAGATCCAGCGAAGCACTGCACTTATATAGTCTCTAGCTGTCGTACAATGCGCATTGTGAAACAGAAACAAGAGTTTAAAATCGATAATTTTGACGAAAAAGTAAATGATGGACTGGGGAGGCACAGTGAACGACGCCATGGATCTCTCCTCCCATTATCAATTAGGGGTCTCATTATTGGACCTTCGAATTGTGGGAAGACAAATGTGATGATTTCTTTACTAACTCACCCACTGGGATTGCGATTCGCGAATGTGTATGTTTATTCAAAATCTCTATATCAACCCAAATATGAGTATTTACGAGGAGTGTTGAAGCCGATTGAAGGATTGGGATTTTATACTTTTGGAAATGTCACGTCTGGAATAGTAGAACCATCAGAGGCTAAACCTGATTCGGTATTCATCTTTGATGATGTTATGTGTGAAAAGCAAGATGTTATTAGAGCATATTTTAGTATGGGGCGCCATAAAAATGTTGACTGTTTTTATCTAGCCCAAACATATTCCCGTGTTCCGAAGCAATTGATCAGAGATAATTCAAATTTCATTGTAACATTCAAACAGGATGACATGAATCTCAACCACATTTTTTCTGATCATGTATCGCCAGATATGACGTTTAAGCAGTTTCAAGATATGTGTGCAAAATGTTGGAATGACAAATATGGATTTCTAGTTATCGACAAAGATAGAGAACTACAAGAAGGTCGTTACCGTAAAGGGTTTAACAATTTCATATATCTCTGATGTTTTTTAGATATTTGGCTCAATCTGAAGTTGAACAGGTCAGTGATACGTTAGCATTCAAAACGTCAATACTATGGACGAACAAAAAAGCGATGAAATAGATTTGAAACGGAAATTAATTGAGGCAACAGAGGCAGTTCGAAAAAAATTTAATTACATTAACAATAACCGCATAAGCGACCAAGTGGCGCTTTCAAAAATATATGAACCAATAATCGAACCACTGAAAACTATATCATCTAATACGTCCAAAATAAATCCTTTACCGGTGGTGAGCCACTCAAAAAAATTTACCAAATCCATAGAGAGTAGTACCCCGCTCCCAAAATTGAATTTTATGGAAAGTGATGACAAAGATGTGAAATTTAATGCTGAAGAAACATCGATAATGCATACACCATCATCCTCAATGGTAACCACAGACCCCGAATCACCAAAGGTAGCGGACAGCAATGGGGAAGTCTCCAGCCATATTCAAAAGTTGTTATCTGGAAATTCTTCATATGATACGATATTCGGTGTCCGGTTAGACCCCATTACGAATAAGCTAAAAATGGGCGATTCCAATGTAGACTTTATTGAAGGAAGAATTGTATTCAGTAAAGATGGTAGGACCATTGGTACTTACCAAGGCACATCCAACTTATACAAGTTGATATTCATGAAAGTACCTCCGGGAAATATGTCTGCTACTGAACTGAATACATATGGTGACATACTCAGATTAACAAAAGCAGCGTATAAAAATCACGACCAAGCACAGGGTTTATTGCCTAATAAATGGAAGAAATATCAAAAAATAATCAAGCCATTATTATCTGTAGACAACACATTGGAAAACCTTTCTATAGGAGGTGCTGGAATAATGAAAATACCATCCCGAAAACTATTTGGTGGAAACAAACCCATAAGTTACATTTATTGGAATAGCTTGGATGAATTAATCGACAGGCTTCGACTCCTTTGGAGTTCAAAAATGGCTGGACATACAGGGCATGATAATGAAATATTATCAATAATAGAAGAATTGCGCGAAGAGGGTTTAATCTACTGAACGTGTATGTATATTATTTCCTGAGTGTGTGAATTATGTTCATTCTTCTGAAGATATTCCAACGATGAATAACACAATCGACAAATTTGGTCGTAGACGGGGTGGTGTGAAGGTGATTGTTGGAAGATCAGGAGTTGGATTCATCCTCACAGCAGATGGAAATTATAATATTCAGAATAAACGTCTGTGGAATATTGGTGAACCCTCCGACACGAAAGATGCTACCACTAAGGGCTATGTTGATGACCGCATAAAAGAGACTAAGGAGTTGACCCTGTCCGCTGTGCAAGAATCAGTATCATCAGTAATTCGTGAAGCGAGAGCATATTTTGATTCCAAAATTACTGAACTCAGATTTGTCATCGGCAAGAAGTCGGATAGCTCAATCGAGCAAATTTCCAAACTGGAGCAGTTAATCCATACTTTAGAAAAGCGAATCGTTAAAGTAGAGCAGTCAACAACCAAGGCTCCACCTAAACACTGGAGGACTGGGCAATTAGCTTTACCGCCTTCCTGGGAACCGACTTCTGTAATAGAGAGTTGAAATGAGTACCGCTAAAAGGCAAGTTGTTGAGGAACTGCATAAGCCAGCTCGACGAAATTTTCCACGAAGGAAGACCATAATTAAAGGGTTTTCAGATTTATGGCAGATGGATCTGATGGAGATGCAGCCGTATGCAAAAGAAAATAAAGGTTATAGATATATCCTCATCGTAATAAACTGTTATTCAAAGTTTGTATGGTCAAGACCGCTGAAAAATAAAACGGGAAAATCCGTTACCGCAGCAATGGAGAGTGTGTTGAAAGACGCAAAGTACACACCGAAGAACTTGCAATCCGACCAAGGCACTGAATTTTATAATACAAAATTTTCCTCGTTGATGGCGAAACATCTGATCAATCATTATTCGACATTCAGTACTAAAAAAGCGGCAATTGCGGAACGAGTTATTAGGACATTGAAAAGTTGGTTGTATAAAGAGTTTTCAGTTCAAGGGCATCACAAGTGGTTGAAAATTCTTCCGCACATAACGGATCAGTACAACAATAAAATTCATAGCAGCATTGGAATGAAGCCCGTTGAAGTGACATCATCCACGAAACTGAATTTGTATAAACACGCCAAAATACATGCGAAATATAAAAGAAGTAAATTCAAAATAGGAGACGTAGTTCGAATAAGCAAGTACAAGAGCATATTCGATAAAGGTTATACAGCAAATTTCACAACTGAACTTTTTAAAATTGTTAAGGTAAATAGTACAATGCCTGTAACCTATGAGCTTGAAGACATGGATAAGAAACCAATAAAGGGCTGTTTTTATGAAATGGAGTTGAGTAAAACGAAGCAGCCCGACATTTACTTGGTGGAAAAAATTTTGAGGAGGAATCATGGGAAAGTAATGGTGAAATGGCTTGGGTTTCCCAACGACAAAAACTCATGGATTGATGAAAGTTCGATAGTATAATTGAATATCTGTATTTTTTCATCAAGTAGCCATAAACTGATATTAATTCGATATGTGAATTTTATGAGTTATATATTTATAGTGAAATCGTTGATATAATGTTTCTCTCATTACTATAAATGAATAAAAAATGAACAATACTTGGTGCAATTTTTATTTTTTGTTAGTCATACAAAGTGTTTATTGATGTTCAATCACTTCATAAATGTATCTCCTTATTGGAACCACATGGGTTTTCCTCAACTCTTCCCGCTCGGCTCTCTGATCTTCGTTCAAACACCAGCATTTGAGCAGATGGTCTATTCTGTCTTTGAAAAAAAACCCGACACATTCACATAATGTCAACCCCATTCGACACTGTTCGCATAGGTTTTTCCAACAGTCTGTTTGGTAGCTGTCACAATTCGTACATCGCTGGAAATCCAAGGTCTCCTCTGCTCTGCAATCCCTACAGTCTTCTCTAATAATACCAAAGTTTGTGGTGTCCATTCTTTCACCACACTTTCGGCATTCCGTCCATAAACCGAACCGTTTTGTCACTTTTTTTGGAGTCTTCGGAGGGTTTATTCTTTCACACTCTTGACACAATCCAGTGCAGGTATTGATAAAACTCGGTGGCCATGCAATGTCACAGTTATGACATGACAAATTTTTATCAATCACTAATGGATACACTGCAATTTTTGGCTTAGAATCCCACTCTCTTGATGTCGACATATCTAGAAATGATGAAACTTGTGTGCTATAAAGAATCGCATAGAATGATCCACCTCATTCAGCGACCCTCATTATATACAATCCGATATACCCTCCACCTAGGTATCCTCCGAAGGCCTTGAAGTCCAGTGACCTTCATGTTGAGTGACTTTCAAATGACATTCGAGCACTGAATGACCTTCGAATATGGAGTGACCTTCGAATATGTAGTGACCTTCGAATATGGAGTGACCTTCGAATATGTAGTGACCTTCGAATATGTAGTGACCTTCGAACACCAAACGACCTTCGCATCTCAAACGACCTTCGAGCAACGGGTGACCTTCGAATTTGAAATGACCTTCATCCCCTCACAGTATTGGAAAAACCATATAAGGAGAGGACGAATACCACCTCTGCATCAGTTTCATTGAAATATCAGAGTAGTTCGTATTGAAATGGCAGCTCAACAAAATGATAGAATGAGTGTGTTACGAGACCTAGTGGCTATCGATATAAATCATGTCGAAGAAGATGCAGAAGTGGACGATGACATAGCTGAAGAAGTTGCAGCAGTGGACGATATAGCTGAAGAAGTTGCAGCAGTGGAAGTTGTTGAAGAAGCAGATGTTGCGGCAGAAGGAGCTATTGCAGTTGCCGCTAACGATGATGATGATGGTTCTAGCGAGGATGAAGGGATGTACGAAGATGGTCCTGATGTAGATGGTGAATATAGGTGCGTGTTCAAAAATATAAACAGTGTGAGGGATGTCGGTAGAAATATGTATTGTTCGATAATTTCATGCTGGATGGTTGTAACAACCACCGAGGATCGTAAGGTTCTATGCCACAAGTGCTTCATGCTGTACAGTGAATTAGTCGATAGTGGACATTATAACAATGTAGATCTGCATTATAAAACGGACTTCAATAATATTCCCGATTACGACTGTGTGGCTTGTGGAATGACTGTTTGTCAAGTGCGCCTAATTGACACTTGCCTGTTTTGCAATACAAGTTTTAAAAAAATATAATTTTACAGAGCGATTGCAAATTTCCGAATACTGGAATATGGCCCTGCAGACAGTTCCAGTGATGTGCATCGGTGTGGAAGTGTTGCTCGTGTTTCTGTTCAGGAATACGAACCGCCGGATGACATCAGCGATTGTTCAACAATTGAATTGGACTGGGAAAATTTACCAGATCAAAGCCATTGGTGGTGTCCGGCGCAATTGTCTGAAGAAGATGGCGGGGAAGAGGTTATCCGAATGGAAGAGGCATGCGATTGGACTTTTAGACTTTGAGTCGGGGTGTTTATATTAGATTTGTATAACGTATAGCATAATAATAGGGAAAAAAAGACTGAAATATATATTTTAAATGAAAATATGTTTCATTCATTTGATGATCGATAGCTCTATAGTGAATAATAGCTCAAAAAAATTATTCAAGTGGTATAAATACTACTAGCGTGTACATTTCAAAGAAACTGTGTTTGGAAATGTCTGATGTCACTAACTAAACATGTGAGATTTTTTTAAATACTCTGAAATTTCTTATATCTATTGCAACATATTTTCAGACACACATATAAAACATATTCGCTTTCCTGGGTGTATTTCAGCTTCAAAATATACTTTCAAACAGTGAGATATATATTTTCTAATAAAAAAGTGTATGTAATATATTAAAATGAAAGTGGCATACCCATCTGTGCATCAAAATGTTTAATGAAAAACTAGTGCGCATCCATTATTTCTAGCTATAGTTGGTATTTAACCAAAACTCGTTGTGATGTATATGAATTGTATCAAAATATAACCAAAACCTTCAACTGCGCATACATTTTTACCCCACATTTTGAAATAGCTCCATTTTGGTTTAATGCGCAAACGGGAGCTTACAGAAATGCGTAGTAATGAAAATTCATTTTTCGAACACTCCCCTGTTGTTAAAAATGCTCTCATATACACTTCATATCTTTCTTGAGTATTTTAGTTGGTTGGAGAGGGAATATTTCTTTGAAAATTGTGATATTTTTATCAGCAGCCATGTAATATAATACATAACGGAAGTAGTGAATCCAACTGCGCACCTATATATTCAATAAAAAACCTATGCGCATCCAGTTTTCTAGTCTGGAGAACATTTTCAGTGCATATATGACAGAGAATCATAGACATGTATGGTAGCATGGTTAATGCCACCCACTGCGCATAACTTTTCTCTGTCACTTTCCTAAAAGTTCCGTTTTGGTCGCATACCTAAACCAGTTACCTGACTTGTGCGCAGTTGATTTCCCCTCCCCCCCCCACACCCCCCCCTAATTAGCCCCTACCCCACCCCTGCCCTAGTGTGAGGCCATCCGAGTTCACCCACGTATACAGTTTTTTTTTTCTCGAATTGCTCGGAACGAGGGTCTTTCCCCCCCCCAACAACTAACCCCCCCCCTCCCCCCTCCCCCCCTCCAAAACAACATTTTATTTTTTTATTTATGATTTATTACAAATACGAACATACTAACATACTAACATGTACTTAAACTTAATCTATCTTATTAAATATACACATTCAAATATTATTTAATGATAATATTCATTTTAATAATTACAATAATTAAAAACCAATTATGTATACAAATACGATATGAATATATACCCCCTCCCCCCTTCTACTTTAAAAAACACAAACCTTTATTTACACTCTAATACAAATACGAACACACTCAACTAACATGTACTTAAAATTTAATCTATCCTATGAAAAATATACATTCAAATATTATTAAATAATTTCGTATCAAATATCACACACGCACATATTCATTTCTCCATAAAAACTTTAACCTTCTCCTGCAGCAATTTAAGTCGTCTGCTCTCTCGATTGAGCGAGAGCTGCGACTTAATTGCTTTGGCCTTCAGCGTTGGCAAACTTTGCCTAAGCTGATTACTGTCACCCATAATTCGTTGCTGGCGTCCGTCGAGCTCTTCCAATTGTCGTTTCAACTCCTCCTTTCGATTTTTTATTTCTTCGAGCTCCGTATCGTACGCCAGCAACGATTTCTGAACGTCAGAGACCTTTGCAGCAGCTTCTCGATGTTCTAGATATGCTCGGGCTTTTTTGTTAACAAAATCCGAAAAAACATCTACAATTTTCTTATGTTGTTCTTCCGCATTTTGTGACCAAACACTGCCATCACTTCTACCACTTCCCAAAATTGGTGATACCGATGAACTTCTACCAGAAAACACTTCAGAATGATCTACCGATCGATTCGGAGAAGTGAAACCAACGGATTGCTTTGCTGAGATGGGACTTGCAGGTGACCCACTGGACACCGAAAATTCGTTGGAACCGGCTCCGTCATTTTTTGAGGCCGATTCCTGTTTTTTGGGAGAGTTAGCCGGGGCCGATGATTGCACTACCTCTCTTCCCAAAATTACCGGTGACGGTGAACTATCTTCGGAAGATAGAACTACCGTTGGAATCGGACTATCGACGGATTGTTTCGATGCCAGAGGTCTTGTGAGTAGTCCTCTCAGCAACGGAAATTCGTTAGACTCAACTTCGTCACTTTTTGTGGTAGACATCCTTTGTTTTTTGGGGGAGTTTACCGGTGTCAATTCTTTCCTTTTGGAAGACTTATTCAACGATGAAGGACCCGCTTCATCGTTGCTTATGTCTTCACATAAGGGGGCATATGGTAACAGAGGTGGGGTGAAGCCCTTGATGTCCGCGAAATATTTTTCCATTTCTACATCTCCGAATTCTTGCATATCTGCCACCGATAAGCTGGAATAATGGAAACTCGGTATGTCTGTGCTGTGAATTTGTTCAAAATCCAAATATTTCGATTGGTCGGTTGCTGTTTGTTCGGGTTTCTGTATCCTAACATCACTTAATATATTTATTTTTTGAGTCGAACAACCAGCAACCGAATCTTTATTTTTATCATCAACCGCGTCTCTAGTCTTTTCGTTAACCGCGTCTTTATTTTTGTCAATATTAATTGTACTAAGATATGCTAACGTTGCCAGCATACTAACAACCGACTTTCCACTATCCTGAGAATTGGGACTTTTATTACCTTTCATTTCGGTTATCCAATCACACCACTCTTTCACAATATCAATAAAAGCACGACTCACAACTTTACCAGTGGGAAGAACAGGGTACAATGATGCATCATGCCACCCTCTAGTTTGAGTAACCTCGCACATCCCCTACTTCGAAATTGTACAGAGCCTGCGCACAGGTAGAGATATTGAAAAGAGACCACTACAAGGCCAAATTCTTTTGGGTCACCTTCATACACCCTGATCGTTCAAAGCAAAGGAATGCGGTACAGGTACCCACGCCTCGCTACCTGCTGCTAGACAAAATAAGGAATGCGGCATAAACTCGCATTCTTCAAGACTAGACCACTCAAACACAGTATGGTCGATAAGGACCTAAGGAATGTACATCGGTACAGTTTTTTCAAAACGTTGACTACAACGAGACGAAAGAATGTTATTTATAATGTCTATTCAGTCTATACATACACGTTAAAATTGAAAATATCTATTCATTTAATATGTGGATGCTATACAATATATTTTGAATATTTTTATGCTACACTATGAAATTAACATATATGAGTAGAAACAATTCGGAAATGTAATTTCAATATCGAATATTCATGCTTCGAAAATTGTGTTTTTTTTTCTTTCGATATGAGATATTTCTGGATTATTCTCCAACATATAAGTGGAACCGTTTTTCAGTACCTTCTATGTCAAAATATAGGTTGGCATAAAAAAAAGGAATTCAAATATATGATATGAAACGTATCAAATTATTGGTTCAAATATTCGTGAAAACAGTTTCATAGCCAATTATAGATGAATATTCCCTTTTCACGCTATCGGATGAATAATATAAAATTTGTTGAATGATAATTAAGGATTTGCGTTCGCTTACTTCGACTTATTCTGCTTCCAGTAATGAAATCAGCAAATCCAAATTGTTGACAGGTTGTGAATTATTATGAATCGCAGATTCCACAATGTTTGAACACCATAACAGATTTTGTTCGGGGTCCGTTTGATAAAATTCAATATCGTTGTGGCCCCACGGCAATGTTTTTGTGGTATTGGGTATAATGAACCGCTTGTCGTCATGGTGTGACAAAGCGACTTTATTTTTCATTTCAGTAAATATGTCGTGGGTATCACTTTTGAAACTATTCATTTTTCTAAGTATGGAACCACCCTTCTCAACAATATTTTTATAGTCACTTTCGTGCAATTGTTTGATAATGACTGACTTTTTGACCCCTTTGGCTTTCTTCAATTCATTTTTAACGGACTGAACAAAGTAAGCTTTGGCCCCAGTACCATAAAAACTGATAATGGGGTCATTGGGAAATTCATCTTTCATATTCCCCAGAATGGGTTTTGTAACAGGAATGCCAAAATCGTTTCCGATGTTATAATTGGAGGTATCGAATCTTTCTATATTTTCGATCATGAATTCGTAAAAGTTTTTATTTGCTATTTTCAATATAAAATAATCTGTATCTGTGTACAGTAGTGAAGCGTCATTTCCAAAATTACTTTTTATGCATTTGTAGTAAAAATCGTACATTACTGTTTTTGATAAATCCAATATACTAAATCCCAAATAAAGTGGTTTATCGTAACACACTCTTACTTTTCCCATATGAATAGCGACAAAATTTTCTGTAAATATTGAACATGTTTTGAAATTTGGGTTGGAAATCAGACAATTAGCCCCCAATGACCTTTTTATATTCTCCCAATGAGTAACCAGTTTAATTTCCCTTCTATTTTCCAAATTCTCGAATGTATCAGTTAACAGTAAAACATCCGATTTCAAGTACAGATCTGAATATTCTCCCAAACTTCGACATTCAAATAAATTCCATACCCGTTGTGCCCTATCATAGCATTCATCTGAAATTTGTTCGTCATTTAAGTTATCATAAAATTCTTCTTTCGATGGTAGATGTGTGATATCTAATTTTTCCATACAATCTACGAAACTGTATGGAAATACACCTTTCTGTTTCATCAACTGAAACTTTTCGACATCCGGAAAAAACTTTTTAGTGTCTATGAATTGATCTTCTACTAAATTTGCACCGAGATTCTGAAGTGACTCCGAAAGAAATTTATAGCTATCAATGAACCTTAATTTCATGAAATTATTCTTCAATTTTCCATCTTTACCCAAATAGCTGTGTGTGAAAAGATGTTTGGTGAATGAAATGTATTTTTCTTTGGTTTGTGGAATGACATCAACTCGATCGCCCTTGTCGAATAATTCCTTGATGAATAAGTGGCAATCATATCCGCTCATATTATGACAAATAATTGGTATAAAATTTGGAAGTTTGAAATTCAAATTACATTTAGAATGAGCTGCACCAAATCTCTTTTTTCCGGTCAGGTGACAATGATCTCTCACTTTGACATCACCATCTTCGAATATATTATCACATATGCCACAAGTCTTTGCATCAGAAAATTCTTTTTCTTCTGTCTCAGATAATTGACCCATTGGAACAACATTTTTTAGATGTTTATGATATATATTCTTTAAATCGTTTTGAATATTTGAGACGAATACTTTTGCAGTATCGACCCCTCGATACGAAACAAATTTGTCGAATTTTTCATTGAAAGAACATTTTATGTAGTATGCAAACGAGTATGGTTCATGAATGTGAGTTCGGTTGGTGTAAGAGCAATCTGGATTCGGTTGACAAGAATCAATTGGTTTCAGAATTGACTCAAAATCTGCATAAACGACAAACGGAACTTTCATCTGCTTTTCGATATTCACAAATTTCAATATATTTTCAGGAATGTATTTACCGAACTTGTCGATTTTCAATTTTTCAGAAGGTGTGGTTGTACACACATGATTGCAGTCATTTAATTGATGCTGGGTCAATGATTTTCCGTTAGCAAAATATAATAAACAACCATCACAAAAATATTTTTTATGACCATTGGCAGAAATTTGGCTTGAAACTAATTTTGACAAATCCTTAATCCAACAATAATGATTTTTTCCCGTTTCATTACTGATAAGTAAAAGATTAACATGCCTGGTGAGTCGTTGTCGTGAATAATGTAGTGGACCTACAACTTCATATTTCATTTTAGATTCCTCAAATTTTTTTTCCAACCCATATACATTTATAGAGCAATCATTGGCAACTTCGAATTTTGAAATTCCACTTAATTTCATCGGAAAATCTATACCTGATACATTCAGCACTGATTGAAAGGGTGGATAAGAAGACACTTCGGAAACCCTACGATCCGCCGGGTAAAGTGCTGATACCACAGCCCATGCAAAACAATAGTTATCCTCATTTCGCACATTCACCACACCTTTTTTCGACTCGATATAATCTGGCAGCTTTATATAGGAACACGCACCAAGAGGGCTATACTTGTTCACATTCATTTCTGTGAACATGATTTTCTTCAGGCTCCATCCTGCAATAGAAATGATTTTACATTCAAGGTATGAATATTGATTTTTGGGCAATTTATATACCTGAGTCACGATCTTCGAATTCTGTACTTTGTGCCGTTATTGTGTTGATGAATTCATCCAAAACAGCATTAAGATCCATGGACTGGTCAACTATCTGGTTCGGAGAATTGAAACACTTTACCTCGGATAATTCCTGGGTCTGCAGAATATGTGAGCTGAATAGTTCCATATTTACTTTCACCGCACTATGTATCTTCAACACACCTTGCAATAATGAAATCATTTTCTGTTTGTATGCATCAAAAAATGTTTTGTAATCCATATAGTTACTACCGCTCCCAATCCTATAGCTAACTATTCTACATTTGAAAGCACTTTTGATAATTTGCACGTCTTCACCCAATTGAATGCAAGAATTGGATCTGTGTTCGAGTGTTCTTCGATGTGAAACCATCTGACCCATTGGAACTGGTTTATTACAACAATCACAGAAATGCATATCGTTTTGCGATATGGGGCTCAATTTAGACCGTTTACTAGGTGGCTCACCTGTCACCGCTGTACAGGATTGCACTTGATGGCGATGTAGATTATCACTGCGAGTAAAACTTTTTCCACAATTGCAAGTATACATTTTGCTCGATTATCGGCTATTCAGAAGGAATATGAGGTCTGAAACTCGTGTTTCTTTTTATATTAGTGGTTGAGGTGGAAGAGAGAGGATAAGTTCACTTGCCCTCAAGGACATTTGTATTCATGGCTTCCTTTAGTTACATGTCAAGGTTACCATTCCCCAGGGTCATCGAAACTCTCAAGGTCACCAACCCTCAAGGTCACTAACCACCAAGGTCACTAACCACCAAGGTCACCATCCCTCAAGGTCACCAACCCTCAAGGTCACCAACCCTCAAGGTCACCAACCCTCAAGGTCACAAATCGTCAAGGTCTCCAACTCTCAAGATCACCAACTTTCAAGGTCATTCACTGGGCAAGTGAACCTCTGAAGGCTATTCTCCAAGGTCACTCTCAAGGTCAGTGGTGGGGGGAGGTCCAGGATTGGCATAAACCCCCTACTGGGTCAGTAGATGTGAGACGTTTGTAGAGTGGAGACCGAAGTGTGCATGCAAATAAAGTGTTTTATTTCTATTTCACAACCAAAAAATAGTAAACATTACAGTATGCGACGCTCACGTCATTTGCAAGAGGTAACGCATACGGTGAGAAGCCACGAAAACAATTTCCAGATTTGCACACGTATGAGTATGCGTAGTTTCTCACCGCTTGCGTATGAAAGTCTTTACGCAGCTTAACATATGACAGAACTGCATGCCTGCGGAAGATTAGCGTGTTCACAAAACTTCCATGATTAGAGTCGATTTTACCGATAGAACATTTTTCAAATCATCAGAGATAGCTTTTAAATTTCACAGGTGCTTTTGCATATGACAGACAAGTAGTATTTTCAAAACGCAAAACCCGAGGGGGAAACCGCTAAGCAAATTGTTTACACTAATTCCTAAATTTCGTAACTAATTTCTAATACCCAAGTAATTCTCGAGTAATACCCCAAAGTAATTCTACTAATGCCCAAGTCATTCCTTTTATACCCGAGTAATTAAAAGTAATAGACATATTGAACCCTGTCCGAATGTTTTTGTAAAGTACTATTTAGATGATTTTTTTTTTCATTCAACTATTATGATTTCCACTGGGTCCTCTAATTTAATGAAATAATTCCTGTAATACCCATGTGATACTCGAGGTAATACCTCGAATTCCCGACTAATGCCTATTAATTTTCAACTAATACCCCTTCTTTCCGACTAGTACCCAATAACCCATCTAATTCGCAACTATTACCAGTAATACTCAAGGCATGTACACCAAAATTCCCCAGCGGTTTCCTCCTCGGCTTAACCTGTATGTATGTATCTATCTATATAAATTCTTTAAACGCGATTTTCATGATTTGACGTCCAAATGATTTGAAATTTGGCAGGGGTTCATTGTTGTGGTGACAATGCATATGACATTTTTGTTATAGAAAAAAAAAACAAAATGGCGGTTGCAATATGGCGTACGAGATTCGTCATTATGGTTCGATTCGATTCAAAATTAGTGTGAGAGAGTTTTCAGGGTCACAGACAATGGATTTTCTGTCAAAATTCAATAATTCAATATTCCTGCGCGATGGTGGACGAGATTTGTGATTACGATCAAATTCGATTCAAAATTGGTATGTCATAGATATTATTATTTTAAAAAACTAAAGAACACGCTTTACTTTCCACATGAACTGAAAAGTAAAAAATAATTCACAGTATAAATTGTTAAAAAAACGTGAAGTGTTTGACAAACTTCTCTTGAGCTCTCGAACGCTCAATATTGTTATATTGAAATAAAAAATATGAGAACATAGATCGCTTTTTTACATTTAAGTAATTACATTGTCAATCATTTTTTATTTTTTAGTCCACGTTGGAAGTAAGTGTCTTTTTTATTTTTTTAAATTATTATTTTTGAGGTAAGTTGAGGAAGTTCACCTCGTGTGCAAGTGTAGAAGGGAAAAACAATCCATTCGTTAGTTCCAGCTGTAACATTTGCATAGAACACTGCGAAGCGTCTTGCCCTCAACAAGTAAAATTTATACTGCGAAGAATTTTGCAATTCAACAGTAAAATACACTGCGAGCGTTTCGTATTTCAACAGTAAAATACACTGCGAAGCGTTTCGCATTCTAACAGTGAAAACACTGCGAAGCGTGCCGCATTCCACCAGTAAAACACACTGCGAAGCTTTTCGCATTTCAAAAGTTAAATTTGTTCAATTCTTTGATTACATACTACTGTATTGTCGTATGCATTTATGGTTAATGAGACTGACGCTCACACGGTATCTTGACAAAAGTGTACTCTACTAGTTCTCAATATCTTCAGAAAACTCTCCAGGCCAAATAGGTATCATGGCTTTTAGGACGAAAAGCTTCCAATTAGTAGCCTAATTCTTTAACAGAAATCACTCATTGGGTATGACTTGCAGCACCTCAAATGGTCCGTCATATTTTTCGTCCAGCTTTGCTAGACGGGCCTTCCCTGATGAATGGAAAACAAAGTCTCCAACACTAATATTTTTGTTGGATCGTCTGACCTTATCAAGAAGGTCTTTGAACTTGTCTGTCTGCTTTTTTATACGTTTGTACGCTAGTTTTCGATCTTGTTCTAAGTAACGAGGGTCTTCTGTTAGAACAAAATTTGCAAGAGCAGTAATTTCCAGGATACTATTCTCGTGGCCAGTGAGAAAAAAGCCCGAGGTTTTATGAGTCGTGGTATTCAAAGTTGACTGCAACTTATAAACCGCGTTCGGCCAATCTGACTTAGATTCAGTTTCTATTGTCAGAAGATTCACTACGGTTTCAACGTACCTCCCCATTGGCGCGAGTTATACACTCGAGCCACCCTGTATCACCCGACATGACCGGAGCAGAGCTCCGACGAAATGCTGACATAGACTTTTGTGGATTCAATGAACCTTGCGGAATCGCAGAATGCTATTCAATTGATTTATGTGTAATTACTTTTATTCAGTCTTGACGAACTACTGATATTGTTCAGACGTATCTATTTTATATTTTTGTAACTTTGATTTCTGAAAATAAACTTTTTAAAAACAGTCTTCGACGTTCCAAGTATTTAAGTGGCGCAGTCGGTAGGATATTTTGTGGATATCCATCGCGGAAAATCTGTGAGTTTTAACTCTTAAACAAAATATCCGAACTTTATATACAGTGTGTCTCCCGAGATTCCATCCAGGATACCAGGAAGAGTACACATGGTTCCGAACGTCGCAATACTGATGCTGTAAGTTGATTTTCTTTAGTTCATGTCAGACTCCTCTTCATCCAGTGATTCCTTCAGCGAAAACACTCAAGATTTAGAGTTCAATCCCTCTCGTGCTTCCTTTTGCGAAAACACTGAAGAATTAGTATTAGTTAAAATATTTGACAATTTAAAAATTACTAATATAGAATTAAATATGGCTCCTCCAGCATTAGATATTAAAAATCTATCAATAATTCCAAATTTTGATGGAAACCCAAATAAACTTCATAGATTCATCAGTGCTTCCGAATCCATTCTCAATCATTACTGGGACACAGTAAATATTAATAATTTTCAAAATACACTTTTGTTGAACGGAATTATGAATAAACTTGAAGGAAGGGCTGAAGAAGTTGTTGCCATCTATGGAATCAAAAGTTGGGCCGATATTAAATCAGCCTTGACCCAAAATTTTGGCGATCAAAGGGATGAAAACTGTTTGAATCAGGACTTGGTTAATTTAAGGCAGAAGCCAAATGAATCTCCTTCTCAGTTTCATGAAAATGTTTTGCATTTATTAAATACAATTTGCAATCATATTGACCTAAATGTAGAAGAAGCTTTTGAACGTGAAAGTAAGAGAGAATTCTTTAAAAAACAGGCACTCAAAACATTTTTAGCGGGTTTGAAAGATCCATTAGGCCCAATTATACGTGCTATGAGACCTAACTCACTCGCACAATCTTTGCAATTTATAATCGAAGAGGATAATATTAAATATTTTCAAAAATCAAATCAATCTAATCATGCCAATACTACTATAGGAAAACCAAGTAATCATTCTCAATTCTCATACCAACATCCCCAAAATAATTTTATTCAGCGACCTTCGACTTCACAATACAGACCAATGAACTTTACCTTGCCGCAACCGTCCCAATTTCCAAGAGGACCAATAAATTTACCGAGGCACCCGAATCCGCCTACCCAAAGATTCCCTACAAATTCCCAAGTTTTCGGAAAACCCCGAAATGCATGGAAACCATCCCAGAATGTTCCCCAAAATACACCTACACCAATGAGTACATCGACCCGAATCACAACACCTCAGTACAGGAGACAGAGTCAAAATAATTTTTTCCAAAATAATGGCCAACGACCCAATATAATTTCGGAAGAATTGTTTAATACTGAACATTTTGACGAACAAACGGAACCCAATTACGAAGAGAACCCTACGAACTTTGAATTTGAAAACTATGACGACACATACCATGAGGAACACCATGAAAATTTTTTAGAGGACCGGACACCAAACGAAGAGACGTGATAGAATATCATTTATCAACCGACAAAAAAGAACTCCCCTACATCCGAATTCTGCACCCCCCTTTGAAACTTCTTATCGATACCGGTTCCACGAAATCCTTCATCAACCCCGAATTAGCCTCCAAATATTACAAGGATAAAATATTTTTCGAGCCTTTCATAGTATCTACAATTTTTCAAACATCATCTCACGATTACTGTGCAGAGATCCCAATATTCCCAGAACTCAAAAAAAATGATAGCCTCAAGTTTTACCTATTCAATTTCCACAATATTTTTGACGGTCTTATCGGACTCGATAATTTGAAACTCCTGAATGCCCAACTCGATTTCGTCAATTCCAAATTATCCACTCCCACTTGTGTTATTCCGATACACTATCAACCATCACTTCAAAGTATCAAGTACAAGGTGACAATCAAACCCCATACAAAACTGATAACCAAAATTCCAGTTGATAGAAAAAATGGTCACGTCATCATACCAAGACAAAATATTCAAAATTGCGAAATTCCCGAAACCCTTTCCACAGCAGAAAATGGTCTAGCTTCAGCTGAAATTTCCAATAAAACTAATCAAGAAATAACGTTGTCCCTATCGAATCCAATCAAATCTATACATTTTGAAGAAAATAATTACGAAATTTATCACGTTGATGTAACCCCAAAAAATGACATCTCAAAATTCGATATTGACCAATTGATTCGAACCTCCCACATGAACGAAGAGGAAAAACGTGAAATACTTCGATTATGTAGAAAATTTTCCGACATATTTCATTCAGAAAATAGACCACTGACTTTTACCAACCAAGTGAAACATTGCATAAAGACCAAAGACGAAATACCTGTTTTTACGAAATCGTATCGTTACCCCTTCATCCACAAACCCGAAGTTGAAAGACAAGTCAAATCGATGCTGGATCAGGGTATTATTCGTCCAAGTAGTTCGCCATGGTCATCACCGATATGGATTGTACCAAAAAAGGTGGACGCATCTGGAAAAAAGAAGTGGAGAATAGTCGTTGACTACAGGAAGGTCAACGAAAAAACTATAGACGACCGATATCCGCTTCCAAATATAACGGATGTCCTCGACAAACTCGGGAAGTGCAATTATTTCACTACTTTAGATCTAGCCAGCGGATTCCACCAGATAGAGATGAATTCCGAAGATATTCCGAAAACAGCTTTCAACGTTGAAAATGGGCACTACGAATACTTGCGTATGCCGTTCGGGCTCAAGAATGCTCCAGGGACGTTCCAGAGAGTCATGGACAACATTCTACGAGGTCTCCAGAATGAAATTTGCCTAGTCTATCTTGATGACATCATCATCTATTCGACTTCCCTTCAAGAACACCTTGTTAGTCTGACCAAAGTCTTTCAACGACTCAGGGACACCAACTTCAAGATACAACTCGATAAATCGGAATTCCTCAAGAAAGAAGTAGCTTACCTGGGCCATATCGTTACACCAGAAGGAGTCAGACCGAATCCGGACAAAATCGCCGCGATCAAGAAATATCCAATTCCACGAACAACCAAAGAAATTAAAGGATTTCTTGGCCTACTCGGTTACTACCGAAAATTCATCAAGGACTTCGCCCGAATCACCAAACCCCTAACTCTATGCTTGAAGAAAGACGCCAAAATCGAACATACACCTCAGTTCATAAAATGTTTCGAAGATTGTAAAACCCTATTGACTAATGAACCTATCCTACAGTACCCTGATTTTTTCAAAGACTTTAATTTGACCACAGACGCAAGTAACTTTGCCATAGGGGCCATTTTATCACAGGGGCCTGTTGGAAAAGACAAACCAGTGGCGTACGCCTCCAGGACGCTCAATGAGTCTGAGCAAAATTATAGTACGATCGAGAAAGAGCTATTAGCAATAATATGGTCTACGAAATACTTTAGGCCATACCTGTACGGCCGAAAGTTCAAGATAGTAACTGACCACAAACCACTAAAATGGATGATGTCACTCAAAGAACCAAATTCGAGACTGGTAAGGTGGCGTTTGAAACTTGAAGAGTTCGAGTATGACGTAGAGTACAAAAAAGGAAAAAATAACACCAACGCAGATGCACTTTCCCGTATCGAGATACACACAAAAGAATTTTTTCGATACGTAGATGAATTCAACCAATCATTTGCTGGAACCAGCAATCGGAAACCAATACCTGATGACAACGAAGACAACCTCTCTACCACAGGAAATATAAGTGACCCACCAATAATGACAGATGTGAGGGAACAACAACATTCCTCCGAGGAATCTGCCTCGACTGAAGAAAATGAAGAAACAGACGGAGATACAATACATACCAGCCACGAAGAACCAATACTGGAAATGAAAACCTCCGAAAAATCACTCAACACCTATGACCACCAGTTAATGGTAAAATTCGTTCTACATTCGCCAACAAAACACAAAAAGAAAACTATTGATAGACACAATCAAAATCGAGAAGAACCATTAGAATACACCCCAGACACTGACCTCTATCGAAAAATAAAATCGAATACGAGAAATAAACTTTCACCAAAATTCACGAAAGCAAAAGTTGTCACAAACAAAAACATTAAGGTCATTGCCCTTCATAAACAAAATTTAAAAAGACCTAATACTAATAAGAAAAAAATGTTACAGGTGCCACCTACTGGTACCAGCAGTACCGCAGGAGGTAACAATAACCAACCTGAATAAGAATCCAGGGATTCTGCCGTTCAAGCTAGGAACGACCAGAATAAAAATCAAAACCCATACTTTCATCCACTATTATGACCTGAAACCTATCGAACACCAAATTCAATCGATAAAAAATTTATATAAAAACATAACAGTCGCCATTCATAGGAAAGAAAATATCTCCGATATGTCCGAACTCGTAAGCCTTGACCGAGCACTTTTGTATCGAATAAATTCTGCAGAACAGAAATTCAATTCATTGAGTCCAAATGGACGAGTGAAGAGAGGACTCATAGACGGGTTAGGATCGATTATAAAAAGTATTTCCGGAAATCTAGATGCTAATGATGCTGCTCACTATGACGAGGCAATCAATGATCTAGAAACCAATCAACAAAAAATCGTTAAAAAACTGAACAAAGATATTTCTCTTACTACCGATATGATCGAAAATTTCAATAAAACAATATCAATACTTGATCAGAATCAGAAGGCAATAACTTCCACCCTGAACAAATTGAGCACCAAATTGAACCAGTTAATCTTAAATATTGATGAATACTGGGAGATTCGAGACGTACTGAACCAAATCAATATATCACTCGAAATCATCTTGCAATTATTGATGGATATTGAAAACGCAATTACATTCGCCAGGCTCAAAACAACTCATAGCAGTATAATAAAAATTGATGAACTTCAGTCCATAGTTGAAACGATTTTGAGTTATTACTCTCCTGATCAATTGATTTTCCCAAACGATCCAAAATATACTTATAGATATTATGAGGTTTTAGAAATCGAAGCATATCATTCAAATAGTAAGATTGTTTTTGTGCTCCACTTTCCTATTGTCCATCCAGAAATCTTCCTTCTATATCACCTGTATTCCATCCCTACTGCCAATTCAACAATGATCGTTCCACCCAGTACCTATCTGATAATGAACGAGAACTTCTACCAATACACATCATTTGCCTGCATCGAACTGCGACCAAACTACTATTGTCCTAATAACAACCTTGTTGATGGCCTGAGACAACCAGACTGTGTATTTCAACTACTCCAATTGTCGTCCACCCACGTATCCTGCCAACAGACACCAGTAAGGACCACAACCAATTTGATAGAGCAGATCGATGAATCCCACTATATTGCGATACTTCCAAATCAAACCAAAATCCAAACCACCTGCAAACGAAGTGATTTTACAACACTTCGAGGGAACTATTTGATTGAACTACCAACTGGCTGTCGATTTGAAACTGATGAACACAAATTCATCAACGAAAAAACCGTTAACCACGGACAGCCAATGCTCCTCCCAGAAATCGTCGTACCACACAGTCCACCCAGGGAAAACATCTCCGAAATCATCATCAAAAATATTCCTCTGGACAAGATACATGAACTTCAAAAGCAACAGCACAACCTAGGACCGATCCACACTTTTCATACAGAAAATCCGTCAACCACCCACTGGATCATTCCCATCTACATTACAATGATTATTGTAGGGGCCTACTACATCTTCCACTTCATTCGTACAAAACGAAAAACGAATCCACCAGGGCCAACGGACGAACAACCCCCGACGAGCACCTCAGCATTTTTCACTCCATGAAATATGCTTCCATTCGGCGATGGAGAAGTTATACACTCGAGCCACCCTGTATGACCCGACATGACCGGAGCAGAGCTCCGACGAAATGCTGACATAGACTTTTGTGGATTCAATGAACCTTGCGGAATCGCAGAATGCTATTCAATTGATTTATGTGTAATTACTTTTATTCAGTCTTGACGAACTACTGATATTGTTCAGACGTATCTATTTTATATTTTTGTAACTTTGATTTCTGAAAATAAACTTTTTAAAAACAGTCTTCGACGTTCCAAGTATTTAAGTCGCGCGATGCACTTTCGGCGATCAAATGTTCTATTCCAAGTTCAATGAGTAATTTCTTAACTGCACTGTCAGTGAAATTCGTGCCCGGTCACAGATGACCTTTTTTTGTTGAACCAAATGAATTCAAATATATTTTCAATGCGGCACATGTTTCGGGGCCCGAGAGTGATTTAAGAGGTTGTAACGTTTGGAAAATCCCATTACGTTTTCTGTAAAGGTTTTCAGAATCGTCAGTCCGCTTGAGCTTTCCAAAACTAGATGGCGCCACGAATTTATGAATCTAAAGTATTAAGATACTTATAGATCCCTAAAATAAATATCTACTTTCCAAATAGTTTCATTCCGATATTAACCACAGTATAAGTTTCGAGTGAACATTTCTGTTAATTAGCCAAGTATACTTTCACTGCTGGGAAAGTGATACCAATGTAACTTATTAGTTGGCCATTTGTGCACAATTCGTAGTGCATTTGAAAGCAAGTGTTTTTTAGCTGACTCTGTGAATAGTATCGTTATTCCTTCAAAGGGTTTTGATTACTGAAGTGTGTAAGGAACTTATTTCAAATGATGTTTCATTGTTAAGCTGTTTTGGGAGGATGGTCATAGATGCCTCCCTGTTGAAATGTTTCTAAGAGGGCAGTGTCACATCTTGAATCGCTTCATCCGTGGGAGTTGTGACTTTTGGAGTACTTGTCATGTGTCACGTCAACGAAATAAAAACGCTTCGTTTTGTAGCGGAAGAGGACCATTTTTGTGTTCTTTTTTGGTATGGTAGCCGGTGCATGAACATCAGGAGGTGAATTTAGGACTTGTATTTTTTTGCTTTGAAGAGCGTTCGAGACGAGAGTGAATGGAGAGTCTGATCTGGCTGGAAGCCGGTGCATGAACATCAGGAGGTGAATTTAAGACTTGTAATTTTTTGCTTTGGAGAGCCTTCGAGACGAGAGCGAATGGGAGAGCCTGATCTGGCTGATGTGACGTGAATTGTGATAGATAAGTGTCTAGCTTTTCTTGTGTTGCATTACGAGAGCATTGGATCTCGGTAAGGCCATTTGCATCCCTCCGCGTGGGGTAAGTAAAAAACGAATTTAACCATTCGAAAGGTTCCTAATTTTAGTTTTTATAAAAAGGTTTGTTGGAAGGAGCCTTCTTTTGGAGTCCTTATGTAAGGAGTCTATTTCATTTCCTTCAGTCAGTAAAGCGCCAAGTCAGTTGGAGAGAAGAAGCCCCTGTCAGCTCATTCCTGAAGGACTTGCATATATTTATATGATGTTCCAGTTGTGCCTACTTGTAAGAACCTCGATTTCTACTAGGCACATGAATATGCCGGCCTAATCATACACTTCAATCGAGGACTGAGGTATCCCCCTCACCTTTACCTGACTGTACTCCCACACGGCACTCGACGTCTTAAAGTCGTCCATTTTAGGTCCATTATATGCCTGAACGTCCAGAGGCATGAAATGGACATCTTAGAGACATCTGTTTACCTACATCTCAGAGACATCCTGTAATGAACGTCTTTGAGTCGTCTTATACAAGTACATCATGTTGAATTTTTCTCAAAAACCGGTGGCATTGATTAAAGAAATAAATTACTTATGTTGATTGTTAACTACAAAAAATTGTTTAAAATCTCATTTTGCGAAATTATATAAAATTGTGGGCACATTATTTTTATGTATTAATTCGACTCAAACATTGAGCTTTGTATATTTTTGCTATAATCTTTCAAATATATGTGATTCAAATATCTTTGCCATGACTTTTGAAGTTTTTTCATCTATTACTAATCACTAAAACAGTTTAAAATATATTAATATCGTCAGGGCTGACTTTCCGGTATTGCTATTGGTGGAATTCCACAAATGTCACTTTCTAGCCAATCATTATGCTGGGATCGAATGTTTCAGTACTCTTCTCAATGAATAATAAAAGAGAAAGTACTAATTCGAATTTCGAAATCGTGTGAAGTGAACAAGCGGGAATTCTCGAGATCAATCGTTTTCGGATCGTACATGTTCGCGAACATCTATTTCTTTTGTTGACATGTGAATAAAAACATATAGTTGTTTTTCTTGGATTTATTTCAAACCCAGCAATCCATTGAAAACTAAAATATATTTAATATTTTTTTGTCGACCTCATATTAACATGGCTGTTTCTGCTTAAATGTAAAAAATGTAAACCAATTCGGTAATTAAAGATGGCTTTTAATGGTCTATTTCTCTAGTAATGCATTATAAATCGAAATCGACCATTAATGACATATTTTTATGTTCGCTTCAAATTTGTTTTCTATTTTTCATTCTATTCCCCTTTTTTTGGAGACGGAAAAATGTAATCAACTCATCTTATACTAAAATGGGATTAATGATCTCGAACTAAATATCTCAATCATTAATGGTCATTAATATACTAACCTGTGGTAGAAGTCCATTGTGTCTCGAAGTATAGATAAACGATGCAGAAAAACTCGAAGTCATCTCCCCAATTTAATATAACAATCCAATGTTATGTAATGGTAGAACGGTCAAAAACTATTGATCGGTTAAGCAGTATCATAGTAGTAGTACATGTTTTGAACCTAAATAGGTTTATTCATCATCAGCTAAGTTTAAATTATGGCGAGGAAAAATTGTATAGAAAATTTAATGAAAATATAAATGTGTCGCCACATGTTCTCACTAGGGGTTATGCGAGCACAAAAAAACTGTTTTTATTTTCAAAATAAATTCAAATTTATTTTGAACATGTGACCCATTTTTATTAAATTTTATATTATAATAAATTTTCCTCTCCATAATCTAAACTTAGCTGAAGATGAACCTATATAGGTTTGAAACATGTACTACTATGATACTGCTTAATTGATCAATAGTTTTTGATCGTTCTACCTTTACATAACATTGGATTGTTATATTCAATTGTGGAGATGACTGAGTTTCTCTGCATCGTAAATTAATATACTGGTTCATTAAACAACTATAATAATGGACATGAGAAAGTCGTCTTTAAGATGTCCAGAATTGGTTCGGTTTTGGTCCATTGTGGACTTGAATTGGACATGAAACGGATATCTTAAAGATGTCCTGATTTGTAACAACGGACGTCTTAAAGACGTCTTGAATACGCAATCACAAAGTTACTGAACGTCTTTGAGATGTCCCGAATGTTTTTTGTGGATGTCTTAAAGATATCTTTAGGACGTCTCTGTGCTGTCTGGGCTAAGCTTCGTCACAGGAATGGGAGGATGTTGCAGTTCTCAACTCAAGAGATGAATTCATCGTGGGACCTTAGACTCCGCTTGGTCTAGCACCTTAGACCGACAGGCCTGTTAACTTTTGTTTTATTTTTATATCTCTTTCATGAACCACTTGGTAAACTTATTGCGTAAATCTTCATGCATTGAACAATTTAATGTAAAGCCCACGTACAGTACTGAATGTTAGCTGCCTTCGCACTTAACAATTTAGTCAATTTTAAGCGTACATTCATGAATCACCTTCATTTTGAATTTTTTATGCACTAGGTCAAGTGGATTTTTAAAATGTTGCTCTGATTTTTGAAGGAGCCTGTTTACTATTTTCTATTTCAAATATCAATATATGGGAAATCATAATATTTTCTTTTTAAAATTTTCGTAGTGTCCTAACCTCAGATCAATAATATAAACAAATTATTGATCTGAGGTCCTAACCTAGAAAACTTCACATGAAGTCCTCTCCATTTGTAAATTAATTCAATAAATGGTGGTGGTAAAAATATATGATACTCGGGTAAAGTAGTGTTTTATTCCAGGTGTGTCTCAATAATTCAGTCAGGAAGTGTTGAAAGTTGTTACGTATTTTTTAAAGAAATACAGTACGTCCACCTATTTTTCTGCTATCACAGTTTTCTCGAGTCAGACAGGACTTTGAATTACTTATTATTATTTCTTTAGACCCTAGTGGCGGCCTAATTCAACTCTTATTCGAAATACTTGATTGACAGGACTTGACCCCGACCACGTGACTCACCGAGTACTATAGCTGACGGGATAGTATCATTTCTTCCAGAAGGGATGTAAAATGGTTACAAGGTATAAGAAATGAGTATTTGGTAAACGCGTCTACCATGAGTAACAGGTGTTTGTAACCCTAGGAGACAAACGAAAGGGTCCTACACAGTCCGCGTGAACCGTATGGAAGGGAATTGGCAATTTCTCAATTATTGGATGGAGCAATCCTTGCTTCGGCCCTGTGTGTGTTTTTCTGACAATACATCTCAGGTAATAATTGCAGTATTTCTTCACAAACTTGAACATACCGGGCAACCAAAAATAATGATTGATCATGGCCAATGTTTTCTCAGGGCCCAAGTGACGCTGTTCGTCATGAAATAATCTCAACAGCTCATTCCGAATCCCTTTGGTTATATAAGCTCGGTATTTTGGCAAAAATATTCGAAGTTAATTTGCCCTCTCAGAGATTTTGTTTGATATAATTTGTCTTGGGGTCATTAGTCTGGACCATTTTCAACCAATCATCTGTCGAAATGGCGTTTACTATCTTACTTGATTCTCCACAACCGGATTTCCACTCAAGTAATTGACATGAGGTGTATAATTGCCTTTACGATACTCTATATCGAAATAATGCTTGTAAATATAATCCCTATCTTGCTATCCTTGGAAGTGAATCCTTTTCATTTTGAGTGAGTTTCAAGGAGTTTCAGTTCTTCATTACTTTGAAGGATATACTATGATATGTTCAACTGTAAGAAAAACAGCTAATGTTTTGAGCTCATACGAATGATATTTTGATTTTTCGGGGGATGTTCGTTTCGAGAAATAAAAAACCACTTTCAACTGATTTTCATGTTTTTGAAACCAGAAGCCCAAACTAACTTGCGTCCGTATGAAGCTCTGTAGGGAGATTAGGGTCAAATACTATCAACAAGTGCCTATACTGCTCAAGAAAGCGAAAACATATTGTTTTGATTCCTTCTGATCCCCCCCCAACCAAACTTTACATTTTTTTTTTCTTCAATTTCGATATACTTACGGTACGCCCTGCAAACTCAGGGATGAATTTCCCGAAATAACTTGCTAGTGTCATAAATTGTCGGACTTGTTTAACATTATGGCGGTAGGGAGCACGGAGAATTGCTTCTACTTTATTGGTCGTATTCCATTTTCTGATATTTCCAAGAGCGAATAAATTTCTGCCCAAAATAGCATCAAAACTTATTACATCCTTATCAACAACATAAAGTAAGATTTCAAAAGCCGTTCCATCATTCTCTATCAACAAAAATGTTCTGTAATTGGCAATGACTGTGTGGTTTCCAATACCTCTCAATACCATATAGGTAGGTTCTAAATTGCAATAGAGTCTATCCTACAGATCCAGGAACAGTAGTGCGTAGTGCAATCATATTTGTATCATTCTCGGGATTTTTCATGTGAAAGACTATTCGCCCATTTTCTATATAGCATATCTGAGAATATTCATCTATTGATGAAATTACCCGCTGCACACTTCATCCTTTATAAGTCTGCGAGATAGGGAAGACGTAGCTTTCACCTTTGAACCTGTAACACCATGAAAGGGACCGGTGACATACCTTGTATTAATGACTGGATCATAGACCAAACTTCTACTTTTACCTTATCTTTCACTTTTACCTAAATAACGTAAGTTGACACATTGCATTTCAGTAGTAACATTCGTACAACATACTTTGACGTTTATTTTTACCTTTACCCCCACAGGACGATCCAACTTCTGCTCTAATGAATCGTTAAAGTAGAATGATTTTTGCGTTGTGCGCATAAGTGAATAAACAAGTATAAATAAAATAACCCTATTCGCTAGTTCTTTCTTTTTATTTTTTTTAAATCGTATAATGCATATATGATATTATGTATTGTGTGATTTACGATAACTGAGATTGATCAGCAGTTCAACTGGACTTTCAATAAAAGGAAAAAACATTTAAAAAAAATCATAATAGAGCAACCTTCCGAGAGAAAACTCAAAAAGCATTTCAAAGAACTATATGTCCACAGTATTGTCAAACGAAAAACTTATTAATGGGTTTTAATCAACTCTATTTCTGGTGCAAGAGGATATGTCTGGTGTGGTATTTATGTGAAGCGGGTTGAACTAATTCCAATAGTTCTTTGAATTTTGGGACGCTCATTTGAGTATATCGAAACCAAGGGTTATTTGTTAATTTAATTAATATATTTCTTCAAAATACTCTTTGGCCGATAAAAGCGTGACATTTTCAAATAATTCGGTGGTTCGATGTGTCAAAAGTTATAATTCGATCTTGACAAACAAAAAATACTTTAAATTTTCCATGTGTCACTTTTACTTTAAGAACGGTGTATGAACGGTCGATACCAGTACTTCAAGTTGAAGAAAAGGTAAAAGAAAGAGTTATAGTAAAAGTTTGGTCTATGAACATAAGAAACCCCTTTCTTCGGTAATTATTATTTTTATTATCAATCTCGTTTCTTTCATGAGATTTGAATTACAACGAATGATCCTTATTTATTTGTGAATAAACTATAACAACCGAAACCGCTATCTCAAAAATTTTCAGGACTGTTCTGATCTGGTGTTGTTCTCAGCATTGCCAAATTTTCACTCTTTCGAGCATCTTATACCTAAATCTTCAAATAGGGAAATAATATTTGAGATGAATAAATCTAAGGTGTTTGTGTGAAGCTTGAAAGAACACTTTATGGGTCGTATTGTATTTGTATTTGAGATCTCAATAAACATTCATTCATTCATTTAACCGAGCACCAAAGTAATATTGCTATGAGTTCCAAACATTTATCTTGTGTCACCAAAAATCATAGTTGAGCACCAAAATTTAATCACCAAATTATTAAGTTCATTTATACACTTCAGCAACAACTAATTACTGTTGACACCACAAATCTTACTTGAATACTAAATATTTGAGCACCAAAATAAACCTAGCTTGCGAGTCGAAAATGAATGAATTAGTTTTTCGCTCGCGCTTGGCATACAAACCTTACTTGAGCAAGCTAACCTAGCTTGCGAGTCGAAAATGCATGAATTAGTTTTTCGCTCGCGTGTGATACACAAACCAAACCTGAACAAGTTAACCTAGCTTGCCAGATGAAAATGCGTGAGAGATTATTTAATGTTTTTGGTGTTTATATATTACATTGGGTACACTGTGGGAAAAGAGTGCAAAATCTGATTAAAAATACTTGTATATCTTTGCGAACTATACAATAGAGTGTTGCTATTATTGCATTCCTGTACACAAAAAAATTGGTACCTGAATACAATGAAAAAGTTCAGTGACTCAATGAATATTTTTATCAATATTGGTCCAATGAACGCAATCGTTATGTCAATGTACCACTGGTTATCCATACTATGAATACGGATCTTAATAATATCAATGAATGCTTTCATTCATATCATGATCAAGTACATACGTTATGGCAATGAATTCCATTCTTCAAACGAATAAAGAGTGATCACCCAAGCAATGAATTGTATTCGTTCAACTGATAAAAGTGTATTCATCAGATTAATTATTATTGTTCGTTCTTCGAATAAATGTTGTATGATTGATATAATGATTTAGATTATTTCGACGATGGATATTTTTCATCAATCCAATGAATGGTGATTATTAAATATCGGTTACTCCTTGTTTCAATAATTTATATACATTAGATCTATGTTTCAGTTTATTCTCGTGATGCTTTCACACATTTAACTAATTATTTTGTTTATCATTTGAATAAGTGGTATTTATTCAATCATTGCATATCATTTGTAAATGCAATGAAGGCCTCCCACTGATATTGAGCATACAGTGAGTTTCCGAAAGATATGCAAAATAATTAAACATGCATTCATCAGAACATCGCAATCCTGATTGGAAGGCGTATCTCCAAGTTATCTTTTATTTCGGATGGCTCCTTTCGGAGATCTTCGGATGTCTCTGTAGTCTGTGCTACCTGAGAAGATGCGTCAACGATCGCTTCTGTCTGCTTAAGTTAACCGGTTCTGTGCAAACAACGAAGTCGTGCGGAGTGGTCCCTCTAGGGAAGGCGCTGTGTACTACCAGCTAAAGCTAACTTGCCAGCAACGGAGATTTCTATGCGAGGATTCGGCTGAACAGATGCCGGCAAAATTTATGAGTATATTTAAACACGAGATGGCTTGGTTCGACATAAGGCTTATTATTATATTCATGAACATATTAATTACGGAGTTATAGAATGGGAGGAAAATGTTGCTTCTATCTGCCTAACAAAATGGGACTTAGTAACTTCGTTACACCTTCTATGATTTTTCCATAGCCCAATAAAACCTGTGTGTAGATCTGAAAATAGATTATCATTGATTTCGATAAACTTAGATTCATTGTAACAATAAAATCATCTCTGGGACCATTAATTACGTTCATTGATATGATGATAAATTTCAAATTGATTCAGTGTACCCCTTTCATTACCTCAATGAACTTTTCCATAGCAGCAACGAAACCTGTTTTTAAATGTAAAAAAAGATCATCTTTGATCTCAATGAACTTGAATCATTGTCACGATGAAAAATGTATTGTGCCAATGAACGGAAAGGTAATAAACGGTCTTCATTTCAATAATCTTTTTCATAGACGCAACGAAATATGTTCATAGGTCTGAAAATAGATCATCATTGATATCGATAAACTTGAATTCATTGTAACAATAAAAACATACATATTTCAGTGAATAGTTATTTGTTGACTCGATGAAAAATATAGTGTGCCAATGAACGAAGAGGTATTCATTAATATAATGTACCATATTTTCTGAAAATATATACATCAGTGCGGTGGGACCATGAATTATGTCCATTGATATGATGAACAATTTCAAATTGTTTCAGTGTACCCCTTTCCTCACCTCAATGAACCTTTCCATAGCAGCAACGAAACCTGTTCATAAATATAAAAAACCATCAACTTTGATCTCAATGAACTTGAATTTATTGTATCAATAAATACCTTCGTACATCAGTGAATGTTTAATCATTATCACGATGAAAAGTTAATTGTGCCAATGAACGGAAAGGTAATAAACGATATTTATTGATATTATGTACCACATTTTTTTCATGGAATAATATACATTGTTCCAATGTACTTTTTTCTTCATTTCAATAATCTTTTTCAAAGCCGTAACGAAATATGTTAGGTTGAAATTAAATCATCATTGATCTCAGTGTACCCCTTTCCTCACCTCAATAAACTTTTCCGCAGGAGCAACGAAAACTGTTCATAAATGTAAGAAACGATCATCTTTGATCTCAATAAACTTGAATTCGTTGTATCAATAAATCCCTACAAAAGTCGGTGAATATTTATTCATTGACACGATGAAAAATGTATTTTGCCAATGAACGGAGAGGTAAAAAACGGCATTTATTGATATAACGTACCACATTTTTTTCAGTGTACCTTATGAGTAAATTTACTAAAGAACCCCGGACAGACCTTATGGTAATCTGGCCCTCTGACAAATTGGCTATAACTTTGGGAAAATGAAGTTCTTGGCATCCCGAAAAAAAGTCTCCACGGGCACAAAAATAACCTATAGATCTATTAATATTACCTTAAAAGAAACTAGGATATATCATTAATATGAAATACACCTTATTTTGTTTTGCTAAATCGAATTTTTCTTGTAATAGAAGGTCCATATCATTTAAAAAAGCTAAGATGTTATCTGTTGATTTATGTTATTTTTCAAGCACAACGTTTGTCATATTTCCTATGAGTATCCATGAGTTTCAACACGAGGTAGAAGTAATGCGCGAGTGGTTTGAAGAAGGTGATATAGCACTTTCAGATCGTGGTTATCGAGATGCAGTTGCATATTTGAAAGGACTGGAAATGACTGTAGTAATGCTACATAATGTCACCTTTTTTACAACAGGATCAAAATCAGTTTACAACTCTGAAGCTAATCAAGAACGTCTAGTAACATGCTCAAGATGGATCAATGAAATGCAAAATGGCCGTATCAAAAGTATCTTCAAGTTTTCAATTATTGGATATACCGTTCATTAACGCGATTTTCTTCTGATTGCTGCAGCGATTATGAATAGGTATCGTGGCCTCGTCATAAGAGAAAACTTCGATGAAGAAGTAGATGAACAAATGCTTGGGCGGGCAAGCTGAGTGTTGCGAGTTTTTTTTTTAGTCGGTATTGGTGATGGCTTGTAAATAGCCAAGCAGGTCGCATCATTTTACCTGACCAGATTCAGGTTGCGCAACACCGAGAAACCTGTACCCGAATCCGGTACAACGTGCGTAAAGGCATTTTTTCCTCTCGTGTAAAAAAAGCTTTTCAGTAATTTCATCGATTTGTCGATTTTTCTGCACCTTGGTATTAAGCGAGAGCTTTTGAGTTCTGAAAAAAGGGTTATTTTTTCGAAAAAATTTAGGGTTTGGATTTCGAAAGCAAAAAATGTAGATTTCAAGCGAGTTTTCCACGTTTTTTTAGGTTTTCCGGATTTTCCGACATTTTCATCGCTTACTTTTGAACGGTAGGATTCGAAAATAGTATTTTTGCATTAGCCTTACCTTGATCTCACGTTTAATTTTACTCCCAGCTCAGTGTACTTGCATGCGCAATATCATTAAAAGTCTGGGACTTGTAAGTCCCATAACTCCAAGACTATCGATAGGATCTTTTTGTGCCTGTGGAGACTTTTGTTCGGGATGCCGAGAACTACATTTTTCCAAAGTTACAGATAAATCAGAAGGCCAATGCCCATACGGTTTGTGCGGGGTTCTTTTTTTTCCAATAATGTAATTCTCTTTAGAATTTATGGAGTTCACATGCTTTCACAAAGAAATTGCTTATATTTATACAGTGCGGCTTTTTATAGCCCCCCCCCCTGTTAACTTTTGAACGGTTCAACGTAGAAACAATAAAAAATATGGTAATTGCTCAATAGGGGGCGCGGGGGGGGCATCGACTCAAAATTTTTAAATGGCATGGGGGGTCAAATGGCACATCGTTGAAAAGAGAATACAATTCTCTTTACCACCATCTAAATATTATTGAATTTTGTTTATAATTTTTTTCCCAGTTTCGATTTTTATGCCTTTCGATATTTTTAAATTAATGTGCCCCCAGCGCCATCTTTCGAATAATTGCAATGTTTCTTTTCTCAAAAAGTAGTATCGGTAATACCTTTTAAAAAAAATTTGGTTTCATTGTTCCACATCAAACCGTTCAAAATCGGGGTATGAGTAGTATTCAGATTCGCATTTATATTTGATAATTCGAATTTAAATTGCAAAAAAAAAATATTTACGAAATTCAAAAAAAATTAAATGGCTGTAAAGAGAATAGAATCTCCTTTTCGGCGATTTGTCACTTGACCCCCCATGCCATTTAAAAATTTTGAGTTGATGGGCCCCCCGCGCCCCCTATTGAGCAATCACAATAATTTTTATTTCAAAAAGTAGTATTGGTGAAACCCTCGAAACGGTTTTTTATTCATGTTTCTACGTCGAACCGTTCAAAAGTTAACAGGGGGGGGACTATTTAACGCCGCACTGTATAATAGTTACAAATTTCAACATAATTTTATAATCACGTGAATTTACATGACTTCATTAGTAACTTTGATCGCCTTCTTGTTCCGCTTCGTGCGGAGGACAGCTCTTGGCATTCGCATTCATGAAGCTGTGGTGATCAACACGCCATTTGTTTACATTCTGATTTGTGAATTCAAGTAAGTTAAAGTATAGTATTATGGTTGATAGATAAATAGAAGACTAATCGCGCTCATCAATAGGTTATCCAATATTGAGTTAGTGTACCAATGTGTGTTATGTTTGTTTCGTTTTCATTTTGTGAATGTTTTCGAGCTCTTTGATGAGTTTTTAATTTTGACTAGTCATGCTATTTCATGATATCCTCTTTTGAGTTCTCATCTTATTTTGTACAAGTATTTGTTCACATATAAATATTTTCACAATATATTGAATATTTTGATTTTTTTTTATATAAATGGATATATATATATATATACATTTTTTTTATTTAATCCTCTTGCGGTCGTGACAATTTTCAACAAATGTGCTCTTTTTTTAAAAAACGCTACATGGAGGAACTGTAAATGATGTGCAGCAAATAAACGGCACATTAATAATAATTGAATTCATTACTTATAAAAGAATATATCCGATAATGCCGAAGTGATGGCATTTCGAGTATTCCATATTTTCAATGAATATTTTATCGCATCAGATTTTTCTGGTAATACAACACTGAATTATGCATATAGATATCTGGGCTCACTTAGTAGTGAAGCGATGATTCTCAATAAAGGGCCGTTATCTCTGATAGCACTTGATTCGCATATTCACAATTTATATTTAGTAAACATACGATGAAAGTATACAGTCCATGTGTGAAGAAACTGTAAAAAATTATACAACAAAAAGTAAATATTACATGATAATTACCAAAATTTATAGTATTTACTGTAATCTCGCTCAACACGGCATGAAAATATCACGTGATTTTCTATTGATAATACTATGTTGGACAGGTGAAAGAATACAGATATCGCATAGCTCAAGATACATCATGGACATTCACAGAATCTGTTTGTGCAGTGTACGAATTCAATATTCATGCCAACTTTTCAACACATTGGTGGACATGAAGATTTGGTATTCTGTGAAAGATGATGCGCCACCCCTCATGGATTGCCCTCCTCCCTTTCGGTATGAAGCCTTTTGTTGTCTACCATCTATTTAACGGAACCCCCGACAGAAGAACCCATCCCAGCACCACAACTCCCAAAAATTAGCGGGTCTAAGACTTTATTTTTATATTGGAACTCAAGTACTATACATTTACATTTTTGCCCTTTCAACACATTCATTTGATTTTTTTTATATACAGGGTGTTCCAAATTAACTTTAGGAAAAAAAGTCATGAGAGCTTTGTTATTGAGAATGTAGTTAGGAGTCGAAATGCATGATAAAATATAGAGTGTTCCATTAAAAAAAATATCATTTTATGAAATATTTCGAAAACGCGACTGTCAATTTTTTTTTTTGTTTTCGGCGTCGAGAAGGCCATTAAAAATGCTACTAGTTTGCCCATTTAACCGAATTCGTAGCATCAATAATAACGGAGTTGGCAATGGTGCCGACTTAATTTGGAACACCCTGTATATGTCTTCGTTACAGCCCTCTAGGAACACAAGCATTCTGCTGTTATTGGCCGTCGTCGTCATCCATGATCATGAAGTTACCCCAGACGTTTGAGAGTTCTAATGTATTCCTGTCTATTTGTGTTCTGTTTCTGAATGTGGTTGGATATTGTATGTTTCTGTCGTGAAGTTGTCTTTGTAGTATTTCTCGTGCGTTTTGTCTTTGTGTGAGTGTGCAATTGTTTATGATGTGTGTTGTATTTTCTTTCTCTGGCCCGCACTGGCAGAGCCCGTCCGTTGCCCTCAGATTGAAACGTTTGTAGTAGGTATTCGTGTTTCCGTGTCCTGTTATGAGTTGTGTTATTTTCCAGCAGAGTGCAAAGCGTTTTGTGTCTATTGTAGATAATATTGCGTATGAGCTTCTGCCTGTTTGGGTGGTGTGGGTGTGTGTGTTCTACCTCTACCTCAATCTGGAGTGGGATGATCACCGCCAGCACATGCAGTGCGTCCGTGGTTGTTGTCATATATGCCTTCGTGGTGGCTAGAAGGAAGGGTCTCTCTATAGCTCTGAGATGCCACTGCTACTGTCCATTCGTGGACAGTAGGAGTTCGAAATACGTCAAAAAATCATCAGCCATGTTTTTTACAGAATCGAGTTTTTTGTTCAAATGTGACGAACTTTATGAAATAAAAATTTTTGTTTCATTCGTTTTGACAAAAAACAGATGACGGCTGTAGCAGTTTTGTCCGACAACACAAAAAAAATGTGACGAACCTGCTACACTCGTCACAAAAAAGGAAAAACCGAAGGAAACTGTTAATTTCCAACTCTCAAACTAGAAAATACATTTTCCAAAACATATTCCTTGAAATAATATGGTGATTTGAAGTACTCTTATTATGGAATATAAAACTCAAAAACGAAATCGAAACATTTCAGACAGTCAATTTACAAATATTCACTTGGCCCCCTACTGAATTCGCGTGCGAACTGCATGAAGATACCTGCATTTTGAAGCGTCTACCCCTTACCTCACTCTGGGAGAGTTCTTTCAGTGATACCAAATCAATATCAAAATACCGTTTTCCCTGTCTACTGGGACACACGTTAAAGACTGTCATATGGATAACACGTATTTCATGTCTGCTAGGGACGGTTCGGCACAATATGAAATGTCTGCTATAGCAGGCGTGTCCCAGCGCTCATGACGGCTATAGCAGGTCTGTCCAAGAATGTGTAATATTTCAGGTGTATTTCTGGTCGAGGTTTTTTGTTGTTCGTTTATTATTTTTGGTGGCCAATACTATTTTAGAGACGGAGTAGAAAACTTGGCACGTAATGTTGTAGCACAATAATAATTTTGGTGCTCATTTGAAATAAACCCATACTTTATTATGGCGCTTTTGGGGAAAAAACACTTGTAGTGGAGAACTGCCTCCATTAGCTCAAGCCAACATTTTGATTCTACAACTAGGTATTCCACTTGACAGTACAGAAACTAATTCGACATCCAAAAAACAATTTATGGGGTAAAACAATCAGATATTATTTTGAAAAAATATTCTAGTGGAAGCTAAATGTCGATTTCTGGTTTTGTGGATGTGTTCAGTGAAACAAATATTAACTTAATAATGTTTACTGCTTTGACGGTTACATATAAACGTGGACGACAACGCAACTACTACTGTCAAAAAAACTAGTAAACAACCAAACCTACATGTAGAATGTTCAGCTGTCATAAAAATCAAAACAATGTTGCCAACATAAAGGCTTACCCAACCCTATAAAACTATAACCAACTCTAACTACAGAATTGTTCTTCAACACCCCCTTCTGTATTAACCTCATTCACATTCATCAGCTCTCTAAAGTACTTAAATTTAGTACTACCTAATGGCTTAGTTAGAAGGTCTGCCTGTTGCTGATTTGTACTAACATACTTTAAAACAATTTTTCCTTCTGCTAGACATTCTCTAATATAATGGTGTTTAATATCAATATGTTTACTTCTTTTTGTTTCCAATGTGAAGGCAATTTTTATACAAGATTGGTTATCCTCAAAAACAGTTATAGGATAAATATCAATTTTTAAAATTTCTGATAATAAGTGAGCTAAGTAAATATTTTCTGTTACACGAGTAGAGAGAGCTACATATTCTGATTCTGCACTTGACAGGGTCACAATGTTTTGCTTTTTAGATTTCCAGTCCACAATATTGTTATTAATTTCAATTGAAAAACCTGTAATACTTTTTCTATCTTGAGGATCATTGGCGAAGTCAGAATCCATATAAGAAGACAAAACATATTTGGACTCATTGCTTTTGGTAAATGTAGGTAAGTCCATACTTTTCAGTTTGTTTTAAGTATCTTAAAATATTCTTAAGGTAGATCCAATGAATTTCTGAAAAATTATTTTGAAATTGACTGAAGAAAGAAATACTAAAACTCAAATCTGGCCTGCTGCCTAGCATGATATACATCAGACTACCGATTAACTCTCTGTAAGCAAAATTACCATTTTATATGATCTTTTTTATCAATTAAAACATCTTGAATCTTTGGTTGTAAAGGTATTTCTGAAGTTTTACAATTATCCATGTTGAATTTTTGTAATACCTTTTTAATCAGTTTAATTTGGCTCACATAGAGTTTATCTTTAACTTTCATTATTTCTAATCCTAAAAATGTTAATTTTTCATTAGTATTCTAGTATTCTAGTAGTATACTAGTATTCTTTAATTTTAAATCTTTTCGTCAAACTTTTTTTCACAAAATTTTATTTGTCTTTAACATTTGAAAACAGGATTATATCATCTACATACATTAGTAAATATGTGTCATTTTCAAAATAAAGACATGGATCTTTCAAAGATCTTTTAAAACCTAGTGAAATCAAGCAATCATGAAATAATGAATTCCAACACTTAGGGGCTTGCTTAAGTCCATACAAAGATTTTTTAAGTTTACAAACTAGATTCCCTCGAATACCTTCAAGGCCCTGAGGTTGGAACATATATACTGGAGTGTCCAAGATTCCATAAAGAAATGCTGACTTGATATCTAGTTGTTGTACAAATAAATCATCTTGAACATACATGGAAAGTAACACACGTATTGTGACCATTCGTGCAACTGGAGCGTAAACATCTTCGCTCAAGTTACATTGTCGAAAACCTCGTGCTACTAACCGTGCCTTTTTCACAGTTTTGCCATCAACTTCTTTTTCTTTGAATACCCATTTTGAATCTATAACTTCAGCGTCATCTGGAGGTTCAACCAAGGTCCATGTTTCATTTTCTTTTAACGAAATGAGTTCTTCCTCTATTGCTTTCCTCCATCCTTCATTTCGTACTGCCTCCTCGTAACTTTGTGGCACCTCTGATGGCAAATTTCCCGCTGACAATGCTGTCATTAAGTTTACCTCATCAATGTTGTCAGATAAATCATAGTCTTGCAAATAGTTAGGCATCTTCCTTATCCTAGTACTTCTTTTGCTACCTTGATTTTCTTCTCTGACTTTATGATCTTCATCTGTTTTTTCTGGGGTTTGTTTTACTTCCGCTTCAACAAAATTTGGTGTTTTTTCTTGGTCTGTATCATCATTATTTACTACAATGACTTGGTTTTCGATATTTTTCATTTCATTAAAGATAACATTTCGTGCATGGACTACTCTCCGTTCTACAGGATTCCATAGTCTATATCCATTATCTGCATAGCCTATCATAATTAATTTTAGGCTTCTTTTATCGAGTTTTGATTTTTGATCTTCCTTAAGAATCAAATTATAGGCAACACAGCCAAATAACTTGATTTTTTCAAGGTTTGGTTTATGTCCATACCACATTTCTGCTGGCACTTTCTTATCTTGTAAGGTAGAAGTCTCAGTTTGATTTAACTAGTACACATATGCTCTTACTGCTTCACCCCAAAATTCTTTGTCCATTTTAGAGTCTAAAATGAGGCACCTTGCTTTTTCCATTATTGTTCTGTTGAGTCTCTCTGCAGCCCCGTTCTGTTCTGGGTTTCTCGGTACTGTATACTGTAATTTAATACCTCTGTTCTTTGTAATACTTTTGAATTCTTTACTGACATATTCGCCACCATTATCTAATCGAATCTTTTCTATTTTCGTGTTGAATTTTGCTTCTGCTTGCTTAATGTAGTCAAGAAACTTATCAGTTACTTTGTCCTTAGTTTCCATTAAGTAGCATGTGGCAAAGTATGTGAAGTGATCTAGAAAGGTTACAAAATATCTTTTACCATCATGTGTAACGGGTTTAATTGGCCCACACACGTCTGTTGATATTATTTCTAGTGGTCTTTTTGCTTTTCTTTCTTCTTCTAGCAGCTTGAAGGGTAGCCTAGTCTGCTTTCCTTCGATACAGGTTTCACACATTTCGGGTGCAGGATATTTACTTGCAGCTGAAAAGTGAATACGCCACCAAAAATCAGTAAGTCGCCCGGAGCGCCACGGCAAATAATAATAATAGCCGTCCTCTACCTGCACAGGCCATGCCTTTGGGTACACTCTACGAGTGTTTATGAGTGAGTATTATTATTACCTCTTTATTTCTGAACATAACTGACATGCCTGCTTCTTCAAACTTTCTTACTGAGAGCAGATTATGTGACAGATCCTTGCATACCCTTTATGGTAAACTGCCCGTTTCCATTTGTTACACGCAGATCACCTTCTTTCACTACCATCAGGTTTTGCCCCTTTTTCGCCACACTGATTTCATGATTTATGACTTTATCATTTATAATTTTGTTGCCCCACTGTCTAATACAAACTTTATTTCTTGAAAGTCATCAGAAGCTATCAAACTCTCATAGTCACTCTGAGTTTCTCCAGTCAAAAATGTAATGTTTTGTTCATTATTTTCTTCCTGATCCTTTTCAGTCAAGTGTGCTTGTCTGCTTCCTGCTCTGTTTTTACATTTTGGACAATGTTTACGCATATGTCCTTTTTCCCCACAGAAGTGACACTTAAACGGAAAATTGCCATAGCCTTTGTTTGGTTTATTTTTCCAATGGTTCTTATATACTGAAAATGCTGCTTCACCGTTTTCCGTCTCACTAGACTTTCCTCGCCTTGATTCTTCCATTAGGAGCTTATTTTTAACGAACTCCAAACTCACTTTTGATTCATCCTGGCAAAACATTATATCTATTGCTGTTGTGACGGCCTGATAACTTTCAGGCATGGCTGATAACAACTGACAGATTAATTCCTTTTCTTGTATTTCGCCTCCAGCAGCCTTCAGTTCACAAACAACTTGTTGAAACTCTGTCAAGAACACATTCAAGGATGATGTTTGAGTGCTATACTTTAGGCGTCTTAAGTTTCTCTGTAACTGCACCTGCGTAGATATTCCTTTTCTTTTATATGTATTTTCTAGGGTTTCCATAATTTCTATATTGGAGTTTTTATTTTTAATAACCTCTAACATGTTGTCAGCCAAACATTGAACAATGATACTTCGAGCTTTGATATCATTTTTGTTGAACGCGGTCCTTTCAGCATCTTCAGTAGGTGGATTTGTCCTTGTCACTTCCAGCACTTGAGCTTGTTCCAAGAGCAACTTTATCCTGAATTCCCAGTTTGAGTAATTATTTCCATCAAACGGTTTTACAGTGGACACGGCTTGATTCAGGTTTGCCGCCATCATAGGAGACTTTTGTTCCAGTCGGCTTCCACCCACAAACTTTTCAAACTTCACGACTTCCAGCTATTCAGGCGGAAACTGGGCCCATAACCTGTCGATTTCTGGTTTTGTGGATGTGTTCAGTGAAACAAATATTAACTTAATAATGTGTACTGCTTTGGCGGTTACATATAAACGTGGACGACAACGCAACTACTACTGTCAAAAAAACTAGTAAACAACCAAACCTACATCTAGAATGTTCAGCCAACCCTATAAAACTATAACTAACTCTAACTACAGAATTGTTCTTCAACACTAAACACTCTCCACTCAGCTAAATTATCTTACAACAACAAGGGCAATTAGTCTCGGTATTGTCTCTGAACACTTGACAGTAGTGAAGAGAGTATTCAAAGTGCATAACGATGTTACGGGATTGTTGAATATTTGATGATTTTCATCACAGAACCGATGATATAACAAAGGTTGCATTCCTCACTCCCTTCTGATGAAATTGATAATTCATCAACGCTAATTCAAGTGACTGAGGATCAAGCAGCCAGCATTTGAAACACTGAAAATGTTTGTATAATCTCTAGGTAGAACTCGTATAATTTCAATAATTTTTTATTATGTCGACTGTCTATATAACAATATTGTTTTAGTTTAGTCTCTTATATATTTTACATGTTTTGAGGTTCATGTAAACCCATGAAAAAATAAAGAGTAGTTCAAAAATTCTGATGCAAATTCTAGTTATTTGGTCTTTCAAATAAAATAATTACAAAGATGTAAAAGAAAATCTGATGAAAAGTTTTCAAGAAAAAAAAAAAATTCTCAAAAACTATTTATCAGATTACATTTAAAATATCATGGCATATCGATGTCAAAGTAAAAGAAAATCACAATCTTTTTCAGAATGTTTTACTTTCCATAACAATTCTCAGACTTCAAATCAGATGATTTTTTTTTAATATTGATTTTAAAAACCTCTGACAAGAAACGGCGAATCGCTGCCTCTGTAGTAAATAAACAAAACGACAAAAAAAGTTGTGCTTTTGTCCATCAGATGTTGCACATAATTATTGTCACTACTCTATTTACTGTATAGCGTTGCCAAAAGTTCTAGACAGCGATAATTCCGTCGATCGGGGTAATTCGATTTGAAATATCTGTTTTGGAAATGAAACTGGATGAAATACAGAAATGAAAAAGCTTGAATTCCCTAATATGATTATTTGTGGGTCTCTATACATGGTGAGTCTGAAGGTTCTGCAAATCAACTGAAATTTGTATACAAGGACTACACATCACTGTTTCTGGAAAATGTAATCTACACCTATTACAAAACTGAAGACTCCGCAAATTTTCCGAAACCTGCATACGTGACCCAGAACGGGATGTTGAGTTCGAAAAACGAAGTCTCCACCCAATACAAATCTAAAGACGCTGCAAGTTTCCTAAAATTTGCAGACAGGACACTTTTAGAAAGACTGAAACCGAAAAATGATGTCTTTGAGGTCTCCACCCAACGAAAACCACATGCACTGCAACTTTCACCAAATTCACAGACATGACTCAACAGAGATCACTGATCTCGAAAAATGACATCCCCGAGGTCTCCACCAAACAAAAATATGGAATCACTGCAAATTCTACCAAATTCATACACATGACTCAACAGAGGTCACTGATCTCGAAAAATGGCATCCACGAGGTTTCCACACAACGAAAAACTAGAGGCCCTGCTAATTCCTCTGAATTTACTGACAAGACTCAGTAGAGGACACTCATCATTAATAATGAGGTCTACGAGGTCAACATCCACAAAAAACACGGAGATTCTGCAAAAATAAATTATTTTGTAGACCACTGAACAAGACTATACGGAAAAAAGAGGTTATGTCAAAGAAATTACCGAAACCTTGAAAACGTAGCCTAAGAACACAACAACAAACTTATGATTCCGAAAAACAAGAAAATAAACCACCAAAACACAAACGATAAAGAAGGTATGGATACAATCGTTACTATCCCCTTCAAAATAGTCTCACACAATTGGAAAAAATAATAGAATAAAGAAAAGCACGAGCTACTCCTCCTCTAAATTCAATATGGCGTACGCCCCAAGATGGCGGCTTACCTTTTCCTTCACAACGTCCATGACAAGTGTTCGAAATAAAAGAGTTTCATTAGTAAAATGCGTTACTTTACTCAACGTAATGTTTTCCCATAACAAAATTTTTAAAATAACCATTCCTACTTTTCAGTATAATTTGGTTTCGAAAATTTGCAGTACTTTTGTTGGGTGGAGACATGAGGACCTCATTATTCGGTTTCAATGTCCCTTGCTGTGTCCTGTCTGCAAATTTCAGGAAATTTGAAGCGCCCTCCGATTTTTCTTGGGAGGAGACTTCATTCTCCGAACTCAACACCCCGTGCTGAATTATGTCTGTGAGTTTCAGAAAATGTAAAAGGAAAGTTTGGCATAGCAAATGAGTAGTTTATTTACAAAATCGCCCAATTGAGTGAAATCCCGTTATAAATTTACATATATTCTATATCTCTAATGTTTTTAATACAGTAGAAAAATAATTTGTTTTCAGAGCAACAACTAATTGAAGAGAAAGAAATCACAAAATCATATCCACAACGAACAAATAGTGTAATAATAATCAATATTATTAGTAATCCGGATATCCGTAATATACCCACATGTTTGCTTCAAACCACATTACCACAATACCTGATAATAGTAATCTTGTGAGCTATTTGGCAGTTCTTTGAAAAATGTTGGGAGTTGGCAACAATGCATTTCCATGAGAATATTCGGTGAATATTTCAGCAGAAAACTGTAATTTATTTGGAATTATTATATAAAATAGCTGCCACTATGGTTAAAAGTTCAAATAAAATAACTTCTTTTTCGTCTTCTTCGTTGTTTTTGGTTTTTTGACTCCTCTCTGTACAAGCCAATAAGCATGATGTAGTCCTCCTCGGACATCAAAGTAAGACGATTATCGTCATGGAGTTTTCGGCTCCTGGCGAATCGAACATCGTCCAAAAAGAAGAGGAGAAACGGACTTAATATCCAGACTTACTCTTTGAACTCCGGAGGCTCTACCCAAACCATTCTGTTAAAATGGTGGTTCTGATTATAAAATGAAAATAAAAATCATACCGGCTTGCCATAATATGGCAGAAATCTTTCCAGACGAATGTAGAAGGCCGTTATCCTTGGTTTACTCCATCTGCTCAGGACACATGATTCTCGAACCCAGTAGTTGCTCACCCCACGGACGCGGACGAAGGGAATGGCTATCTGGGTAAATGTCACCAGCGCGCCCTCCGGTTGTGTCGGAGCTCCGGAGTCAGGGCCAGACTGGTATAATCCATCAGAATAAAAAATATATATAATATGCTTGGTGCTTGGTGGTATGATGGACACACTGCTCTCGAACTTGAAAATCATACCAGCTTGACATAATATGGCAGAAACCTTAGCCGGACGAATGCAGAAGGTTGTCATCCTTGGTTTACTGCGTCTGCCCAGTGCACATGCTTTTCGGATCCAGTAAGTACTTACCCCACGGACGTGGAGAGTGGTTATCTGGGTAAACAATCCAGCGCCCCCTCCGGATGTATCGGAGACAGGGCCTGACTGGAACATCCTTTCAGGAAAAAAAAAATAATGATAACGGCTGCAAAACCAGACCGGCAGCTCAGGCGCACCGGGGAGGGAAAGAGCATTCACTCTGATGTCGGCCGTTGGTTATACTAAGCTTACCCCCGGTTTACCCTAAAACTCGGGTTCCAAATGCACGAGGAAGGGGCGCCACAACCAATCCCATCGGAATAGGGGCCAAAAGCAAGGTGGTGGCGCCCAAAACGATGGATTGCCAAACGATGACAACCGCAATGACAACGGACGCCTTGAGTGGATAGATGATCTGAGGGACGGTCTTTTGCATTGCTACGAGAGCAGTGAGTCCGCTTGAAGAGCATACGTGGCGAGAATGCATGCTCTGTGGAGTGAGAGATACCCAAAGCATGCCGCCCTTTCCGCCCAAAATCTTAGGGATTACATATCTCATCTTTGGGCCTGAGGCTATGTCAGAGCTTCTCGTGAACCTGGCTGCAGAAGATGCTCACATCATACCACCGATGGAGGGCATCAGAACCCGCAGGGCGCTTCACAAAAGCAAGCCCCCGAAGCCACAACAACTGGCACAGGTGGATGCGAGTATTCGTGGAGCTCTTTCAGATCAACTCTGCCGTGTATGACGCCGCTCATGCTCTGTCCCAAACGGAGATGAGAAATACCGCCCCTCTGGTTGGAAGGCATACACAATATGAAGGCTGAGATCGATTCGGCCAGAAAACAGGCATCTCGTATCCAGTGTGTGTGGTGGACTACGTTGCGGCCAATAGGCCTGTCACGGCCACAGTGCGGCGAATTGCTGCAAAACTGAGATGAGCCCACCACACACTGAATCAAGGCGTACTGTTTACCATCAAGCAGCACTGTCTTGATAGGATACGAATGCTGGTGGCTGCAAGACAGTCACTAGTAAGGCGGGCGAGAAACATCGCGGAACATGAAGTTCCGCGATAAACCTTCTCGCTTATTTCAAGAGCCTCTACGTGATGTCGATAAACCGCTGGCCGCTGATAGGGTGGAGACCTTCTGGAAGAACATCTATGAGTATCTACAACCACTTAACGTAGACACTCCAGCCCTAGCGCAAGATTTATGCAGGAGATTTGAACATCCTGAACTCAAGGATATTGGAGTGCGGGGTAATATCTTAAAATTATTTGAAAGTTATCTTACGGGAAGAAGCCAGAGAGTCAGAATTGATGACGTATTGAGTAGTGAAATGGAGATCGACTGTGGCGTACCTAAAGGTAACGAAATTTTTTCATTGAATAATAAAGGAAATATCATCGGATTCGCAGATGACACAGCCATCTTTTATAAAGCTGATGACTGGTATTCACTGAAAATTAAAGCTGAAGCGGAATTCCCTCTTGTGAAACGTTGGTTATATAAAAAGTTATTGACTGTTAATGTTGAAGAAACAAATGGAATGCCTCCATTTGAACACCTAACGATCAGTACTGATACACACTTCCATATTCAACAATAGCATAAAGTGAAATATTTGGGAACTATTGATACTCAACTTAAGGAAGAAAAAGGTCAAAGTATATCTGCGGGTAAAAGGACGAGGTACGAAATCCATTTGATAGGGATGGAGTCTCAAAATAAAAGAAATCTAAGTGTCTCACTTCAACACATTACGCTATGAAATAAAAATTACTCATAGTCAGTCATAGCAAGTTTAACCTTGAACGCTTCGAAGCTGTCTATAAATAGGTACCCAAACACTCGCCGCTTTTTACCACTCTGGCCGACTCGATTTTTTTACATTGTCCCGTATTCTCTAAAAGGAAGAACTCAAATATGGGTAATAAAAATGAAAATGCTTGCTTTCTTCATTGGGGTCGATATTTCGTATATTGATTGGTATTGATATAACTCATGAAAATATGTGTGGTTTAGGCAAACATCATAAATAAAAAATATAAAAAATCGTGTTTATCGACATGTAAATAGCAACGCTGCAGAAACCATTCAAATTATGAGAAAACCATCCTACGGGTCTTCATTAGAGATATTTATTGAAAATTCACTTCACTTCACTTCAATCAGATATTATAATCAGAACACCTGTTCAAGAGAAATCTTACTGGTTAATGGCAAAGTTGATAGGAAAATCAAAGAGTATCTGGAAAGCCAAGAAAGAATCTCCAAAAACATCAAAGATTACCCAGGAGTCATCGTCCAGAAAGCAGTAGTACCTCAACTTAAAGAATACTACACTGACAAGTACAGGACTCAGTATAAGACAGAGATGGACAAATTAGGCGACCTAAAGAGAGCCATCCAAGCCTCGAACAACACGGCAAAGGAAGAAGCTAGACTTCCCATCACTTCCCCAAACAAAGGAGCATGAGTTTGTGAAACCCAAATCTCCCGGTAAACCAGTCACCACAAAGCCACAAGAAGCAATAGCCACCAGCAACGCATTTAATGCTTTGAACAGCAATGAAGTCCTCTCATCTAGCGACGACAATACGGCCCAAACTCAAACGCAGACTCAAAGACCAAAAGCCAACAAAAGCGAGCCGCCGAAGAAACAGAAAATGCTCCCTCCCATTGTAGTACAAGGGAGAGTCAACCTCGACAAAAATCTAGCAGAACACCTGAGAAAAGAACTCGCTGGGGAGTTCAACTTGAAATACACTGGGAAGGAGACGCAAATCTTCACCACTAGAGAACAGGACAGATCTTAGAAACTCGGGGCCATACTTACACGCTGCCCAGGATAAAACCCACGCTTTTGTCCTACGTGGCTAAGATGCTGTCGTGGATAAGGAGGAGATAATAGAGAACATGATGAATACTTATGGAATTGAAGTCCATCGCATGATGCGTATGAGAACGAGATTCCGTCCTCTTTATCTCCTAACAACACCCAAGAATGTGACGCTCAAGCATCTGCAGAAGACTGTCAAAGTAATAAATCACATAAGAGTGACATGGGAACTTAGACAAAACGAAAGAGCAATAGTCCAGTGCCACCGCTGTCAGCGGCGGGGACACGCAACAACCAACTGCGCAAGAGCCGCAAGATGCCTAAAATGCCACGAGCCTCATCTCACCCATGAGTACACTAAGCCACGGGAGGAGCCGGCGCACTGCGTAAACTGCAATGGCAGCCACCCTGCCAACAACACAGAATGCCCAATCTATAAGGCGAGGATAGAATTCCTGGAAGAAAAGGCAGAGAAGCAGGAGAAACCTAAACAAGCGAGGTATACAGCAGCCCCAGTTCCGAAGACCAATGCGTGGGCGCATAGAGGCCAGGGGTCAAGTCTTCCCTCCACAAGAAACCAGAATCAACAGCGGCAGCAACAACAAGACCAGCAACAGCCCCAAGAGGAAGAAAGGAACAGACGAATAGTAAATAACCCAGGTTCCCCCTCCATTCCTTATACACCTCCAACCCAAACTCCAGAGCATAGGCACCCCCGTGAGAGGGAGGCTGGCTATCAGAACATCGCGGAACTAGCCGGTAAGATACACACGGTTAGTTCAATGCTGAATATATCGGAGCTCTGCAGAGCTCTGCATGATCTTATCTCCAGACTCTCGCGGGCCAAAAGCCCCCTGGAAAAGGCGATGGCTGCTCTGGATGTCTTTGAGGACAACCAGCGGTATCACTTTTGAGCAGGGTATGAGAGTATGCATGTACAACGCCGGTTCAGTCAATAATAAGCGGAAGAAGTTCGCGACGATTCCAGCCATGGAGAAGGATGGCGGGTTGCTAGTGACGGACCCTCAGAAGGCGGAACTGTTCGGGGAACATTTCGCCAACAAAAGGGCGCCTGATGTTAGTGAGGGGCACAGACAGAAAACGAAGATAACGGAAGACTTTCTTGAATCTGTGTCCCCCCCTAATGGCCCTCATAGGTTTGCCAAAGTAATGACAAACTATGAGGAGCTGACGGAAGTCATTAAAAGACTTCCGACTAAAAAGGCGCCTGGGCCAGATGGCTTGGACGCCGTGACTCTCAGAAACCTGCCGCGGAAAGTCCTCGTCCAAATGATCCACCTGATTATCGTACCGTACCGTACCGTATTATCACCGGTAGCAGACGATACCTTCGATTGGAAGCTCTTAGGGAGCTGGCAGGCGTCGACTCGATCCCGACAGTTATAAATAACTTGTCCTACAAGTTTTATAAGTACATGCTCGATAAAAGTCCCCTCACCAGGGAGATCACCAAGCTCAGAGTGTATGATAATGAGCCCCGCAAGCACGGTGGGCTCATTGATCAAGCGCTCGATATCTTCAAAGAACGAAGGGATGAACCGGTTCCATAGGGAACCAAATCGAAAGTATAACTGAAACGTAGAGTACCTCGACCCGGTTTTTTGCTTCAGCCTTTTCCGGGATTCAGCCTTGAAACAACCAGCCTCATAACCTGCAAAGAGCAATATCTGCATAGAATTAAAATTACCAACACGCATGGGCTTTGCAGGAGGCGTGTATCATGCCGAACTACAACCGTGATGTGATGAAATGTCCGGCCAGCGTTACCACCAGCGCGGGCGGACTACAGCGCCCTCTCGCGGGGGTGACTATGTTCGCTTAGCAAGGCGCTCTTCTGCTACCCTGATCGGAGCAGAAGAGATGCTAATTTTGCGCCCATCTTCCCGTCCTTCCCCTAACCCCCTGGGTTATGTAGAGCGAGAATGATGTATAATGACATGTCATTACTCATGAAATGTATATTGACAATCCATAATAAAAACCTTTTTAGTTAGTTAGTTAGTTAGTTAGTTCAGACATGTATTTGGCGTTTGTGCAATTGGTAATACTAATTCCTCTTGAAGTTACAAACGAAGTAGTATTCAGTTCAACTGTAGAAGGTCCTTCGTTACTGACAAATAATGACATTCATAAATAAAGTGCGTTGGGGTTTATTATTTTGGAGCTTCTGTCTGTAATCCAAAGATCGTTTGTTCGAATCCTCATGGATATTATTTTTTTTTGTTTTTTCTCACTAGCAGTAACTGTTGAACAGAAAAATGTGTATAATACATTTGTTAAAAGTGATTTTATTTTGCTCGTGGGGTTGCTCCACTCGCTAACGCTCGTTTCGCAATATTCCCTACTCACAAAATAAAATGCCACTTTTAACACTTGTATCATAAATGACTATATTCATTTTGGCAGTCATTGTATATATCTATAGAACCAGGGATAACACCGGATAAATGGGTACTTAGTATGTATATTATGTAACGATCATGTTGACACGAGACGTACGCGAGTGTCGTAAATCTCGTGCGACTGTCGTTAATCTCGTGCGCAATCGTTAGTGGCAATTAAATGATCGTTGCATATATTATTTTTTCTACGACCAATACAAAATTAAAACAAAACTCTATTTCAATCTAGTTATGTTCAATATTTACGTCAACATGAATTTCAATACGAACATTGTGTCCACAAAGAAAATTTGAGTTTCTTTGAAAATTCTTCAACGTGAAGTAAAAAAATATATATAAATCTTTTTTGAATCAACGATCCATAATTATCCTTATATTTTGAAATATATATAATGAAAATCCATGTTATAGGGAGTAGACAAATTTTTACCCCTGAATGGCCTATATTTTTTTGAACGATGTTTAGAAAGAGATGATTGGCTTGTCTCCAAAGTAACGGCATATGGATGTGAGGACTGAGCTCGATGGGACCCCTAACGGTGGAACGATTGATGATATTTCGGAAGAGCATCGTCCATGAAAATATGCATGAAACAGAGACAGATCGGCAACTTGTCTGCGGTGTTCCAGAGAAGTGAGCAAGCTTGTGAACGGAGTATCACCGCCGAGAATTTCAATATGTGTTTGGGTACTTCACTCCATATATTGAAACCCAAGACTGGTCGGATTTGTGCCTTATCAATCATAATGAGTTGACGGAAAATGAAACAAGTTTTGGCACGAAATAGAGCACTGTTCACTTAAACGACGTCATGTATCAACGGTTCATCAAAAATCATCTAATATTACAAACTGCCCAAATATTAGGATACCTGTGGTAATTTTGCTTTTGAACTGGAGTAAACTTCAAAATTTTTGGCGCAAAGTTGTTTTTTTAACAAATAAACTTGCTCAAACTAGTACAGTAACAAGGAAATTATGCTGAATAATATCAATTGATAAAAAAATCAAATCAAATTATTTAATTAATTCATTAATGAAGTACATTTTTAGTTGGAATATGTAGACATGTAAGAGAACAAAAATAATTAAAGAAAACCCGAGACGAGATTCAGCTGAACTCACTACGTGACTAACTTCTGCCTTTCCATCTATTTTTTTTTTCATTATCAAAAGAACATGTCATTATGTGGAGTACTACATTAACACATTATTTCATACATACTAAATAAAATATCACACTTGCTGATAAATAAATAGGTAGGAAATGAGCGGTGGACCATAAAATTAAATAAAACGAGTGTTTACAGGGCTGAGTGAATTATAATAAATGAGAAGCTGCCAATCAAAATTTGGATTTATATATTTCATCACTTTTATTTCTTTTATTTTATGTCTGTATGATATTCTTATGATTTTCTTTTAAAAAATAATATTTTATTTCTTATTTTATTTACGTGCTGTTTATATCCCCCTTATAATGTCACCGCTATCATTTCCCACCTATTTATCAGCTTGTCAAAATTCCGCCAGGAATAATTTTAGTTTTTTCTCAAGTGATACATTTTATTTAGTCCTGGGTTCTTCATATTGGAAAATGTATCATCATTTTCGTTCGAAAATTGTTGGTTTCGGGTACAATAATTAGGCCACCGTTTGCATATTTCGTAATGAAATAACGAAAATAAAATACTTGGAAAACCATTGATACGTCATTAGTGCCAATGGATACGATCAAATAAATTCATCAATTTTGTAAACTCGAATTTTATTGACAGGTGAAAATGGAAAATTGTCGTCAATATTCATTCACCAATAATTCATGAATTTTAAGGCAATTTCTAGTAGTAACTTTCGGTCTGTTATGATCCTGTTCGTTGGATGAAAGTTCTTGGGTTGAACCATTTCATGTCATTAAGTTGGTATATCTCATAAACTAACAACAGAATTGGCGAATAAATTGTCGTGTGTAAATACAACCATGCAATGCTCATCAATTTCAGTAGTTATTCATTCGACATATTCTAAACTTCGATAATCCCATTGACAACTTCTATTGGTTTCATCTCCTGTGCTAAAATTTCGTGAATAGCTTCAGTATTATTTCCAAATTCAATGAATGAAACAACAATCCATTCAAACATCCATAGTATCCATGTAAAACTACATATTTATGCGAGGGCGCTCGAATCAGTGAAGAAAAGAGATCCAATATTGAGTATACAGTGGTTCAGCAAAAATCACTTTGACGGTGCGATTTTGGATGAATTCTTGCAAATTTTAAAGTACTTTGAGAGATGCCTAGATCCAACCTTTTGAACTCAGATGGTGAAAAAAAATCTCGAATTCATTGAGCGAGCTCCGAGTATTTTGATTTCTCTTGCGCCTTGTTTCATCAATAGCCACTAATAGGGTTAACCCCCTCTCAAATGGGATTTACATATCAAATATACTGTCAATAAACTGAGGATTATTTTATTCAAATTAAGGAAACTCAAAGAAATCCTGCAGCTAAAGTACTTAAAAACTTTGTATTATTCTCGTATGGAAAGTCACATTCGCTACGGAATCGCAGTATGGGGTGGAGCTCATGTTATCGAAGTTATGCAAAGGCGTTCTTTGAAATTGATATTTTCCAGGAATAATAGATATCCTTCTGAGGATCTATACACCGAAACACAAATGTTGGATATAAGACAATTGTATTTTTAATGCTCCAGTATTAAATATCACGCAAGCAAACACACAGCATTGCTTCCTTCTCATCAGTACAATACTCGTCAAAGAAATATTTATTACACCTCTAATGGTAAGGTTATGTTAGGTTCGACAGTGATCTGAACGTTTGGACGAACTGACCTCTGAAAATCTCCCGGCATGGCAGGAGGAAACCATGCCCCTCTCCCTTCACGGCTAAATGGACGCGGAAAGAGTGATCCAGACATGACTCGAGGCAATGCCTGCAGAACTAAACGTTCTTTCAGACGAACAGTTCGGTTTCAGACACGAGCACTCAAAATAATTCCACCAACTAAGCCTCGAACCGTATGTCAAAAGGCCGGAGCAGTCCTTCTAGACGACTCCAAGGCCTTTGATAGAGTGTGGCACGAAGGATTGATCACGAAGCTAGTGGATGTGGGATACATTACTTCAATGGTCAAGCTCATAAACTCTTTCATATGAATGCAAAAGTACCGATACATGGTCGGGAACGTCCTCTCCTCCCGAAAGAGATTGGAAGCTGGGGTCTCACAGGGAGCGGTTTTACCACGGCACCTGTTCTCCATCTACACCGCAGACATGCCAACCGCAGACGACCCCATGACCAAATAATACAAACACGGCCAATTTGAATATTATTAGACGCACAGCCAGTCCAGGTTTGAGAAAGTGTGGCCAAAATACTTCCTACAACAAACCCAAAAATTAACCTCTACACAAATTGCATTCTGCGTATGCTCGAACTTGTAATCCGAAAAGAATCCACAAACTGTTTTGACGATATGCAAACCGTCAGCAATCATTGTTGGAATACTGGATAAACCAATTAATTGCTTCCCAGGTAGCGTACGTCATAATGACGTACTTTATTAGTGATTTCATGACGGTGAGCGTCATCGACGCAAAAATGACGTCTACCAGACGTCATTCAGTGGACGTTACTATGTCGTCCTTCACATGACGTAATTTTTTGGTCACTAATGTAACATAAAAAGCAGAAGAACTTTTGAAATAAAAAATCTAAACAATTATATATGTCCCGTAAAATACTTTATAGTAGATATTTCCGAAAATTAATCAATTTGCAGGTGGCGTGTGTTGATATATTTAAATTACCTGTACCTATATCGAGTCACTTTCGAACCGGCAAAAAAAAACCATTGCATCCTTCACGTGGCATGCTCTCAGACTATCTAATACTAAGAGTAGGTAATTCCTGTCTAATAGGTACGTACAATTTTATAATTTGCATATACAATCAATAGAGTACACACTAGATCAGTATTTACCTAAACTCATAACTGAATCAATTAAAAATACCAACATATGTAAAGAAATGTAACAAAACGGATTTTTAGAACCTATTGAAAACATTTATAGACAAATAAGGTATGTAGTTAACATCTGGAAGCTGTAAAATATAATCTTCAGTATTTTGTTTCTGGGAACGACCACTCAAATATTCAAAACTTGAGAAATAATCTCACATGCAGTCCTCGAATGCCCATAAAAATTATACGAGGGGATTCAATAATTTGAATGGAATATTTTGTATTGAAAGTCAATTTCTTTATGCATTCGATGACATATTTCAATTAATGAAATTAATCTAATACACGCATAACTGAGAGTTACTGAAAGATCCATTACATATAATAAGTAGATTGTAGAAAATAAGAATAATTTTGTTAGATTTAGTGAGTTTTTTTTTAATAACGTGAAGTATTCCCGTTTTGTTTTTTTTCTCGTAAGCGTTGGAATATCTGAGTTATAAAATAGTAATGCATAAATGTAATAGAATACTTATTTTAAAGAAATTTCATAAGGATGTAACTATTGCACAACCCTCCTACGAGACCACCCAGCTGGTCTGGAAGAATTTGTAGACCCGAGATTATGCGGGCAAAATCGGCAGTCTGCCCTAAAATATGTTGTGAGATGGTTGTGTTGAATTAAGAAAAACCTTTTTCTGGTAAACTTTTCGTTCTGAATTATCGATTAATATTCTGATAATAATCACACTTTTTGAACATTTAATAACAGTTATTTAGTAATTTCATTTATTCAAACGGTTCTTTGGGGTTAGTTTTGTATTTTGGGAAATTGATAGATTAAATTAAATTTAAACTTCTCATTTATTCCAACGTTTCCATTTTTTTCTTTTGGCTTAATAAGTAATGATTGTCAGCCAAACTATCTTCTATCTGGGCTAGTTGCGCAGATATTTTAACTAATGGCAAATTGAGGAATTTACTTGAATTAGTAAATGGCTTACCAGAGAAGTGGTGAAAGTAATAGTAAAATAATAGGGTAAATTGTTCAAATAAAATATAGTGTGTGAGCAGAGGTCTTTCCAGCTTCCTGGCAAGAAGAAGTAAGAAAAATAAAAGGTAAGAAAGAGTAGAATATTTCCCTGAGAGTTGTTTTACCACGCGCTATTGTTTTTTTGAAGGTTCGCTCGGCCTTATGAAACCCGATTCATTTTATTGGGTTCTGATATATTTTCAAAGAAGTTTGTTGTGACGAAACTCTATTTCGTTAAATTATCGTTTTATTATATGGGCGTCTCGAGTGTGGGGTCTTGTCTTGAAATTTGTAGATATTTTGTTATAAATCCTATTGATATCGTCGAGTAAATAATACCGAATATGTAGATTGTTGAACCAACTTTTTTTTTAATTTTCTCGACTCTTGGAGGATTCGTGTATTGATGTTGTATTAGTTTGAATTGAGATGAAACATAAGTTTCATTTCCAATCTTGAATAGTGAAATGTGGGTTTGTTATATTATTTGAGAATTTTGGTACGAAAGATGTAAGTATATTGATTTATTTTAAATTTCATACTGAATAACAGAAAAAGTCTATTGAAAAGGGGAACATTCTCCATGAAAATTGAAAAATGAAAAATTTGACTTATTTGTAATATCTAACAGAAAACAACTACTTCCCCGGCACAAGCCACGCTGGACATTGAACTACATCTGATAGATATTGTGAAAAGACTCTAACTGAAAAGGAAAGAAAAAATCTGAAAGTGAAAATTTGCATTGTCATTCAGATAGCTGACTTTTTTAATTCTTTCTAGTTTTCCTTGAACAAATCATTAAATAAATTAGATAAGGAGAATGTTATTAAAAAAATATCACTCACAGAAATCGTTCATTTCATTGAAGCAAGGTTCGCTTCTCTCGCATTTAATCCCCAATACATTTTGGTCGACAAAAATCTATTTCGCTTTGCCAAGCTCTTCAGGAGGATTGATATAGGATTGAAATAAAACAGGCTCTTCAGCAGAAGCATACACATCAGGGATGGATATGAGAGAAACATTTCTTCTGCGGTGACACTTTGAAAATTATTTTTTGACATAGACCTGTCATGAGCATTTTGATTTTAGTTCGAAAATATGAATAGGAAATTCATAAAATCTTTAGTGGAATCATCTGCAAAAGATTTTATGAATTTCCTATTCATATTTTCGAACTAAAAAAAAAAAAAAAAAGAAAAAGTCTAGTTATTTTCAAAATGTTTATACATTCCTAGAGAATTCATAGTTTTGGACATATCCTAGAGAGCCTTCAGCTGTTTTGAATTGAACTTATAACTATAAAAAAAATGAATGTTTTGATTAGTTTTGCTCTTATGGTGATTCAATAAGGCTAGAAAAGTGAAAATGTTTTGTTTCAATTTCCATTGCAATCTCATTAAAAAAAAAATGGGAAAAATTCATCAGCAAGCCATAAAGCTGTAAAATAAATACTGTTCTCAGAAAACCATAAATAAAATGCTTCACTAATGTACACACATAATTCACAAAATTAGACAAGGAAATCAATCAACAGGTTGTGAAAATATTTTAATTTTTAAGTATTGTTTATACAGCCGTTCAGCTGTTTTGATCTAATGATAATATACTATATTTATTGATACCAAGAAACATTTCTGTTTATAGAGGGATGCATAATTATTCATACATAAAAAAAAATTAATTGAAAAATTAAACAAATGATAAAAAAAAATAGTGACGAGAAATATTTGTGAAATAGCAATCAAATCCCAAGTATTATAGAAATTGAAAGTGATCTGTTGAGTATAAGTTTCTCAAATTCCTTTTTGAACTTCGTTTTAGTCTTAGTTTAAAATTGATATTTTTCCCAAAGTTTGATTCGAAATGTAATGCGGTTTATTTACATTTCTTGGTTTGTGATAATGTATATTTAAATTGTGACTAAAAGTAAGATCTAATTGTTTTTTTTTCTGTATCAACATGAATGGATATTGAGAATTTCAATTCATATAATGAACGAAAGTGCAGTTTTAATTTTGGTTTTGAAAATTATGACGTATTATGAAGTATTGACAATGAAATTTAATAAAAAAAAAATAAATAAATAAAAAAAATAAGGTGGTTTTGTTTTCAACCACATACACAAACGGAATTTTTATACACAAATATCTGTTACAATGAAGTCCTTGTTGAAAAAATAAAGTAAAAATTAAACAGATAGCGAATTTCAAGACGAGAAGGACCTGAACACAAAAACGAAAATTCTACGTGGCCTTAGCGAAGTTTGACGAGCTCTGTACACAATCGAAATTCAATAAAACAGATTTTAGGGCAGGCCCCGACAATGTAAAAAAAAGGGACATTTCATCAAACTCGGGCAACAAAAGAATTATATTAAAATAATTGAAATCGTAACTAAAAAACTGAAATGAGCATATTTTGAAAAGAAAAAAATAAATGAGTTTGATCAAATGATCCCAGATACTGGAATGAATATGATTTTGTTTTGCTACCTAGTAAGGCCTTGGCTCACAACGAACTTATTCAAAGAATAGATAAACATATGGATTGGTAAAGTTCAGTTTATAATTTTGTTTCTAGTGTCGATGGACCAACGCCATAAAACCTTTTCCGTCCTCGACTGGAAAGTAGGTATAACTAAACTTGAAGGGAAGGTCGGAAATATCATATGGACGACTTCTCAACATGAATCCTTTGTCCGGCGATATTCTGGTATTATGCAAATATGTTCCGAAAGAAAATAAATACTATTTTTCTTTGTTTGCTGGGCAAATGTGCCTTTGCCTTTTCAATCGTGGTATTGGTATATAGTACAGTATTATATTTATAATTCAGCCACTTAAATTAAACAGTAAACTGACAGTCAAGAATTATTTTCATTTTATTACTTTTCATTATTTTTTTGACTCTTGAAAGTAGGTAGATTCTGTAATACGTGAATATTCAAAATGAAAATAATGAATTATATAAAAAAAAGGGCTTTCATATATGCCTCAAATAAAAATGTATAGACAAAGAGTTAAAAGAAAAACCCGAATCTTTTGAACATTTGCAAAATGTCGATAACAAATTATCAGAATTTTGTTCAAATCAGTGCCATAAGCGGTACTTAAAAAAAAAGAAGATTTCAGTACAGTCCTCGTATGAATAAAGTGATTGAGCGTGAATAATATCAGAAAATATCGTTTGGACAAAGAAGTTTAGGTTTTCAACTCTCGTTTTTATATCTTTTATTTGAATGTATGCACGTAAGCATTTCAACGAAATTGAATCTCAATTTGTTTCCTCCAACGTAATAATTTGTTAAATAGTGATTTCTTATTTTGGATTGATTATAAAGTGTAAATAATAATAATAAATAAGAGTGCATCTCGTTGTTGATTTTACAAAAATTAATAGCACCTTAAAGATTGAGAGCTTGCCGAAAAAAAAAATTCAATCAAATTGAAATTAAGATATGAATTGAATAAGTAAGCCGATAGGTATCTCTCCAAATTCCAAATATAAATTCTAGGTAGAGTAATAAAACGGATAATTATGCAAATATTGCATATTCCGGAAGTTCTTGGAAAGGGAACGATTTAAAATTAAAAAAAAAATAATTGATTATTTTTTTTTCGTTAAATTTTAAAATTATTTTAGTTTCTGAAATCCATATCCATTGTAGGTATCATTTAGATTACGGGTATTTAGTTGTCTTGAATTATGGTTAACGAAAAAAAAATAATCAATTATTTTTTTTTTAATTTTAAATCGTTCCCTTTCCAAGAACTTCCGGAATATGCAATATTTGCGTAATTATCCGTTTTATTACTCTACCTAGAATTTACATTTGGAATTTGGAGAGATACCTATCGGCTTACTTATTCAATTCATATCTTAATTTCAATTTGATTGAATTTTTTTTTTCGACAAGCTCTCAATCTTTAAGGTGCTATTAATTTTTGTAAAATCAACAACGAGATGCACTTTTATTTATTATTATTATTTACACTTTATAATCAATCCAAAATAAGAAATCACTATTTAACAAATTATTACGTTGGAGAAAACAAATTGAGATTCAATTTCGTTGAAATGCTTACGTGCATACATTCAAATAAAAGATATAAAAACGAGAGTTGAAAACCTAAACTTCTTTGTCCAAACGATATTTTCTGATATTATTCACGCTCAATCACTTTATTCATACGAGGACTGTACTGAAATCTTCTTTTTTTTAAGTACCGCTTATGGCACTGATTTGAACAAAATTCTGATAATTTGTTATCGACATTTTGCAAATGTTCAAAAGATTCGGGTTTTTCTTTTAACTCTTTGTCTATACATTTTTTATTTGAGGCATATATGAAAGCCCTTTTTTTATATAATTCATTATTTTCATTTTGAATATTCACGTATTACAGAATCTACCTACTTTCAAGAGTCAAAAAAATAATGAAAAGTAATAAAATGAAAATAATTCTTGACTGTCAGTTTACTGTTTAATTTAAGTGGCTGAATTATAAATATAATACTGTACTATATACCAATACCACGATTGAAAAGGCAAAGGCACATTTGCCCAGCAAACAAAGAAAAATAGTATTTATTTTCTTTCGGAACATATTTGCATAATACCAGAATATCGCCGGACAAAGGATTCATGTTGAGAAGTCGTCCATATGATATTTCCGACCTTCCCTTCAAGTTTAGTTATACCTACTTTCCAGTCGAGGACGGAAAAGGTTTTATGGCGTTGGTCCATCGACACTAGAAACAAAATTATAAACTGAACTTTACCAATCCATATGTTTATCTATTCTTTGAATAAGTTCGTTGTGAGCCAAGGCCTTACTAGGTAGCAAAACAAAATCATATCCATTCCAGTATCTGGGATCATTTGATCAAACTCATTTATGTTTTTCTTTTCAAAATATGCTCATTTCAGTTTTTTAGTTACGATTTCAATTATTTTAATATAATTCTTTTGTTGCCCGAGTTTGATGAAATGTCCCTTTTTTTACATTGTCGAGGCCTGCCCTAAAATCTGTTTTATTGAATTTCGATTGTGTACAGAGCTCGTCAAACTTCGCTAAGGCCACGTAGAATTTTCGTTTTTGTGTTCAGGTCCTTCTCGTCTTGAAATTCGCTATCTGTTTAAGTTTTACTTTATTTTTTCAACAAGGACTTCATTGTAACAGATATTTGTGTATAAAAATTCCGTTTGTGTATGTGGTTGAAAACAAAACCACCTTATTTTTTTTATTTATTTATTTATTTTTTTATTAAATTTCATTGTCAATACTTCATAATACGTCATAATTTTCAAAACCAAAATTAAAACTGCACTTTCGTTCATTATATGAATTGAAATTCTCAATATCCATTCATGTTGATACAGAAAAAAAACAATTAGATCTTACTTTTAGTCACAATTTAAATATACATTATCACAAACCAAGAAATGTAAATAAACCGCATTACATTTCGAATCAAACTTTGGGAAAAATATCAATTTTAAACTAAGACTAAAACGAAGTTCAAAAAGGAATTTGAGAAACTTATACTCAACAGATCACTTTCAATTTCTATAATACTTGGGATTTGATTGCTATTTCACAAATATTTCTCGTCACTATTTTTTTTTATCATTTGTTTAATTTTTCAATTAATTTTTTTTTATGTATGAATAATTATGCATCCCTCTATAAACAGAAATGTTTCTTGGTATCAATAAATATAGTATATTATCATTAGATCAAAACAGCTGAACGGCTGTATAAACAATACTTAAAAATTGAAATATTTTCACAACCTGTTGATTGATATCCTTGTCTAATTTTGTGAATTATGTGTGTACATTAGTGAAGCATTTTATTTATGGTTTTCTGAGAACAGTATTTATTTTACAGCTTTATGGCTTGCTTATGAATTTTTCCCATTTTTTTTTTAATGAGATTGCAATGGAAATTGAAACAAAACATTTTCACTTTTCTAGCCTTATTGAATCACCATAAGAGCAAAACTAATCAAAACATTCATTTTTTTTATAGTTATAAGTTCAATTCAAAACAGCTGAAGGCTCTCTAGGATATGTCCAAAACTATGAATTCTCTAGGAATGTATAAACATTTTGAAAATAACTAGACTTTTTCTGTTATTCGGTATGAAATTTAAAATAAATCAATATACTTACATCTTTCGTACCAAAATTCTCAAATAATATAACAAACCCACATTTCACTATTCAAGATTCAATCTACATATTCGGTATTATTTACTCGACGATATCAATAGGATTTATAACAAAATATCTACAAATTTCAAGGCAAGACCCCACACTCGAGACGCCAATATAATAAAACGCTAATTTAACGAAATAGAGTTTCGTCACAACAAACTTCTTTGAAAATATATCAGAACCCAATAAAATGAATCGGGTTTCATAAGAACGAGCGAACCTTCAAAAAAACAATAGCGCGTGGTAAAACAACTCTCAGGGAAATATTCTACTCTTTCTTACCTTTTATTTTTCTTACTTCTTCTTGCCAGGAAGCTGGAACGACCTCTGCTCACACACTATATTTTATTTGAACAATTTACCCTGTTATTTTACTATTACTTTCACCACTTCTCTGGTAAGCCATTTACTAATTCAAGTAAATTCCTCAATTTGCCATTAGTTAAAATATCTGCGCAACTAGCCCAGATAGAAGATAACTTCGAAGTAATGAAACTATAGTTTGGCTGACAATCATTACTTATTAAGCCAAAAGAAAAAAATGGAAACGTTGGAATAAATGAGAAGTTTAAATTTAATTCAATCTATCAATTTCCCGAAATACAAAACTAACCCCAAAGAACCGTTTGAATAAATGAAATTACTAAATAACTGTTATTAAATGTTCAAAAAGTGTGATTATTATCAGAATATTAATCAGAACGAAAAGTTTACCAGAAAAAGGTTTTTCTTAATTCAACACAACCATCTAACAACATATTTTATTTTGCCCGCATAATCTCGGGTCTACAAATTCTACCAGACCAGCTGGGTGGTCTCGTAGGAGGGTTGTGCAATAGTTACATCCTTATGAAATTTCTTTAAAATAAGTATTCAATTACATTTATGCATTACTATTTTATAACTCAGATATTCCAACGCTTACGAGAAAAAAAACATAACGTGAATACTTCACGTTATTAAAAAAAAACTCACTAAATCTAACAAAATTATTCTTATTTTCTACAATCTACTTATTATATGTAATGGATCTTTCAGTAACTCTCAGTTATGCATGTATTGGATCAATTTCATTAATTGAAATATGTCATCGAATGCATAAAGAAATTGACTTTCAATACAAAATATTCCATTCAAATTAATGAATCCTCTTGTTGAAAAGTGGTGTTTTTATTCGTGTAGGGATATTTTATGAGTAGGTGTAGTCAATCCTAAGGATGTAAGTTGATTTTAACGACAAAGGTTTATTAACATGAAAGTACCTAAATGGTTTCATAGAAATTCATCATTCAATATTACAATTGAAATAAGTTATTGTTTTAATAGAGTACAAAATGTAACAAATTTTAATAGTCCATATCTAATTAGAAAATGTGTTAAAAAATTAGCGTGTCTCAAGAAAGTCAACCTTATTTTGAACAGGTAGTAAAGCCCTTTTTGTAGAAAATGACGATGGTCCAAATCCTTTTATAGATTTGAATAAATAATTATTTTTTACCAAACAATTATTTATTACCTACCTTTTTGAACATAAACGCACAGGTTGACAGGTTGAAAAAAAAAAAATTAAGTAATTATAAAAAAAGGTATTTTCGTGCTTGATAACCGTTTTGAGAATATTTTCGGGCAGTAAAGTTTTGTCTCATTACCTTTGAATAAAATTGTTTTGAATATATATTTTGATTTTACAATGATAAATTAATAATATTTCCTCTAAAATGTGTATTGGTTAGACAAATTATATGATTGAAAAGTTTAAATGTGAAATATAAGAAAAAATGTTGAGACAAAGAAACAAGTTGACAATTGGTAGTGAAGGATTGTATGTAAGATAACCTGACATCAGAAGTAAACAAATCTAACACAGAGAAAGCAAGTACACATGTATAGTTATTCGTATCCGTATCGGGATACAAACATTTGTTGGATGGCGTATAATCTCTAGAAATATGGATTCCAGTTGGCAATTATCAGAAATAAAACCAAACCTACCCGACAGGACGACAACAAGCAATTCAGGGAACATGACAGATCTGTCTCTAGTAAAAGATTTTGACGGGAGTTACCATCAAGACATGTTTATAAGAAGTATTCAGAACATCAGAAAATGGAACAGGTGGAATGAACAAAGGATGTTGGAAGCCATGGAACTGAAGTTACGTGGAAAGCCAGGGAATATTACATGTCTTTATCATCAAGAGAACGACCTAAGACCTCAGAAGAAATGTATGACTGGCTCAGAAGTATTTTTGGAAAAAGTATCGGGATGGAAAAAGGCAAGAGAAAAATGAAAAAGTGCATTCGAAGAAAAAAATGAAACACTCGGAGAATTTGCTCAAAGACTACGAGTAATCGCAACAAAAATGTTTAGCTGCGAGAAGCTGGAAATTCCAGAAGTAATTTTTTCCAGAGATTTACTTCTAGTTGAATACTTCATGGCAGGATTGAATGAAAAATTATCCGAAGAAATCAGGAGGAGAGGAGAATTTTACTCTCTGAAAGATTGTTTGATAACAGCGGAAAAATGCGAGGAAATCCTTAATCTGCTGAGACCAGAAAATACATTTTCTTCAGGAAAATCTGGAGAGGAAAATACACTCCGAATCCATAAGAAAATTACACGAAGAATATCTACGAACAATATCATTCCAGTAAGATGATGGATTCCAGAAGAACAAAAATTGGATGTTCCGTACAAGAGGCGTTCCCAAGAAATAGAGATTGTCAACAGAATGGAAAATATGAAAATGGTCAAAATTGAAAGCGGATCTCAAATTTCTAAGGGTGAGAAAGATAGAAAGTTTGCAGAAAACTTCCCTTACATGGAAAATAGATGTATACGGTGTGGAACTGAAGGGCATCGTGCGAAAATTTGTTTACTGACAGAAAAGAAGAAATTCTGTTTCCACTGCGGAAACAAGGTATTTTGTAAACTGAAGAAAAATTAGAGTTTTTGAAGAGATGTCAAGAGAATTAAACCGATACAAATGAGTGATATATTGAGCAACCCCAGCAAAAATTGAAAAAAAAAGAGAGAAAATTGAAGTACGTGATATACAGGGGTAGCAAAAAGGTTAAATTGTAGATATGGAGAAAAAGAGAAGTTCATATGAAAAGAGTGACACACGCTGAAAATGCAAAAGAGGATAATGCAGCATAAACAAGGAGAAAACCTGACAATAAAAATATAGTGAAATAAGACGTCACATATTGGTGAAGAGATTCCCAGACGCACGTGTTGATAAAAGAAAATAATAGGAAGAATAGTAGCGAGCAGTTTAAGAACTGGAGACAAAGAGAAATAATTATGGAAAACTCGGGTATAGCGAGTAGGAAAATTGGTGGAAAGTTATATATCTTGAGAAATTGATGGAACGAACGTGGATGTGACGGATGTAGGAGAGTCATGGTCAGCCGAATGGAGGCGCGATGAACTACGTGATATTGAATGGAAATTTCACGCCTTGAGAACATATCCGGAACTTGTCGAATGGAGACATTGAATTCTAGGTTGTCCGGATAGATGAATAAATGACCGGAGGACGAATGGAGTCCTACCGCGAAACATCCCGCGAAAGCAAAATGTGTATCTCAAGTCATACTACGTTGAAGAAGAAGAAAAGCAAGAACCTACTGGAAAGAGTTGAAGAGATTGAGTAGACTCGTAGGGGCCTAGTATGGTAGTGATGTCGGCTATGCACCTCTCCACACTGTCAGAGCATGCATCAGCGTTTTACTAGTATCAATTAAGGACTACAACATCGTCTGCGTTTTGTGATATACTAATCGAATTTTTATAGAGTTATATGATTTTTGTTGATTCTTTTATTTTATAAGATAAGAACACTTGAACGTTTTTAGTTCGTGAATGTGCACGTATTCAACTATTCAGTGAATGAATCTAGTATGAGTATATTGAATGAAAGAATAACCTGTGGGATAAAATATGCACAGAGAAATGAAAGAAATTTGATTGAACACCAGGTGAATGAACTAACAATTGTTGAGATGATATAGTTGAATACGTGAATCGAGTTTTGTTGTTCGAGCTTTGAGAATTAATTGGCCATTAATAACTTGAAGTTTCAGAACAGACTAACTTCGGTAATGATTTCAATCGTTACAAGTATATCACTTAGAAAAGATGAACAGATAGCTTTCAATATTGTCAGAGGTACGTGTTGCAAAAGAAAATAAATGAAAATATATCACTTATATATCTATATGCCGCAAAGAACAGCAGAAAAACTAAATTAAAGTTGAAGTTAAAATGTGGAAAAGAAGAAACGGAGATCACTTCGATTCGTTCTACAAAATTTTGTCAATGTGCATAAAAGTTAACGCTAACCAATACACATGAAAATTTCAGGATGGACGTTTTGCATTTGCATCATAAACGCAATATGTTGGGTGATTTGAAAAAAAAAATATTTTGATGATATGTGTTGATATAGGTAACCAGTCTGTTTCAGAGTTGTATAGTTCATATATCAGCTTTCCATTCGCATTCAGCGAACGAGGCTATATTTCTCCCATAGGCGTAGTTCTTCCAGAACTAAAGGGAAACAAATTTTTCCTGAAATTCATTCGAAGAAAAATGCATTCAGCGAAGCCGCAGTCTAGGGAAACCAAATTGTTTTTGGATCATCATCACCGTAGCAACTGAATTTTCATTCGTGACCACATTCGCGGGTTATCGGTACACGGTATGCCAACAGACAAGTGCGGGTAAGTGCGCGGGTTGGAAGTTCGCGAAATATTTCTGTGTTGCGGACATTCATCAGTGCGCGGGACAATTCTATACAGGGTGCACCATTAGTACTTGACAAATATCGTACTTGTTAGAATAGGATAATGAATGGATCTGAAGTATCAATTTATTTCTGGAAAGAAAAAAATTGTGACTTTTTGGGGGGGGGGCAATTGTAACAAAACGGATTTTTAGAACCTATTGAAAACATTTATAGACAAATAAGGTAGGTATGTAGTTAACATCTGGAAGCTGTAAAATATAATCTTCAGTATTCTGTTTCTGGGAACGACCACTCAAATATTCAAAACTTGAGAAATAATCTCACATGCAGTCCTCGAATGCCCATAAAAATTATACGAGGGGATTCAATAATTTGAATAACTTCAGAAACAAAAAGCTGCATTGATCATGCATTCATTAAAATGGACTACAACTCTAGGGATATACAAATAATTCCAATTATATTCGAAAGTGCAATAACAGACCATTACAGTGTCATAATAAACATCTCTGAAAAAAATAAAACGTTCTCAGAAAATACAAAACCCATATACAAACAGATAAAAAATATTAACTACGACGAACTCAATAATATTCTCCAACAAGAAACGTGGAACGAAATCTATGCTGAACAAAATGTAAATAGAGCCTACGAATCATTTCAAAATAAATTATCCTCTGCGATAATGAAATGCTCACATTATAGGAATATTCATATCCACAAACAAATCAAGCCTTGGATCACACAAGGACTAATCACATCAATCAAGAAGAGAGATAAACTGAAAAAAAAAATGTATTAACGAAAATAACCCAGAAAACTGGAATGAATATAAACAATATCGAAATCATCTTACAAAACTGTTAATAAAAACAAAAGAAAATTACTACAAAACTAAATTAATCAATGCTAAAAATGACACAAAAACCATATGGAAAATAATAAAAAATACGGAAAGCATAACCTCGGAAAATTTTGAATTGTATAATGATCAAAATATAATTACATCAAAACCAAAAGAAGTTTCCAATATCTTCAATTCACCTTTTTCAACAGTTGGGGTAAAAATGTCGGATTTCATAAAAAATGACGGACATTCAGATTTTACAGATAATCTGCCTATAGAAAACAATCAATTACACTCCATGTACCTAGATCCTGTAACATCTGGAGAAGTTTCAGAAATAATCAAAAGGCTGAAAAATAAACTTTCCTGTGGTTCGGACCAACTATATACTAAGACAATCAAGGAAATCAGAGCAAACATAGCTACAATACTAGCATACCTAATAAATACCATTTTCACTTCCGGAAAATTTCCAACTGCACTAAAGCAATCAATCATAACCCCCGTATACAAGAATGGAGATAAGAATGACCCTAAAAAATTATAGACCAATCTCAGTCATATCGATAATTGCTAAAATTGTAGAAAAATGCATAGTCTCCAGATTAAATAAATACCTAGCAAAAAATAATATAATATCAACCCAACAATTCGGCTTCAGAGAAAATCTTTCTACAGAGGATGCACTATTTCATTTCACTAGCAGAATACATGAAAATCTAGAAGAGAACAAAAAAATCATAGGAATATTTATAGATTTGGCCAAGGCCTTCGAAAGTATATCTCATGAAATGCTTTTGCCAAAACTTGAATCTTACGGCATCCGCGGGATTGTATTTGAGCTTTTTAAAGACTATCTTACCAATCGTACACAAAAAGTCAAAATAAATGAGTACTTGAGTGAAATACAAGAAATAAAATGTGGTATTCCCCAAGGAACAGTTCTTGGTCCCCAGCTATTCTTACTATATATAAATAACATGTTGAGTATTGATATTTCAAGAGATATTATATCATACGCCGATGATACTGTGCTACTCTTCACAAGTCACACTTGGGAAACAACAAAAAAACTGGCAGAAGAGGGCCTTTACAAAATCAAATGCTGGCTAGACAGTAATCTGCTTAGCTTGAACTTCCAAAAAACCAAATTCATGACATTCTCAAATAGTATCTTGAATCAACCTAATCTGACCACATTAAAATATCACTCTAACTGCAGACTGAATCCATGTACATGCCAAAGAACTATAGAAAAAACTGAAAATATTAAATATCTTGGCCTAATGATTAACAATACACTGAAATGGGATAACCACTCTGAATATTTAACAAAAAGACTGAGAAAACTGGTATACACGTTTTATGAATTAAGAAAATATCTTCCAATACACATTCTCGTCATAGCATACAAATCACTAGTTGAATCTATTTTATCTTACGGTATTATCATATGGGGTGGTACTTACCAAAGCCAACTAAAAACTCTTATATTGACACAAAAATGGATCTTGAAAGTTCTACTATCGAAACCAAAAAGATTCTCAACTACACAGCTCTTCTCAGACAAAAGATTCATGAACCTACACGAACTCTATGTTTTTAACGTGTCCAAATTCATGTACAAAAATAAAATTGAAAAAACTTAAATAACCACGATTACAACACACGAAAAAGGGACAACATAAAAATACCCCAAACTAAAACAACATTATCTCAAAAATTCATATGTACAACAGGCCCGAAAATTTACAATTGTCTACCCAAAGACCTAAAAAGTATACGAAATTTCAAATTATTTTGCAATAAAACAAAAAAAATTCATACTTGATAACAGAAGCTATATCGAATCAATAATAGGATGAAATTAAAAACAAAAATTATACACTACAAAAAAAAACATGTTCTGGTCTTCTGAATCACCAACTAAACCAACTCAAAAAGTATATTCTATGTGAAGGTAGCTACCATGTATAATATTATTTTTCTTATATTATATTAATTTCTTCCTCTTTACTGAACTATATAAATTAAGGATAAGTATCTTCATGTAAAACAGTACAATTAATTTTGTTTCAAAAACATTTTCCATTTTTTGTGTTTACTGTCATAAACCTGTCTATTTAGAATAAGTTTTTCGATATAGGTAATTCACTTGATTTTAAATATCCACTTGCTAGGCATATCTACCAATCAGGCACACTACAACTTCTCCAGAAGTTAGGTGCAATGTATTTGTATTAAGTTATAGCATTTACCCTGAAATGTAACATTAATTCAATAAAATTATCTATCTATCTATCTATCTATTATAGAAATCAAATTGCTTATTATTTTCGTCATTTTGTATTTCCCGCGAAAGTCACCAGTTGATCAATACCGACACGATCGCATCGGATTGGTTGAGATTGAGCAACATGGCCGTCTTCGATGATTTCTTTTATGAACCTGTGCAGTGGGACGTCGATGGTATTCGCATTTTAGTTCTATGGGTTTTGGCTTCACCATTATTCTCTGATTGTTGGGAGGAATTTTATTATACATAAATATAGAAGTGATAGTTTTGCAGAGTTCGGTAATAGTTGTGTGCCAAAGACGTTGCAGTGTTCAGAATGTTTCCAACTGTAGAGTTAAAATGAACAATCTGAAGGTGCCCTTGCAGTGGTGAACTCTGGCTGGTTTACCTCACTGAAAAGGGAAATATTTTGGCTGCCCTACAAAATAGACAATGAAGCTTATATTTGAAAGCGATAAAACAAGATGGATATATTTTCGATAAATGAACATTATAGGTATTCCATAAAAAATGTTATTATACTAGCCCTAGAGGTATATTGTCGCGGGGATGGAGCCACTAGCTCATAAATATAAGGAAAAAGTCCACTTCTAGTCGTTTATAGAAGCTTAAACCTTAGAATAGGGCTGTAAATAGCTTAGATTAGGGCGTTGCAGTGCCTTAGGGTTTGCAATGGGCGAGGTACCCATGAAGTCTTATTTTGTTAAAGGGTTTTAGTTCAGGCACAAAGTGCACTGCGAAAAGCTGAATCCCGTTTAAAAAGTTGCGAGGAGCTTATTAATTCCTAACAGATGATGGCATTCGTACCTGTCTCGTTATGTAGATTTGACATGCTAGTCTTCTACTGAGCAGGATACGTTTGTCCTTCTCAACCAGAGTTAATAAGTAACTCATGGAAATTGAAATTTTGATCCAGTTGAAAATTTGGCGGAGGATCTCTCATTTTGATCGCGAAATGGAGCAAATTTTTAATTGGGATTAAGTTTATTAGTGTTAGGTAGGATTATAGTTTGTGTAAATATTTTTAGACATAGATGTTGCTGTGTGCGCGTTTGGGCTTAAAATTTGAGAAAATTGGGGCGTTTCTAATTTATTTCTGGGGATATATTTATACTTGGCTGTCCAATCAGAGGCCTGGATCGGGTAGTCGTTTGGGTATAAATATGTGGATGGACCAACCGGTATGCTGGGATGAGCGATTTTCCATGAGGTGGAGCTTAGAAGAATTTTCCAACCGTCATTTTTCGACCGTTAGGGCATTTCGCGGGCTTTTTAGGTATAAATATAGTTTAAAACGCTTGTTCATTGTTCAGAAAGTCTTGCCTAGAGTGCCTCGTAACTGGAAGCGATAAAACCAAGTGTAAGCCAACTGCATCGGGAGTATCAGTTAGGTGTATCTTTTGCGAAACGGTTTCTGGGAAACCCATCGTAGCGATAGGGAGATTCATACAGGTGAATCCTGCTTAGTTTTGTGCGAATAACAAAGGCAGTTCCTTTGGGCTGAGTTTTGTTGGTAATTGGGGAGTCGCGGTAAAATATAGTGCGTGTTTTATCGTCGACTGCGAAGAACTCGAACAAAGAGTGGTCAGGAGACACTCTGCGAAGAGCTAGTGTTTCGAGAATTCGCGTATTTTTCAATACGGTTTTCTCGTTGCAGTCATCCAGTTTTTGTGTTAAACTTGGGGTTAGAAGGCATCGAGCGGTTCTTGGTGTCTTACGCGGAGAAATTATACTAACCGAAGTAGGGATTAAATTTCGTTCGAATAAAGAACGGAGAGGAACACAGAAGCAAGAAGAGGATCTTGGGTGCGGAGAAGTGGCTTCAAGAGCCTGAAGAGGAGCTGGGGGAGTTGGATCTCATCCCCGCGGAGTAAATCACCGGATTTATCTTCGCTGAAGATCAGCCGCGTTTAAACCCAAATCCCCGGCGAAGAAAAGGGGTCGGGTAATAATAAACAGGCACGTGGTGAGTTCTAAAAGAGACTTGTCTCTGGGCGGACCCGACGTGGGTTTTTACGAAGCCAGCTCGTTTTACGTCCAAAGTCCTGACCTGACAAGACATCAATAGACGCAGCTTTGCTGTTGTCGAACTCACTGTCCGTGAGTACCGTGGGGGTAGCTAAAAGTCTTATATCCTATCCTGCGGCCGCTCCCTTGCCCTGGGAAGTGCAGCCAACGATTAGGTCCTATCCTTCTACTATCCTTGGTTAGATAGTCCTGTGGAGTGTTACGGAAATACCGGTTTTCGTACCCTCAAATTAGACAAATAGCTAGCTGTGAAGTTAGGAGTCCGTGATCCTTCCTCCTGGACAGTCCCAGTCCAGGTCATTTTGTACTTAGGGAAGTAATGCCTTACACCCGTAGTATGGCATTAAAAGATAGGGGAATAATGCCAGAGGATACCACACCTCCCATTATTGAGAAACCATATTTTCTCACCCCCCAGGAAATCCTTAACGCGACAACCCGTGAGAGTGACACAGACCTCCAGAGGCGGTGCCACTCGCTGGGAAACAACTAATACGAACCCCTGTGAATACTACTCACCTGGGAAAGTATTCACAATTCCAGAGGCGAAATATGAGTTTTGAGAACTCTCAGGGAGAAATTCTTGACTAGTACCATGGATGGAAGCCATCGCCGTAGCATCAGCCCGAGTAGCGTGGGCTTATCTGGTATTCGCGGTAGGTCATCACAGTCATATCCGGAAATGCAGTTTTCCGTCAAAAATCAACTACGGTCGAGTTCAGCTTTTGTCGATAGGGAAGATAGGTTTAATGAGCGTAATGGAGATTTCCAGTGTGTGTAACACTAAATCCACGTTGTCTGCTGTTAACATCATTCCAACCACTGCGGATTTGGCATTGCCTTTCAAACATTTTTGGAGCTTCAACATTTGAAAAATCACATATTCTACATATATTTCTGAATTGCTTGTAGAATAGGGGCCATTCTTGCGGGTTTCCATCATAATGAGGAAAGTCCTTCTCTACGGCATGTCTTGCTAGGAGCTTATTGTTCGGTGTTGGATTAGAGACGGATTTGATAGCATTTGAAAAACTTTCACAAATCATTTTCAGGTCATTTCTGTGAATATGTTCTGACTCGTCTTGTATCTCATTAACCCATTTTGCTACTGATTTCTGCTTTTCATTTTCTGAACTTAGTACATCAGGAAATAGATCTATCCTTTCTTCTGATTTGCTTTCTATTTCTTCCTTAGCATCTAATTCCGCTTCTTGTAGGTCATGTTCTAACTCCAACAGTCGAATATTATTTTCTATTTCTTTTTCCTCAAATTGAATTTGACGTTGACGTCGCTCTAATTCTTGTTTCTTCTTTTCCTTTTCCAGTATCAATCGTTTCTTCTCAATACTCAGTTTTGAGCGTGTACTATCGGTTTTCTTTGAAACTGATTGCGATGGTTTGGACCTCGCTGAATGAAGACTTGGATCGGCTTTCTTGATCCAAAATTTTCGGGCCATATGAAATCTGCCGAAAGATTCCCGTTGATACCTGCACCTGCTCGTCTGGGGTTGTCTCGTGCCGAAGTGCGGGAATCTGCTAACGCATCTTTTTCCATATCGTGGACTTGTCGGGGTCACCAATGTTTCTGCTTCGTCAATAAAAAGTCTAAACTTGCCAATAAAACTGCTTTTCGTCTTTTCTAAAGTTTTAATGACGTTTTTTCTTTCAAAATTTCTTGACTTTCTCTTTTCTTTTTTTTTTTATCAATATACAAGGTATCCAAGTAAAACAAGTAATAACAGTAACAATTATCATGAGTATACATATATAAATAATAAATGAAATCTTCTGAAGTGTTAACAAGAAGTATTTTTAGTGAACCGGCGTTCGGCCATTCTGAAGAAGTTTTCCGAGATATCCGCAAGCCCACTATTAGTAAAGCCCGAGGCGCACTCAGTGACTTACTTCGTAGACATCGGGAACAAACGGCCGAACTGTCGGCATATTTGAAAAAGGAAAATACTTGAAGTCTGGCCGAGGAGTCTCAGCGAATGAAGAGAGCGGAAGAATTAAATCACCTTTTCGGGGATGACAGATGATTATTGAGGAAGAGGATTTTGTACGTGAAGACCGATATAGAGAAGAGGATATCGTCCGATGTGGCAGTCGGAGATATTATGGAGAGGAACAGGGGCGGCTCCTCGTCGGAGAAGGGCCGTTTCCTGAGAAGAGTGGGAATCTTCCTCGCGACGACTCACCGGAAGAGGTGAGGGGTGGTGGAAGGTTCTTCCAGGGAGTTCTCGGCCAAGGAACGGCCGGGATATCCTTGGAGGGACGGGCCAGTCGCGACAATGATTTCGAAGCGCAGAGTCTACGTACAAGGCTAGTTGTTGGGCACCAGAAATGGATTTCGGGGGTAGTAGGTGGTCGAGAAAACCGAAATGTCGAGAATAACGACCCCGAAAGCCCCCGATTTTTATTACAATATAATGTGTATTTTACGCAGAAAATTGAGTGCGTGCAAATTTTTAATCTGGGTTTTTATTCCTGAGAATTTTTTTTCCGGAAGGCTTCATTTCCGGGATTTTTCCCCTTTTTTTTGAGGGGGTATTTTTACTGTTCACCATTCAAAGTGGTACTGTATTTATCATTCAAAAACAAAGTAATGTTGCAAAACTATAATACAAGAAATATTACAATAATAAAATATAATATATATGCATATGATACTATTTCTACTAATACAGTGAACTGGTAGGTAAGCGCAGAAGGGCCACAAAGATTTTTATTCAATGATATCATCAAGTAAAAACGCGAAATTCCGACACTGTACATTATAATCGAAATTAGCCCTGTAGATGACTCGTTGTTATGGATATTGTTAATGTTGATTTTTGAGATTTTTGATACAATTGTCAATAAAAAGTTTCTTCAAATGTCAGACTAATTTTATCAATTCAAAACTGAAATTAAACACAAAAACGAATAAAAACTATACATTTTTGGTCCTTCGTACGGATATTCAAGCGCCAAGAAGATTCATTGGAGTTCGATGCCAAATCGGCTGTCATCGAGAGCCAAGCAGAGAAAGTGTGAGTGAGTTCTCATATTCCCTTACCAATCCTTACCTATTCCCAAATCCTCAATCAACCTAAAGTAGTTTTGATTCAATCTTTTTGAATTTCCTAATATCATAATGCCAAAAAGAGGACAGCAATTTAATGATGAAATTACACCATTAATCAAAAAGCGAGAATCAATCAATGCTAGACTGCGTCTTTTTGGTGATTATTTGGAAGGTATCAATCAAAAGATAATTGAAAAAGGTTATAGTGATCTCGATAAAGCAATAATTATTGAACTCAAAGATAGATTAACGAGATGTGAACATCTTTTCGAAGATTTTGATATTTGTCAAAATTCTTTGGAAAGTGTCATGGATCTGTCACCTGAATTGATCGAAGAGAGAAGAACATTTGAATCATTATTTTTCATGTTAATAGCGCAAGCCAAAAAGGTCATTCAAGAATACGATGATAAAATTTCTGAATTTGAAAACAATGAACATCATGATATACAGAACGATAATTCAAGTATTTCTGAATTTGCTTTGAAGGGCATTCGTTTACCTCAGATCCAACTGAACAAATTCAATGGCAATTTAGAATATTGGTTAGAATTTCGAGATACATATGAATCACTTATACATAATAACAAAACATTGACTGATATTCACAAATTTCATTACTTACGATCTTCTTTGGAAGGTAGTGCGAAACACGTTATTGTATCTTTAGAATTCACTGCTGCAAATTACAAAAATGCTTGGAAGTTACTACATGAAAGATACGATAACACACGTTTATTATTGAATAATCACCTGAAATCACTTTTTAATTTTCCAAAAATCATACAAGAATCAGCTACTGATATTCAGAGATTAGTTGATGTAATTTCGAAACATTTGCAAGCTCTTCAGTCTCTCGGAATAGAAATATCAAACTGGGATCCGATGATTATATACACTATGAGTCAAAAACTTGATGATATTACTTCTCGAGAATGGGAAGAATACAAAATAAAATCTGATCTTCCATCATTGGACGAGTTCAAATCATTCTTGAGAAGTAAATCAAGTTTACTGCAAACACTAAATTCAAACAAGTCTCAAAATCATAATACAAAGGTTCCAGTTCATAAATTGAAATACAATCAAACAAATACATTCACTTCTTCAACATTTCAAATGAAATGTAAAATGTGCCAAGAAAACCATTCAATTTTCAATTGTACCAAATTTCTCAATTTATCAGTTCGGGACAGAATTCAAACCACCAATCGATTAAGATTATGTAAGAATTGCTTGAAATCTAACCATTCTTCAAGTGACTGCTTCATGACTGTTGGCTGTAAGAAATGCGGTTCAAAACATAACACGTTATTGCACATAGAAAATCAGGCCAACGGGAATCAAAATCAATCAAATAATCAAGTACTAAACGATAATGAATCACAAATTCAAATTCCCTCTTCTTCCAAGAAATCTGAATCAGAATCACAATCAATTAACTTAACTAATCAGAATATTAGTGACATTGATGATGTATTTTTATCGAAAGCATTGGTTCAGATAACCGATTCATTCAATAATACACATACTTGCAGAGCTTTACTCGATTCGGCAAGTCAATCAAATATGATCACTCAAGAATTATGCGAGAAATTAAATTTAGAAACAATAAATTTCAATACTTCTGTGTTAGGTATAGGACAGATATCTTCAGAAATAAAACATAGAACTGCATTCACGATTCATTCTTGCCATAACAATTTCAAATCTAATATTTCATGTCTAGTCATTCCTCAGATCAGTCCAAATCTCCCACGACAACGTATCATTTCTCCTCTCAAAATTCCTCAAAATATAAGGCTAGCAGATCCTTCATTTAACATCCCAGGAAAAATTGACTTACTACTTGGTGCCCAAATATTTTACCGTCTTTTGTGTGTAGGTCAGATAAATTTGGGTGAAAACCAGCCTATATTACAAAAAACAGTTCTTGGATGGGTAGTATCAGGTCCATTGAGAATGGTAGGTTTTACTAATACATCGTGTTTTCTCAATCTCAATGATGTCAATTCAGAAGTCCAAAATCAGTTGAGAAAATTTTGGGAACTTGAGGAATGTACAGTTGCACAAATAAATTTGACCGCAGAACAACAAGAATGTGAAACAATTTTTCAATCAACCACAACTCGTTCTGAAAATGGTCAATTTATTGTCCAATATCCTCTGAAAAAATCTCCAATATTTCTTGGTGATTCCAAACAAAAGGCGATTAAACAGTTTTTTTCATTAGAAAATAAGTTAGACCGAAATCCAAGACTATGCCAAATGTACAAAGATTTCATGGATGAATATATTGAATTAGGACATATGTCAAAAGCAGATGACTCATTATCAAATAATCAATTTTCATATTATCTTCCTCATCATGGAATTCTCAATGAGACTAAAACGACCACAAAACTCCGAGTTGTATTTAATGGTTCATCACCAACAACTTCTGGATGGTCACTCAATGATCTTCAAATGATAGGTCCCACAATTCAGGATGACCTTTTATCTATTATTTTAAGATTCAGAAAACATAATGTAGTTATTTGTTCAGATGTGGAAAAAATGTACCGAATGATATTGATTCATCCCAGTCAAAGATCTTTGCAGCAAATCATTTGGAGATCAAATCGTAATGATAAATTTGAAACATACAAATTGAATACATTGACATATGGGACGGCAGCTGCTCCATTTCTCGCAGTTAGATGCTTGAAACAATTAGCCATAGACCATTCTGTCATTCATCCAGCAGCATCCAATGTTATTATGAAAGATTTTTATATGGATGATTTGTTGACTGGAGCCGAAACTGTGAATCAAGCAGTTCAGTTGGCTACCGAAATATATTCTATTTTGTCAAGTGCGTCATTCACACTCAGAAAGTGGGCTTCAAATAAACAAGATGTCTTACACAAATTAAAAATAAGTGAAAACTCATTTCATGTTTTGAAACTAGGTGAGAAAGAAATGTCAAAAACACTTGGTCTTTACTGGCATAGTCAAGATGATATTTTCAAATACAATATTGATGTTTCATCCGATTCCCAACCAGTCACAAAAAGAAGTATATTATCTGAAATATCACAGATCTTCGATCCTTTGGGACTAGTAAGCCCATGTATTATTTTAACAAAAATTCTATTACAAGAACTCTGGTTACAGAAAATTGCATGGGATGAAAGTATTCCATTAGCTATGACCAAATGGAGATCTTTCAAAGAAAATTTGAAGGCCTTAAATAATCTAAGAATTCCAAGATATGTTATGCATGAAAATGCTAAACATGTTGAGCTTCATGGTTTTTGCGACGGTTCTTCCGTTGCCTATGGTGCTTCTATTTATGTAAGATGTATCACGACTTCAGATCAAATATGTGTGTCTCTTTTGTGTGCTAAATCAAAGGTAGCACCTATAAAACATTTGACTGTTCCACGTTTGGAACTTTGCGCTGCCCTAATTTTATCCAAGCTGTACTCAAAGGTCATAAAGGCTATGAATTATAAGTTCGATCAGGAATATTTCTGGTCAGATTCAGCTGTAGTATTATATTGGATAAAAAAAGAACCTTGTTATTTACAACAATTTGTTGCAAATAGGGTAACTCAAATTCAAAGCCTAACTAAATCAAATTGCTGGCGACATGTTACATCTGAAGACAATCCTGCAGATGTTTTGTCTAGAGGTATTCAACCAAATTTACTATCTGATTTCTCATTGTGGTGGGTCGGTCCTACTTGGCTGTCTGAAAAGAATGATCGATGGCCGAGGTCCTGTCCACAAATACAAAATGATATTCCTGAACTCAAGAAATATTGCAATATTTGTGTAGAAAATTCTGTGGAACCATTTCCTTTCCATACGTTCTCGAAATTTAGCAAACTGAAACGGGTCACTGCATATATCCTACGATTCATACACAATTGTCGTTTTCCTAATAAACGAAAGGTTGGATTTCTCACAGTTGATGAATGTGAATTTGCTATTCTTTCTTTAGTACGCATTGTTCAAAGGGAGCATTTCTCGGATATTGAAAATCATTTGAAGAATAATAAAATCAGTCAACTAAAAGGAACTATTGTAGGTTTGAGTCCCTTTATTGATCATCAAGGTATTTTGAGAGTAGGGGGAAGATTGCAAATGTCTCAATTTCCCTATGATAAGAAACATCCAATATTACTTTCTGCTAAACATCAGTTCACCAAGTTACTTTTTTCTAATGAACATTTGAGATGTTTTCATGCCGCACCTCAAATGTTGCTTTCTTTGATTCGTGAAAATTATTGGCCACTTGGAGCAAGATGTTTAGCGAGAAAGACTGTACGTTCTTGTGTAAAGTGTTTCCGTTACAATCCATCTCAACCAAGTCCAGTTATGGGTGTATTACCAAAGGATCGAGTAAATATTGCACCTCCATTCAACTTCAGCGGTGTTGATTATGCTGGACCTTTTTATATTAAAGAAAAACTTGGAAGGAGTTCTAAATCAGTCAAATGTTGGGTTAGTTTGTTCATTTGTTTCGTTACAAAAGCCATCCATCTTGAACCCGTTACTCAAATGTCATCTGAAGCATTTTTGGCAATGTTCAGAAGATTTGTTTCCAGAAGGGGTAAGCCCGAAACCATTTATTCTGACAATGGTACAACCATGGTTGGTGCAAATTCGGAACTGATTGAATTAGGATCATTTCTGTTAAACTCCAACAAAATTATTTCTGAAAATGTAGCTAATGAAGGTGTGAACTGGCAATTTTTACCAGCATATAGTCCAAATTTTGGAGGACTATGGGAAGCTGGAGTTAAATCTTCCAAATATCATCTGAAAAGAGTTTTATCGAAAGCATTATTAACATACGAAGAATTTTATACAGTTTTAACTCAGATTGAAGCAATACTCAACTCACGACCTCTCACTCCCTTATCCCCCGATCCATCCGACCTCGAACCCTTGACTCCGTCCCATTTCCTAATCGGCCGCAAACTCACTTCACTACCTGACCCATCTCTAACACATATTCCTGAGAATCGACTATCCAGATTTCAAAGAATTCAGCAGATTCAGCAGCATTTTTGGACAAGATGGGAAAGAGAATATGTATCTGAACTTCAACAAAAACAGAAGTGGAAGGTTACACAAACTAAATTAAAGGTCGGCGATATGGTAATAATCAAACACGATAACTGCCAGCCTCTTCAATGGCCCCTTGGAAGAATCATTGATATTCATCCTGGTCCAGATGGCATTGCCAGGGTAGCCTCAATCAAGACCTCTTCAGGAGTAGTGAAGCGTTCGTACTCCAAGATTTGTATTCTACCCATTGAAGCTGAGTGATGATTTGTTTTTGAAAGCCCTAGTCCTTTCAAGGCGGGGGGAAAATGTACATTATAATCGAAATTAGCCCTGTAAATGACTCGTTGTTATGGATATTGTTAATGTTGATTTTTGAGATTTTTGATACAATTGTCAATAAAAAGTTTCTTCAAATGTCAGACTAATTTTATCAATTCAAAACTGAAATTAAACACAAAAACGAATAAAAACTATACAGACACTGAAGTAGAAATTTCGACTTTTTTCTCGAAACATCGACTCTAATGTCGAAATTTCGACTTTCATCTCGAAATTCAATCAATTCGTTTCAATGTCGAAACTTCGAAAACAAAGTCGAAATTTCGATATTGAAGTCAAAATGATTTGAAAAAAAATCTTTATAGCCCTCCAGAAATTTCAACTTTTTTCTCGAAATTCGACTGTCTACTCATCAAAGTACCAAACCAGACTGCGACTACTGCCAAACTGGGGTACAATCAATGTACAGTCTTAGATAATAATCACAGAATGAAATAAAAAAATCGAGAGACAGAGAGTCAGAGAGCGATATGGGATTCACAACTAACCAAAGAATTGAAAATGAATGTTGTCACGTCTATTGGTTTTCCGTGCTTCTGGTGAAAACATTTATCTACATCGTTGTAACACTATACATATTTGCGAGATATCTTAAATCGAAGGGTGCGCTAAGAATGACATTTTGCCAATGGCGGAGGGGGCATACTGCCCCCCTTTGCCCCCTCCCCAACCCACCCCTTGTGGTGTCCCCACTAAGTTTACTACTGAACAAAGTTTCTCAATTATTCTTATATACTCTCAATATTTAAATACTAATAAATTGTTTCTTGCAATAATTCAAATCACAGTTATTTCATTAAAATGGTTGTGCGCAGGAAAAGTTACGTAATAGTAATAGTAAAGTAACAAGGAATGTAAAGACGTGATAACATTCGAGGTGAGCGAGTACGAGCCTAGGCAAAGCCGAGGCTTGTCGCTTGCCGAGGATGTTGACAGTCTATAGATTTCGTGTTACTCATTACGTTTTTTCCGCGGCTTGTTGACATTTCTCAAAATTTGCCTGGATTGAAGTTTGTTTTCTTACCCTTCCTTTATGATTATTCGTTCCGCTATTTCATTATAAGTTGCTTGTGCGAGTAACTAAGTCATCGAATTAACAGACAACAATAATATTCAAAGAGTCTCATAACCTGAAAATTGATATCCGATACCGTCTCATACCTGAACCTGAAGGTACTTGTCAAAGTCAAAGTCATTATTACCCTAGGCATGTAATTGACACTATTTACATTCCGTTGTCAAGATGAATTAGTAAACGAATAATTTACCATTCACCCGTTTTGTTGCTGAACATGTTTGGACTATTTACAGTGTCGGCAGCGGAAAAAGTTTTAATTGATACACAGTACTTTACGGGTAAGATATTTTTTTTGGGTTAGGATGTAGGATTCATATATTTTATAATTCATTTCAATTTTTGCTCCAATTTGTGTTATTTTTGGATTTCAAATTGTTATCTACAGAGTGACCCATTTGAAAGCGGGCCATCTCTCTAATACTGTTATTTACTATCCGATTCAGAAGTTTTTTTTTTTTCAATAGATAGAGCATCAAAAGTTCTAGTTAAGTGCCATAAACTCGAAATAAAAATCAAAATTTCAAGGCCTACTTCGAATTTTTTTCAAGGTTAAAAATCCAAAAAACATACTAGCGAGTTTTTTAAATAGAATTTGACCACGGTAGTGGATTCATGACATTTTAAGTAGGATATGTGAAAATTACGTAGAAATGCGTCTATCAATAAAAAAATTATATGGGAATAAAATTTGGAGGTTATGTAAATAAATCATCCCACCACTTCAATTTTAGAACTTTCATCAGAATTCTGTCTATACCATTGGATTCAGAATATTTCGAAATGTATTTGGTCAGAATTTCATCAAAATCTGTTCATGAATAAACAAATTATAAAATTATAAAATAAAGTTTTTCTGAAATTCGACTAAAATAACGTTCTTTTCAAATTTTTTATTTATGAATAGAATTCGATGAAATCCTTGCAAAATATATTTCTAAATATTCTGAATCCAGTGGTATAGTCAGAATTTTAATAAAAGTTCTGGAATTGAAGTTTTGAGTTGATTTATTGACATAGTTTTCAAATTTAAATCCCATATAACTTTTTTGTTAATGGACCATTCCTAAGTAACTTTCACATAAACCATTCGAAAATGTCGTGAACCCAGTGGTGTCGTCAAATTCTATTTTAAAATATCACTAAAATGATTTTTGGATATTTGACCTTGAAAAAAAATCGAAGTAGGCCTTGAAATTTTATTTTTATTTCGAATTTATGGCTCTCAACTATAAATATTAATGATCTATCTATTGAAAAAAAAAAACTTCTGAAAAGGATAATAAATAACAGTTAAAGAGAGGTGGCCCGCTTTCAAATGGGTCACTGTATACTCAATATTCTCGATGGATAAAATGGAGTTTCCTAAATAAATCCCCCAGAAATAATTGTCTATAACTACTGTTGTTGTCGTCATCCATTTGTTTGCATAACGACTAAACTATTTTATGGTGATCTGGGTGTTTTGACTCTTGATACTAGAGATTTTCGATTAGTAATGCTTCAAAAATTATTTTATGAATTATTATTATTCTATATTTTTCATTAGTTTGCTTCTCAATGATTTCCGAGTGATTTGTCAATAAGTGTTTCTATCTGTTTTAAAATTTTATTGTATCTGTTATTTACTTTGACTTCGTTTATATGAAATGTATGAATATATTGAAATGTATTTTCTTATCAATTCTTAAAATCATTACAATATGTATCATGAGAAGGCTCTTCAAAAATTTAAACTGACGTGTGTTATGATTTTTTTCTTTCAAAAGTAGCCTTCATTTCATACATTCGCATCATACTGTTTGATCTTATACAGTGCGGCTTTTTATAGTCCCCCCCCCTGTTAACTTTTGAACGGTTTGACGTAGAGCGATAAAAAAAAACCATTTCGAGGGTTTCACCGATACTACCTTTTGAAATATAACGCATTGTGATTGCTCCATAGATGGCGCGGGGGAGCACAAAAACCTAATTTTTTCAAATGGCATGGGGGGTCGAGTGACACATCGTTGAAAAGAGAATTGGATTCTCTTTTCAACCATCTAATTTTTTTTAAATTTCGTTAATATATTTTTTCACAATAAGCATTTGAAATGTCAATGTAACAAAAAGAAAACAAACTATTATGACATGTAGTATTTAAATAATTAGAAGCAAAATTGTTGTCAATTAACGAAGCAGGTGTTCGAAATGTCCACCTAATACTTCTTGCCAATAAAAAATTCGATTCACAAATTCCTGCCGAACATTTTTCAACATGTCTGCAGTTATACCAGCACAAACCGGTGTTATTCGATCTTTAAGTTCTTCCAAAGAGTTGGATTGTTGCTCATACACTTTGGATTTGACGTATCCCCACAGAAAGAAGTCACACGGTATAAGGTCTGGTGATCGTGCCGGCCATTCGATTGGTCCACGACGTCCAATCCATCTCATAGGGTATGTTACATCCAAATACTCTCGAACTTGACGTGAAGTGAGGAGGGTCCCCATCTTGCTGGAAAGTGATGTGTTTCTGAAATTCATTCTCATTTTCTTCTGATATTCCAAGTATGAGTGGTTCAACCGTATCTCTTAGTAAATCCAAGTACAAATTACCGTTTAAGTTTTCTTCCAGAAATAAGGGACCTACAGTATGGTGTCCCAGAATTCTAGCCCACACATTTACTTTATGTGGGAACCGTGTGTGACCTTCCCGAAAGATATGGGGATTTATATCACTCCAGTATCGCACATTTTGTGTATTCACATTTCCGTTCAAAAAAAAGCTATTTCCATCTGAAAAACAAATATTCCTAATGTAATTGGGGTTCCTAGCTATCTTTTCCTCCATAATTTCACAAAATTCCATTCTTCGGTCTGGGTCGTCTTCTGTGAGTTGGTGTAACATTACTAATTTGTATGGATGGAACTTGGGTTTCTCCAAATATTTTTTTACTGCTGTTGAGACCCCAATCGTAATTGCTACACGAGAGGTACTTTGTTGCGGATTTACCACCATTTCGGCAATTATCGAAACCTTTGTCTCTTCCGGAATTGATTTTCGACCAGCTCCACCTTTCCTACAAACACTGCCAGTTCTGTTGAATTTTTCAACTAGTTTCCTCAAATATTTCCGAGTTATAGGATGTTCAGGAAATTTTTCATTAAAAATTCTCTCCGCTTCGTGGTAGTTCCGATGGGCCTCACCAAAATTATAAATTTCTTTAATTTTTTCTTCGAAAGGACGTATACGAACCATGATGATATCAAATATTCAAAGTAAATAATAATTATAAGTAGACAAAACTCCTCAGTGAATATGAATACAATAATTCATCAATCCATTGTACTTTTATAGGTAACTAATTAATTATTGTCATTTAAACAAATTCAATAAATAATCCTTTCGTAGTACCTGCTATTACTTTTGTCATTAAAAATAAATGAAATGGGTATAATTTCGATATCCTAATACCTAATTAAGCTTTGAAAGGAATTCAAAATGAATAATTATTAATGTTGTGAATTGTCTTTATTGACCGTATTTCGTGGTATTGATTGCAATTGTGAATCACTAGAACAATTAAGGTATTTTTCTTCAAACATTATTATTTTAATACCACCCAAAATATTTTCCGTCCCATTATTTCACATCAAACCCTTCAAAAGTTATTGAGGTAAGGTAAGGAAACGAATTCAGATCCGCTCTTACACTTGACACTTCAAATGCTTATTGTGAAAAAACGTGTCAACGAAATTAAAAAAAAATTAGATGATTGAGAAGAGAATCAAATGAATATTGATTGAAAGTTTGATTTTGTGGAGGAAATCCAGTTCTTGACATGATTTTTTGGGTCTATGACCTTCCACAATCTGAAAATGAAAAAAAAAATTTTAATCCAAAGCAATCTGATAGGCAAATTCAGTGTAGGGTACGTTACTGATAAAAATTAATTTCTTTCAAGACAGTAGTCTTGTGAACGCAGTAACTTATCGGGCAAATTAATTAATTTGCCCTTCTACACTTGTACAGATTTCTTTGGATTAAAACATTTTTTTTTTCATTTTCAGATTGTGGAAGGTCATAAACCCAAAAAATCATGTCAAGAACAACAATGAAGTTCGGACAACAATCTAACAAGAAATATACATAAACCAATACCGTATACTCCAGAGTTTTTCAAGCGACCAATTTCTTTCGAATGGCCAATTTCCTTCGAAATGCTACTTCAGCCGCATTTATGAGATAATAAAATTTTATGGAACGATAAAAGCCGGTTGTCAATGACAGCAGGAAGTGTATCAATGATGAGTACACGATTACAAGTACATGTTACGTAATAACATATTTTCTCATTTCGTTGGTGAAAAATTGTTTAAATACGTAGGTCGGTAACATATCCAATAATATTCTTATACAATGTCGGGTCTAAAGTTCACAGCATATATGGAAAGCTTTTTCATTATTGATTCTCAAAAAAAATATCAAATTTGATGAAATTCTCTACTTCATTCCAAGCTTGAATTGCGTACTCATTAAAATATTCATTATAAATAATTCGTTGCCATCTGATGAACCATTGTGCTGTAGGTTTTCCGGGTTTTCATGCAGCTGAAAAAGTGAATACGCCACCAAAAATCAGTAAGTCGCCCCGGAGCGCCACGGCAAATAATAATAATAGCCGTCCTCTACCCGCACTGGCCATGCCTTTGGGTACACTCTATGAGTGTTTATGAGGGAGTATTATTATTATTATTATTATTATTATTTCAAAGAGATTTTGATAATACCTTCATCATTCGAATAAATTTCCATATTATTGAAATATTATTGAAATATTGGTATCATAACTTGAATTCGTAACAAATCTAAGAGATATTTTTTTTTAATCGCTGTTGTTGCACGATATCTAAATACTGTAGCACATTAAAAAAATCTGAATCTGAATGGCTAATGACATGGAAATGAAGTATTGTTGATGATTTTTTTATGCATTTTGAAATATAAATATAATTTATTTCTGATTTCTTTTCGAAAAAAAAAAAATAAACAGAAAATTTATGAAACCACGGACTGTTCGTCGGTAATAACCAGTTGAATTTGTATCATATCGATTTTGTGGAAATAATTTATTAGTTTCATTTACGAGTATGAATATATTAGAGAAACAATATCCAGATTATTTTTCTGGCAATATCATAAAGACAATTATATTATTTTTTCCTTTATATTTGATCCGGTGAAACCGATATGTGGGGAGCTGGTGAATTTTAATTAACGAATAGGAGTTGAGGTATCTATTCGTAATGGAATTTTTCGTAAAAAACATCTTTGATTGGTAAAACGAAACTGATTTACGGGTATTGATTGGATTATTTGCTGATATGACGCTCGATTCTGCAAAAAGACTGTAAAGATAAATAAATGTTAAAGAGGTGAAAGAGTCTTTTCATCTTCTTTTCCGAGGTCCGATACTACTGCTCTCAGCGTTAATTTATATTCATCGTTTTCTTCACTGTAACCATAAATAGCTATTTACGATATATGTTGGTAAAGTACGAATTTTTCGGGTGAGCCTGAAGTTTAATGAAGCGCCAAGTTCAACAAATACGCGAGTAAAAAGTAATTATTTTTCTATTACAGACCGCAGATAGAGGCCAAAAATTATCTCGAATGTGCCATGAAAACACAAATCTTATACACGAAATAAAAACCAGAGCTGTGCCGAGCACTGACAAAAAATGCTTTGAGCACTAAGCTCTAAGCACTCTTGAAAAGTGCTCCGAAATCTCGAGCACTAAGCACTTTTATTTATGAAATGCTCGCGATTACTAAGCACTTTCAAAAAGTAATTCCAGTCAGGGAGCACTAAGCACTAAGAACTTTCTGTTAGATACTCAAGTTACTGAAACTTAATCAAACACGTAAGATTTTCAAAAATAATAATACATCGCGACATGTTTCGCTACACTGTCGCTTTTTCAAGCAGTTATTATATTAACCGCTTGGAAAACTACAGTGTAGCGAAACATGTCTCGATGTAATATCATTTGTTGAAATCTTATGGTGTTGAATCAAGTAAGTAACTTTTTCTACTCACATAATATCTCAAATGGCATTCAGCGTACCACGATAAATAATCAATTAAATTCATATTCCGTAATCTGTATTTAATTTTTTTTTAAATATTACTATAACAACTTCATTTTTTTAAGTACATCGCCAGGGTTAATGTTTGATTTCAGTGGTTAAAAATCCTGAGAGATCTTGACCTGTCAATTGAAACTGTTGTGATAAAAAAGATATCAACTTAAAAACATACAATTTTGGGGTTATAATATGAATTCGTAAAAAAAGTACGGTATATGTAAAGCATTTATGAACTCCTCGAAACAATTTGTTTTTTAAACAGTCGTTCCGCAACGCTGCACTCGTGAACTCGTGCACTCGTTACTGAAAGGACGTTTATAACTCTGCTGCCATAATATAGTATTTTAAAATAGAATTTCTGAAATCAACAATTTGATTCCAATAAAATAGAAATACTGAGTGAATGTTTAGTTTTGTAGTTTTCTTGACATCGTTTTTTGAGCGTTTAACCTCGCACAGTCTGAAAAAAAAAACAAAATATGTAAATCAAAATCAAATCGAAATGGGCCGCATATGGTTACACAGAAGAAATAACAGTATATGGTAATTGACATACCGCACATCCCCTGTATCAAGATAGCAAATGTCATCCATACGAAATTTTTGGTAGACTTTTTTTGACTTCCGTCGAAGAAATAAGAATTTAAGTCGATAATAAAAAGTATTATTATTTTAAAGGTTCTGAGACAGAGATTTGGTCTCCGATACGTCAAAGTAGTTTGAAAAGAAGAAGTAATATATAGTTATTTTGAACTTATTTTTTTAGATAGGAAAAGTAACTTAAAAATTTGTACTATTTTTTTTAAGGCAGTAATCTTCTAAACGCAGTACTTATCGTAGAAAATTGATTTTATGGTAGGGGGTGCTGCCGGGTGCCATCTGCCGTGACTTCATGTTTCGACAAGATTCATTTATATGGCTTAGTGTTTAGTAATCCCGAAAACTGCTCCGGAGCACTGAAGTGCACTTTTTTGGATTAATAAGCACCAAGCTTTTCGTTACATGCTTCGGAGGGGTCAAAAATCATGAATGTTGTGTTGAAATATTCAGATGACTTCCTCATTGAAGAGTGAAGTATCTCAAAACTCACAGGAAACAGGTCTTGTTAGAACAAAATTGAATTCAAATGTGCTAGAACGTGAAATATATTTTTTTTTCAGATATAAAATGTTGGTTATTCTATTAGTTGAAGATTCAAAAGTTTACCGCATTCCTATTCGAACTGAAAACTTTGCACGGCAAGCTCATGAATATATAACTCATAAAATAACCTACATATTAGCATCCACTGAAATAATTTTTTACTTTTTAGGGCATTTCAATAAATGCTTGTCTTTATAAAGTATGTTAATATTTTATAATTATTCATTGACTAATTGAATAATTTTCTCACCTCCAATCAGCATAACGCATATACTGAAGATTTTTTCGTTTGTTGTATTGGCACTGACATTTCCAAATCCCACGCTCGTCAAACTGGAACACGTAAAATAGAGTGCAGTGACGTATGCATCCAAACTTGAGACGTTGTATGCATGAGGAAGATGAAGTCTTTCTGCGAGCGTGTGAATCCAACCTATAATGAAGAAAATATTGAAGATAGTTGACATACTTCCGACAGATATCGATATTTTATTATGTTCAGAAGCTTTATACATCATTTTAGAAATGAAATATGAATGATTTATAAATAAACTCAACAACTTGATACCAGAAGAATAAAATAAAAAGGTAAAGATGGTAACGAAGGGTCCGCAGAAAAATTGTGGACGTGTATGAATAATATAAATAAGAAAACAATTAATATTTTTAAGGAAAATGATGGCATATGAATTCTATTATTTTTACACTGATATGGGTGAGAACTGTCCCAGAAGCATATTTCTGTTATAAATTATAGAATGTACCTTTTCCCGCCAACCAACAGTCAAATAAGCAATACAGTAAATAGTCTTAAGCCTAAAAAATATCATTGAGGAGTGGTTCCAATATAACAAACTCACACTAAACCCAACTAAACATCATTATTTACCAATTTCGTATTATAAACCTCTATCATCTGCCACATTTATAAAACTTGAATATAGATGACAATATATTTCCTTGCTTAACAACCAATGAGTGGATTTCAAATTTGAAATTGAGCCAATAGAATCGGAATTACAGTGAAAATATAGCTGTCGCTGTATTTTTACGGTGTTAAACCTGCTTAGTTTTTGTTTTACTAACTGTCAAGTCAAAATAATGAATTGAATTATAAACGTCAAAATGTGTTTTGACTAGTTATCTTTATTTATCAATATGAGCGATCGTTGGGGACAAATGTCCATTAATTGGTATCATAAATGAGACAGTGGAAAAGAGTAAATCGATATATTGCCGTCCTAAATATAATTGGTGGTATGAGTAATAACTTATAATTTTTTGGAATATCAATTAATTTGCAATCTTAATGCAATAAAATTCAACTCGCCCTGCAGATTTGGGATTGCAATTCATTAATATTCCAAAAAATTATCGGTAGTAATCATATGACTCATTATATTACTCCTGAAAATACGACAATACCTGAAGCAGAGTTTGTTTGATCCTTGGATAATAACGAACATTTACGTAGGAATTAACACGTTGATTTCATAATGAAAAAATTGGAGGACTTATTGGTAGATTCAGATATCTGTCGCAACTTTTGTAAATTGATCACCTAAAAACAATATACTATGCACTCATCCAGTCTCACTTGTTATAAGATATTAATTATGGGTTAGGGAAGGATTCTCTATTGTCATTTCCAAACATTGAATGTTGTACAAAATGGGTTCTGACGATTATTCACAGAAAAAAAAAATCACTTTTTCCAGTGATGAACTATTGCTAACAAGTAAAATCATTCATTCAAGACAACTATACTCTCAGAAAATGATAATCCATGAATCCAAAATAGTACTGGAACCCACGGATCACAACAACTTTGCAACGCGGAATAAAATCACAACTTTAAAATTACCTAATTGCGATAGGAATGTTTGACAAAAGAGTTTACTATATTTGAAACCAAAACTATTGAACCACTTTCCTCCTCAACTGAAATCTGTAACTAACAAAATATCTTTTAAATATTTGTTTAAAATTAGGGTTTTGAATACACAAGAAGTATTTCAGTAACTTTGTTAACAACAGAATGAACTGAACCAAAATCATGACCTGATTTTATCAAATGTACTATAAATGGTTATTTAACGAACAAGTGTATCAATAAGGGTGATTAACAATCGAGATAATTTGCGGAGCGAGCGTGTTAATGTTCGAGTTTGTTAATCGCCATTTTGATTCACGATTTTGTTAAAAAACTTTTTTGTCGACCGTAGTTTTCAAAAATAGAGATATCTTACTTTCAATGTTTATTTATTTAACGATACGATAAACAATTGTCACTGTTTCCTATTTATATTAACTCTAATCAAACACAGTAATTTAATTTTTCTCAGTGGTAGTTTTGTATTATTTTTTAATATTGAATTAAAAAAATATTGCTCTCATGTGGGTTTGAACTATTGACCTCACTGTCACATCTCTCGCCTGTCAGGCCAACGTCACCATTACGCCACGTGACTTTTTATGATTGCAAGTGACAACTGGTGTATTGAAGATTTTCTGAAATTTTATTTCAGAATTGACAATAAATTATGACAGATAGTACTAACCAATATAAAATGTATTAGAGCGATGTATCTGTTTCATAAAATAAAATCGTTGATAAATAGAAAATCATTCATTGACAGAAGTCATTAATCTACGATTTTGAGTGCGTTAAAATACATCATAAATGAACGGTTGACGGAAATGGTTATTTAACGAACAAGTGTATTAATAAGGGCGATTAACAATGGAGATAATTTAATGTTTCAGATTGTTAATCGCCATTTTAATTCACGAGTTTGTTATCCGTCGACAGTCGTTTTCGAAAATAGAGATATCTCACTTTCAATGTTTATTTATTTAACGTTACGATAAAAAACAATCACTATTTCCTATTTATAATAACTCTACTCAAAAATAGTTTAATTTTTCTCAGTGGTAATTTTATTTTATTTTTTATTATTTATATTCAAATTGAAATAAAAAAAAATACCCTCGGTGGGTTTTGAACTCTCGACCTCAGTGTTGCATGCCAGGTAAAATAAATAAATATATAAGGTTTTTATTATAGATTCACAATATACATTTCACAGCTAATGACAAATCACAAACATATTTCATTCTCCATAATCCAGGGGGTTAGAGGGAGGAAGGAAATGGCGCAAAAGTAGCGACTCTCCCGTACCTTTTCAGGGGTACGGGAGAGTGCCTTGCCAAGGCGAACATATTCACCCCCGCGAAAGGGTGTTGTAGTCCGCCCGTGCTGATGGAAACGCTGGGCCGGACTTTTCATTATGCTGCGGTGGCTAATCGGTAAGACACTGCATGCCAGGTGAACTTTACCATTACTCCACGGGACCATATATGGTTTTGAGAGATAGTACTAACCAATATAAAATGTATAAGAGCAATGTATGTTGGATTGCATATAATCAAATCGTTGATTAATAGAAAATCATTCATTAACAGGGGTTATTCAACGATTTTGAGTGCGTTAAAATACATCATAAATGAACTGTCGACGGAAAATGGACATTAATTTCGTATTTTGTCATCAATAGTTATATATGTAGATATCAAGGGAGTTATGGTGACGTTAATTACAGAGCTCAACAGATTGCATGAGTCCCGAAGAATTGTTAAGTTGCCCGAGGTTATTAACATCCAATAACTCAGTGATAGATAATAAATTTTATTTGATACTGAATGAAATAAGACAACCAAATTTTGTCTGTCTGTCAACCTTCTTAAATTGTGATAGTGAATGAACGCTTGGAGATAATTGCAATTTTAGGCGATTTTTGTAAAAGGCTGACAAAACTTGTGCCGTATCACTCATTTTCTTGCAATTCGGGAAATAATTTCAGTGAAAATATGTCGGTTTCGTTTTTGTGAATACATTGAAGGGAGTTAAGAAATTATAACTCCCAGTATCTATCAGCGGACGGTACTCCTTTTTTTGATGTACAAGTTATATGAAACGATGGCTATACATTTTGAAACTAATGGGACTTTACGATAATATGCAACGTGCAATATTGCACGATACTGTTAGGTATTGCAGGTTCCTAATATAAAAGAATTAACACTTTAAAAATATACCTTCGCGTTGCCCTACCAACACCACTATGACTGTTAACGAATGAGTTCCGAATACTTCGAATACATTTCTGGATTATCAGTGACTAGATACGATTTAATTCATTCTGGCTGTGAACGCTGGTGTATTCGGTGAGATTGATACCTTGAACATAACAAATAATATTTCAGGAATTGTTGCTATAAAAACAACACAAAACAGTTAGTAAGTGGGTTTTGTAAAATTCAACAAATATTGAAAAGGGGAACATTCTTCATCGAAATAAAAAATTATGAAACGAGAAAACAACGACTTCCCGGCTAAAGCCACGCTGGATATTTAACTACATTTGATAGGTATTGTGAAAATAATCTAACTGAAAACGAAAAAAAAAAATTGATGGAGAATGTATGCATTTTCTACATGAAGAGGTATTCATTGAACGATGAAAATAGCGACACAAGTTTGTCGTTCAGCCGCAGATGATTCTACAACTGATTTTATAAACATCCTGTTTATATTTTCAAACAAAATTCAAATTCAATCGATATATTCGCATGGTCCGAGATCATAGAACTGTTTGTGAATTTCGATAAATTTTTGTGAAACAAATAATGTATTGATTGATGTAATGAAATATTTGTTAACATTGTAAATGTCACGGACATGTGATGAATATATGATTTTATTCTACATGGTTTGCAGAAATTATTGGTAATTTTTTTTTAAGTTGCGCTCTCGGTCCTTTGTGCTGTGTCTGTTATGAAAAATACTGTTTAGAGGTATGTTAATGGTATCACACGATTTGAGTTGAGTGTATTCATTCTGAACTTCTATTGTCTGAGAACGAGAAAAAAATGTGTTATTTACGATTCATCTTTGGCCATTCTAGTCATTATATGATTATTAATGTCATTGTAGTCTATCTGTTCATGTAACGAGAGTTAAAAGCCAAGGGACTCATTTATACAACTCGAAAACTGAATTATCATTAGCGTGACACGTGGCACGCGAAGTTGCTTTTGGCGCAAATGACTGATCAATGGTTCGTAATGTCGATCGATGGCGTTGCTTCAGAAAAATTCTAACTGATTCAGTTGACAAACCAGAGGTTTTCACGTATTTCGAATTTTTGTGCTCCGCTGACTGAACTCATCGCTGTTCTGAATGTATGTCGATTCTTTGAAATTTCCTTCACATTGATGTTTCTCTTCATAGACTTCTTTTGTGCTCACCGATTCTGACATCTTATGGCCTTTTCACTTTTTCTGGCATGAGACTTACCACATACACAATGAACGTGGTAAATGCATTTTGTGGAGTCACTATCAGCATAAGACTGTCTATTCTTCGTGAGTTTGCTACGGATGGTGCTATCAGACGGATCAGGTTTTATACCTCAGCCTAATTCGTCTCACTTTCTCCGTAAAACTTCTTAATAGAGAAGGCACAGGGTACGCTGTGACGACTCACCTGTGTTTCGGGTGTTGGCTTTACTACAAGCCAGAACCTTTTCTATAAGTGTCCTTCTAAGAATCTTTCAAAGAAATCCGTACAAATATTAGAAAAACATCGGACCGTCGAATAGGTTAGTTTGGAAAAAATCTATTCCTCCTGCCACCTACAAAAGCAAGACAGGGAACGTATAAGAATTCGAAAGAATTTCCGACTCTTTCGAAAGTCAAAATTTATAGCCTCTTTTATCTTAAAAGAAACTACGACAATTTGGAAAAGAAAATAGGAAAAACCTGCGTACAACAAGAAAATTTCCAAAGTTCTCTGAAATAGATGAACCACCCTGTGATTCCTATTTAGAGGCTGGAAATGCTGGTCTCTACACCACTGGGTAATATATTGCTCTATGATCAGCATATTAGTATAGTTGAGACTGCGACTGCTGCATAAAAAAGGGTACTTGACCACCTATAGGTCGATACTTTATTTGGATCTGAACTGGATAAAGGAAGAATAAATTAAGAGATTTTTATTGAAGATAGGTGATGAACGATTCACGAAGTGTTGAGTGTTTTGTTTCTCCGTTATTGAGATTTTTCTTCGTGAAACTTGTGCAATACTTATTCTCATTTGTGAGTAACTTGTGTAGTTATGGACTTGTGAAAATAGTACCTTTGATGGATTTAGATTCGTTCACATCATCTCCTCGTATCTGTGAGTAATTTGTGTTGCAAATCATTCTTTCAGGCAACACTTTCTACTACATGATAACGTTACTATTTTATGTTTCACGTTTAATGTCACCGATGACCCTCCATCAAGAAAGTATTTCATATTTTTTATGCAATTATTCACTTTGAGCCATTCGTGAAAAATAATCATTTTAGTGCGGTTGTGAAGTTCAAGAAAGTTGTAGAATATTTCAGTTCAGGCGAGGAAAATGCCACTTGGTGTGACTATAGTATATTTATCCTGAAATGTAAAACGGCCGAGACCACAAGTTTTAAGGGTCCCGATCGTGCGTAATAACGTTATCAAGATGGAGGCAATAAGCATATTATATTTATGTTCATTGAAAGTTTGATTTTGTGGAGGAAATCCAATTCTTGACATGATTTTTTGGGTTTATGAGCTTCCACAATCTGAAAAGGAAAAAATTTTCATCCAAAGAAATCTCTACAAGTGTAGAAGGGCAAATTAATTAATTTGCTCGATAAGTTACTGCGTTCACAAGACTGCTGTCTTGAAAGAAATTAATTTTTGTCAGTAACATACCCTACACTGAATTTACCTATCTGAAAAAATGAGATCGAATTAACAAAGAATACTTCTCTTTTTTTGAAAATTGTTGACGTTTCGGAGGCTGTATCTGCCTCCGTTATCAAAAATTCTTGGAAAGAAAAAAAAAATCATGTCATATTATATTTGTTTCAACCAGTTACCTTTTAATAAATTTTTTTATTTTATAGCAACTTATTTCACAGCAGTTGAAGTTTAAAACTCTTTTGCGATAAATAAGGAAGCCCAATTAATATAAAATAGTAATGTGTGTGGTATTAAATATTATGGTTTTCAGATGACACAGTTTACATAATTTATTGGTGGTATATTACCCTCATGGCATGAAGAAGCATATGGCCGCTTCGTCTCCACTTGAAACATGCAGCTGATGATGGCCATGACTTTAAATCAATCGGCTGCCCCCTTACGAGCAACCCTCAGAAGTCTTCGGGAGACTTATGCGAGCTAGGGACGATGCAGGCAGCCTTCACCTCTTCACGTGTGTTGCCATGCACGAGGTCGGTGGAAGCGGCGATTCGAACCCAAGTACCATGTCAGTGTAAGCGAGAACACAACCTGTGTGCCACCAAGACCCATAGAATACAAGCTAACTGTAGATTCAGATGTCATCGTTGTGGGTGAATCCGTCTTTGAAGAAATAGTGAATATAAAAGAACTTTAGATTGCCTTTGGTTACAGGAAACTACGAAGAATGATTCCTGGTCATTATCTGTGTTCTCAAATGTCTCCTGATATCTGCAGCAATCTGCCTATTTCCCATGCAATCACAGGCTCTGATACCATCTCTCCATTCCGTCTGACGGCCTCCCAAGGTCAATATTCCGTTCTAACAGTTGTTGGCAGGCATCCAGATGATGAGTCTATTATGCTTCCGATGCAAAGATTTGTTGTTCTTCTTCGCGACATAACATCACACCTTAGCAGCGTTAACGACTGAAGCCGTTTTATCTTTATCATTAAAAACGCAGCCGTAGAATATACCACTTACCGAGAATACACTATGTCAGCATCTGAAGCAAGCTACTCTGCAAGCTATAATGTGGAGGCATTGTTCAGAAAAGAGCTCAAGGCATTCACCACCCGCATTCTGGGAATGTAAAAATCTGACGATGGTTATTAGCCGGTGTAGTCAACCATTCCTGACGTTGCAAAAGTTGTGAAGAACTGAGAAGCAGTAGTATGCATAATAACATTCTAGAACTGAACATCATGAGAAGACTGTGTTCGGAATAAAACTGACCTATGTAGGGCAAATCCTAGCGAGTACAGATTTTTATCTGATGGCCCGAGAAAGTGCTAGGAATCGCACGTTAAAAGGTAAGACCTCGTTAATCCTTGGCTCGCACAAGTTTCGACTTTTGAGGGCTGCCGTTCGTAAGGGGACGACAGCTGGTTAACGGAAAAAACAATTTTAACAATTTTTTTAACAAAATGTACGTTGGTTTGCCGATGGTTCGCAAAATTTTAAAGGCGTCGGAACCGGAATATACCCAATGTACCTGCAAGAAACGGTGCATATGTATAACAAAAGGACTACCTTGTACCCTTTTATGCGAGAGTCACTGTTCACGAAATGATTTGTGAGAAAAAATTTGATTACATTAACGTACTCGAAAGTGTTGTGATTTTGTAGTCGTAGGAGAGGAATTGGAGAACCTTAATGTATTCGCAACACTCCTCCGCCGAAAATAGGTGTATTATATCTAAACAAGCTTAGTATTTGTGGAGAATAAAAAATATATTCTTCATAAAAATGGTTTTAACTTCATTTTTGGTACTGACACCGATTTCGCAACCACGAATATCCGTGTTGATTTCGTACATTTCGCTTCCACCAGAGGTATACGTTTTTTCCCATAACGGTTATTACAGCCGCTCTATCAGACCTCATACGATAAACAGGGCTTTCTCATTCACCGCAAAAGGGGTTATCACTTCACCTAGCCTGATATTATAAGCTGCTATGAACTATCATCGACAAGCACCAAGTTAAAACGTATATAATGTTTTCATGGCCGCCATCTTGATGACGTCATTACAAACGACCGGGACCCTTGAAATTCGGGATTTCGGCCGTTTAACATATAGGGATTGATATTTTATTACCACCCAAAGTGGCATGTTCCCCGCCAGAAACGAAATATTTTCCTGTTTCCCAACCCCACTATTTCAGGGTCTTTGTATTGGGCTAATTTTCTCGTTGAGACGATCTCAGTGGAAACGAATTTTGGCAAAATCCAATAACCCCCGTATTGTTCTTTGCTTCAGCAAACTTTGGGAAGTGTGCATTTATCTTGGGTTATGAAACCCGAGATTGAAATTTGAGTAGCCGCTATATCACATCGGAACCTCCAGATATTCATAGATAAGCTGCATGACTTATGGTTGAGAATTCTTTTTTTTTTTTCAAACGCCTTTATACAGGGCTATCCTCTTGAAAGTGTTTGTAGAGTGGAAAGCCACTATCACCATGAACTACCAGTTCCTCTTGAAATCAAAGTAGAAACTTTAAGTGCGCACGTTCAGTAGATAGATATCGATACAAATATTTCAACCCCCAACCATTTCCCTCGTAGCTAATGTCACTGCGATAATACATTCGAAATGTCACTACCATTTTAAGTGATAGTTTCATGGCATGCAATTCATTCGCTAGCATCATCCGTGATGAGTTATTTTTTTTGTGTTAACAACTATTGAATAGAGAAAGAGGGCGTTTCAGCGTATAGCTGCTATTCCATTTCAATCTCCTATTGCCAGGTATGCTGAATGTGAATATAACGTCAAATGAACATGATTTATGAAACAGGGCGGACTCCGAAAGAAGTGGAGATTTTCAGTTTGAATCTGCGGTGATAAACTCATGGTTCCCATTTAATTTCTTTATCACTAACTTTTATTTATTTAATTCTAACCCAGCCTACTCTACGATCGAGCGGCGTGCATCAAGATAGTGCGCTTATCGCATTCCGTTTTAAGTAAATTGCAGAATTTGAGGCGTCACAATGGCACCATCAAATAATTCGATTTAAAAAAATTGTAACCCTCTGGCTCTCTGAATACCAGACAGAGAACGCGGAGGAACTCGGAAGATTATCTTTAAATGCTCTAAACCTCTAAGCCTAAGCACTGGTTTCAAAAAGTGCTTGGAAGCACCGTACTTACGATTACGATAGTGCTTCGAGTGCTTTCACAAACACTATTGTTCTTTAGGACAGCATTGATACATAACAATCAAACAAACTTGGCGATAGAAAATCACATCAGTTTTTCATCGCATTGATTTGTAACCTTCGTCATGTACATCAACCATATAACATTATTTCCAGATCAAACGAACTAATCGATTTGATGTCCACTCGCCAGAAAGAATATCCATGCCTTCACCACAATATCGAATTATAATTAAACGCCAGTAAGTTGCAATCTCGATGGCAATGATATCCGAGTAGTTTGGTTGCGATTGTCCCGTTTCCAAAGCAGCACTATTGTTTGCAGTTTGACACGCTGATGACTTTAACCCGGTTAATTCATTCTGTTTTCATTGTTAATTGTAAAGCTGAACGCGTTCGTCACAGGATTGTTTCTCAACAAATATGTTGAAACCATTAACAGTGGTCTTCTAGTTATGCCGTTGGTTAGTTGTTATTGTCATGTGTCACTTCCAATTTGCGCTCGTTTGGTCTCTGCCGGAATAATCAGTTTTGTGGATCAAGAAGATGAATTTGTGCTTTTCAATCAGATCGTTATTTCTAACCGATAATATGACCTAGTGGCTATATTAGTCCTGTAAACCTGTCGCCTGGAAGGACGAAACATTGCGTGAGAACTGGAAGTTCTGGGTTTTTGTTGAGTTGTTGGCCCAATGAATAATCCAAATTATCGACCTCATGCGCTTTTCAAAATGGATTTTCAAAAATCTAAATTAGCACGAAATGTTTCACTCCTCTTCAGTTTTTATTTTTTCAACACTGAAGGACTAGGTTCACGACTTCATCCTACCACATGAAAACTTGATGGGGTTCGGTATTACCTGTTTGTGAAGGCTTCAGTTAGAACGAGATTCACTCTTGCTAGGGTACCTCCTACCCAAGACGATTTCACTGCTTGCGCAATCCTAATTTAATTTTCATCTATTGATACATTAATTGTATTTATTCATTTCATGGGACAATGTGGCAAACATCGCATTTGGGGTAGATTAACAATATTCACACTTTCTAGAAATCTACGATCTCGATCATCGACGACTCTGCTGCAGGTGTTTTCAGTGAACAAAACGAGGCCCTTGAGAAATTGAATATTTAGATAAATAGGACTGAACCTGTTTCTTTCACTTTCTATCATACCATTTAATTACTAAGGTCCTGTATTTCCAGAATATGTATCTAAAAACCTTTGATAAAAAAGTTTCCATTTATCATTTTTTCATAATTCCCGGAAATTCGGAAACTGAAAAACAACGGGAACAGAAAAACTCTTACCTAAGCCCAATATATATTGGTGATGAATGTTATATCTGATTTGCTCAAATTTGACCTACTGTATCTTTGTACAAACTCAGCTTGTCGAGCCAGTTCGATAGGAAAACTTAAGGAATTAGTAAAACTACATTGTATATTTATCAAAGATGATTATTTCACTTTCGAATAATAAATACAACCACTTCTGCCGCGAGGCCAGGATAATTGCTGAAGGGTTTTTCCTTAAAATACAGTTGACTTTATGAATTTTCGACCAAAATAGGGGAGATATAGAGATTTTAGTCAAGCATAGGGGTAACTCTTATGATATCCCGAATTGTTCGCGAGATAATCTGAAAATATTATGTTACAATTATTCCAGTTTTCAACCCCTTCCAAGTTATTGATTTTCTGAGCTTTCCCGGGAATTTTTCCCAGTTTCCATAGGTGCTCGGGTGCAGAACACATTTTTATTCGTAAAGTTATTTTCAAAAACTGCCCGTGTACCAAAAATAATCTCTATTGGATTAATTGTCAGTTTGCTACAGCGCTTGGATTATAAGTGCCCATTAGAATAAAGAATTGGGGCATTTTCCGGATGAAATAGCCCTAGAGGGTTCAAATTTCCGCAGAACAACAACATAATTCTAGAAATATGTGATTTCTAAAAAACTCTTCGAAATACTATATTTTGGAAACTATTATTAGATTATGTATTTGATGGAATGAATAGGCAGTTTGAACAGAACTTTACTTTAAAATACAATATTTAATATCTGACATAAACTTTCAGAATTACAATTGAACAAAAAATATGTTATCAATTACACGTTCTCAAGGAAACCATAGATAGCCAGGATGTTGAGGATTTGGCGTACATTTCCAACACCCCCACTCGACGAATAATTCCTCAACTATACCCAAAAAACTTCTGAACTCTTGAAACTTTTGTTTCGGCAAAGCCTTCGTCAACCCATCAGCAATCATGTGATGAGTTTCACAATATTCAAATTTGATCACATTCGGTGTCACCAAATGTCGTAAATGGTGGTATTTGACATCTATGTGTTTGCTTCTACAACTGACCTTTTCGACTGTGGCCAGTTTGATACAACCCTGATCATCCTCGTGAAGACAAGTCGCATTATTACATTCTAGTCCAAAGTCAACGATGATACGTCTTATCCAAATAATCTCTTGACTCGCATGAGCGGCAGCTATGTACTCGGCTTCCGTCGATGATAAAGAAACGCATGTTTGTTTCTTGCTACACCAGTAAACAGGATTTGTCCCAAGGAACAACACAAAACCGCTCACTGACTTTCGATCGGACTTATCTCCTGCCCAGTCTGAGTCCACGTATCCATTCAAAATAATATTTACACCGGAACTAATTTTCAATTTGAAATAACTCGTTCCTTTGAGATATCTTATCATACTTTTCACAGCATTCCAATCAACCTGACGTGGATTGCTTACTTTTCTCGTCAAATAACCAACACCAGTAGCTATGTCCAGACGTGATATCGTGGATGAATAGAGAAGAACCCCCACTGCCTTCCTATATTTTTTATTGTCGGGAAGATATTCATCATTATCTGGCAACTTTGGGTAATCAGTATTCTTTGGGATGGAAACAGGGACAGCATCCTCAAAACTGAATTCTTGAAGTTGTTGAATAATCGTTTTCTCTTGATCAAGTAGAAAACTACCATTTTCAGTCCGTTGAATTCGGATTCCCAGGAAATGAGTTATATCACCCAAATCCACAATATCGAAAAATCTATTCAAGTCGTCTCCAAGTTTCTTTATGGTGGATTTTCGTTTGTGACAGATGATGAAATCGTCAATATATATCAGTAGATAGATGAAATCCCCATCTTCATTTTACGGAATAGGCATTGGTCGTTTTCGCTTTATGTGAATCCAAAATTCTGTAGAACCTCTGTTAATGCGATGTTCCATGCTCTTGAAGCTTGTTTCAAACCATAAACAGATTTGTGTAGCCTGTAAACCATATGAGGTACGGCCAATGGGAGGAGTCTAATAGTTCGAATGTCAAATATAACCCACAGAAAAAGTTAGGTTAGGTTAGAGTCAACGTTTGAACTACCGACATATGTCAATTTTATGTACGAAATGTTCAAAAATAGTGGAATCCGGAATTCCGGAATGACATGTTCATAGAAAAAAGTTTATATTATGTTAATAAAATATTTCCAAAATGTATCTAATCGGTAATACGGCAACGGACAATTCTTGGTTTATTGGTCCAGTTGTTACAGAATATTGCCCCCCAGATCTGATAGGAACATAGTGTTGTGCAGTATTGTTTACTTTCTACTGACAAAATTTATATATCCTTTTCTCATGAAAATGAAGTATTGGTCAGTGACAACCTATAAAAATACCGAAAATAAGATACCCATAGTGCCATATCAATTCAGTCCCTTGGCAAGAATACCTCGGAATTTCAACCTTGGTTCTATTGGCCCAGTTAATAATGCATTAAAACAATTAAAGAGTAGATTGAGATCTGTACTAGCAATATAAAATATATACTGCAAACTATCTGAGGTATTCTGTATACCTAGATTCATTTAGTAAAACTTTCACGTAGCTTTGTGTTATAATTGTAGTTTATGTAAAAATAAAATAAATATATTGACTCTGCCTGTTGATCTTTTTGGTTTTAGGTTTATTATAGTTCTGAGAACATCAGATTCGATACCAAAGGTATGTTAAAGATGACTCATCCGAGGCAGACTTGAAAATGCTATGATTTTCTGAGACCTGATAAACAGAGTGGAAGAACTGTACGAAAGCATTTGCAATATCACTACTGTTGACTGAGTCATCAAGCTGCATTTCTCTAGGCAATCCACTTCTGGATATGGATCTTACAAATAGTCAAAAATGGTTGTGATCTTGTGCAATATTTCTTTTATTATTTATTTGATGCTTCCGTACTATTTTTTCTTTAATTAGTATAAATAATTTTTCTTTCTTATCTTATGCACCAAGTCGAGCATAGATATTTGGGTTTATGTGCAGTTGCTTTTTCTGGATACTTCGGTATGACTTGCTCCAACGATGTGAATTGTTTTATAGAGCAGATCGAGACAGTCATTAACATTCTCACATTCGACAAGATCAAACCAATTTAATTTTTTAATAACTGATATAGTGAAAAAAGTTACCTAATCGGTTGTTATATGCGGCTCAACAGATTGATGGGCTCTTCAATCTTGTGTTGTGACACTGAATGTATTTTGCAAAGTGAAGTATAGAATTTTGGTTCAGAAGTAACAATCGCACATTGTTCAAAATAAAAAAAAAACACATGTTTTGATTATTTTACTTAAATACCTCAGAAGTGGTGATAGGGTGAAACTTCTAGGTATCACACTAGATGATAAACTCAACTGGTCAAAATACATCTGCGAATTTTTGTGAATCAAAAACTCACCTTTGATTATCATATTTGAGAAATTGTCTAATCAACTAAGAGGATGTTAGGATTCATTATGAGAAACTAAAGACAATATAAAAACACCGAGCCTTCCAAAGCCATTTATTCACTGGTAAGAAGTATTATTAAAAAAGAATAAATGCTATCAAGCAAGAAAAAGACTTTTGCCAAGTATCACACATTCAAAATGGAAGGTGTATCCTGATATATCGAAAGGCTTCCTAAAAACTATTTTAAATATATGGTCTCCGCAGTCTAATCATTTGTATTTTTTTAAATTTCTTTCTCACTTCACATTTTATTTGGCTATGATGACATCTGCACAATGTCCATCAGCCAATTTTAAAAATGTTCATTACGTTGATTGAGGGATGAGATAGTCCAACTTTCTGTTTATTGAACTTCAAAAAATCATCACATAGGTACTCAAGTTCCTTGTCGACGGCTCTATCTCTATGTTCCATAATAGCAGCTAAACGGGTCACAAGATAGGGCAAGGCCGGGAAATCGACCAACGCTCCTTTGAAATTCGAGATTATTGATACCTCTCAATCAATTACAGAATTAGAATTAGTAGCTGGTGTATATCCATTCAAGACTAAAATATGAAATATTATTATACTGAACCAAACCCAAAAAGAATAAAACTGTCAAAACGAGTGTCAAATCTTCTTTTTTTATATTATAACCCAACTTTTTTGTTGCTTTTTTATTGGTGCTTTTGTGGGTTAATTTTGACATTCGAACTACTACAAGAGATTTGAACTATCAGACTCCTCCCATTGGCCGTACCCGTAGAAGCAAAGCCTTCTGGATCCAGTGACCCTACTATCTTGATCCACGAAACCATCTGGTTGAGACATATAAAGCTCTTCATTCAATTTTCCGTTCAAAAAAGCAGTTTTCACATCGTAATGCATGATACTTAATTTGTTGACAGCAGCAATTGTCAACAAAATGCGAAGAGTACTTTGTTTCAATACAGGAGAAAAAATACTAACATAATCTTCTCCATACTTTTGCGTGAAACCTTTCGCAACTAGCCTGGGTTTATATTTTGTTATATTACTTTCTGCATCAGTGTTGATTTTGAAAACCCATTTAGAATCAATCGATTTTCTATTTTCTGGAAGAGTTGTTAGAGACCATACTTTCTTTTCTCTCATTTTCCATCGCCTTCATCCATTTCTGTTTTTCGATTGCTGGAAATTTCAAGTCACTCCACGATTCTGGTTCATTGAAACATGTTGACGTTGCAATATAGGAAAATTTTTCTGCAGGTACCCCTTTATTATTTCTAGCTGATCTTCTCACAACTTGGATTTCATTCAACGAAGTACTGTCTTCCATTTCACATTCAGAACTGCGAGAGTTTTCTTCCACTTCACTTTCCACCATCTCTGGTATTTTAAAATTTACTCCTATATTCTCTTCAACTGATGAAGTACCTTCGGTGTGTTTGTTTCTATAGCTCGTAAAATGTTGATTTTCAATAAACTTCACGGTTCTGCTGATTGTGATTTTATTAGTAGATAGATCCAAAATTCTGTAACATCCATAATTCTCAGTGTATCCCACTAGAACTCCTCCTTCAGCTCTTTCATCTAATTTGCTTCTCTTCACTTTTGGAATGTAGGTGTATGCAGTACATCCGAAGCTTCTTCAGTGATCTAACTTAGGCTTTTCTCCTTCCCAAATCTCAAATGGCGTTGTGTTTATAGCTTCACTTGGAAGTCGGTTTTGCAAATAATTAGCTGTGTTTATCGCTTCACCCCAATATGTGTTCGGAAGTTCAGCGTCAATTAGCATGCATCTTGCCGACTCAAATAGTGTCCAATATTTCCGTTCTGCAATACCATTCTGTTCGGGAGAATAGGGTGCAGTCCTTTGTGATGATATACCATTCTTTCTCAAGATGTGATCTACTTTTTCAGAAAAAAATTCCCCACCATTGTCAAATCTGAATGCTTTGGGCGATTTTTCGAATTTATTTTTTACTGCGGCTATGTACTCTTCCAATTTTTCTGCAACTTCGCTTTTGTTGTGCAGCAAATAAATGGAACAGTATCGGGAGAAATCACCAATAAAACTGAGAAAGTATCGTTTCTCTCCAGGTGTTTCAGTTTTCATGGGACCGCATAGTCTGAGTGAATGAAATCAAGACATTTATTCGGTTGCTTTCGACAATGTTTTGGAAATGGTTTCTTCGTCAGTTTTCCTTACACACAACTGACACATTCCAAGTATTCTTGACAACTGCTCAGTTTTATTCCATCTGTTAAACCCATTTTAACAAGTTTCTTGATGTCTTCTGGATTTCTATGGCCTAATCTCCAGTGCCATACATGGATACAGTCAATATGTTTCTCGACAGAGATATTGACCCTTGACGATTCTAATACTAACTTATATAGTCCGTTTTCAATTCTACCCGCAGCAATGGTTTCATTTTCACATTTCATCGAACACATATCATTTTCGAAACTGACATTGAAACATTTTTCTGTCAGACGCTTAACAGAGAGTAAACTGGAATGCAAATCAGGCACATATAATACATCTTTGATACGGACTGTCTCAGTTCTTCCTGGTACTTTGCAATACAGGATTCCTTCACCTTTGCCAGCACAAATCATTTGTTCTCCATTCGCAACTGTAACCGTATCGCTATAATGTTCCAAATTGACGAAGAAATTGGCATTAGAAGTCATATGACTCGAAGCACCTGAATCTATGAACCAATTCGTATTTTCGTCGCATTGATCTTCGTGATTTCCACTGAAGCAGTATTCTTCCGATTTGTTTTCAACTGTTGTTTTAGCAACATTGCCATATCTTAAGGTTTTAATATCGTTTTTTGCTTGCTTCTTTTCACTTTTCTTGAAGAAACAGTCTTTCTTCGCATGGCCCAATTTCTTACAAAAAAAAACATTCTAAATTAGGAACATATTTTCTATGTTGACTGCGAGAGGTTCTAAGTGCAGTCTGATCTGACTCAGAATCTCCAGTTCTTCGGTTGTATTCGTCAACTAATTTGCCTTTGACATATTCAAGCGTTAACTCATCGTCGGGACGGGCATCAAGAGCTGTGACTAGAATATCATATTTGTCTGGTAGTCCTCCAAGAAGTAGAGCAGCTACGTGAAAATCCTTTATGTCTTCGCCGATTCCTCTTAGCAATTCCATCATTTCGAGGGTATTCCTGATATATTCAGACATCGATTGACCAGTTTCTAGTTTGGTGTGATAGAGTTTACGAAAATGATATAACTTGTAACTCAGGTTGGCTCTTTCGTGGACTTTCTGCAGATTATTCCACATATCTTTTGCAGAATACATAACCGAGCTCTTCGTCTCAAATTAAGAACAGCCCTAACAATATCCCTTCTTCTGATAGACCTGAAATGCGTCATGATATTGTCTTTAAGTTCATCTACTGTGTCAAATTCTCTTGCTCTCCATAGATTCTGTTCTTTAAAGTGCCCCACAAGAAAGTATCCAAACTTATTAGAGAAGAAATGAGGTCCGAGTATTCGGTCGTCATAAATTCTAGGCCACACATTCAAACGAAACCGAACTTGTGGTCTGACTTCTCTGAAGTATCGTGGCTCACTCCAAATGTACTCATTATTTCTATTAAAAACACCACAGTTCGAAAAAAGTACTTTCGTCGGTCCAAATAATGTTTTTCAAGAAGTTTGTAGGGTCTACCCTATTCGAGAGCCAGCTACAAAATTCCATCCTTCTCTCAGGATCACGTGGATGTAATTTTTGTGAAATATGTATCTTATAACATTTCTAACCATTTTTTTTGAATTCCCTCCAAACGCTCGTCTGTGGCACATCCATTTCTGCCGAGACTTGATGTGTTGATTTGGAAGGATCTGCATTTATCTAAAAAAGTATCAAAAATAATTATACTTCTTCGAATATGGAATGAACAATTATTTTACCTCGGCTAATAAGTTATTTCTAGTATTTTGTTCCATTCTGCTTCCATATTTCATTCTTGGTTTTTGAAACGCACCGTACTCAGCCAAGTGTTTTTCCAAAATTCCGAATTATGTTCTATCCGGCTGTTGTCTTTCCGGATATAATTCAAAAAAAATTTGTGCTGTTTTCGTACTATTCCTATCAAATTTATAATAAAGTTTCAACATATCTCGTTTTTCTTCATTTGAGAATGAGGATACTTTGACTGAAGTATTTGTGCAAACTTATGATGTTTAATGAGTTCTGACAACTATTGTTTTTTAAACAAAATTTTTCGATGGAGTTATGACCATCTCAGATGAAGTTGTTTTTTTTAATATGTGCTTTCAGAAGAGCAAATCATAACAAATTATATATCAATGAAATTAGAATGAAAATCACTATTTTTCTGATTAAAAAAATAATATGGCGCCCATTACACAAAAAAAAGTTGATGATGAATGCCAGAAGATGAAACGTCGGATAGTAAATCTGAACATGAAAACGTGTAGTTAAGAAAAAGTATCCGGAAATACTCGGAATTTTCCAAGTTTCAAAACAGTATTTTGTTAAGCACAAAAAAACGCAACTTTGCCCCAATTCGACGTATCTCCTGTAGTTTAGGAGAACCCAATGGTTGGGGTCGAATTTGAATTGCCCTGTATAGAATCAGTTCATATCTTGACAACCATGGTGAAATATGCTTTGACAACATTGCTCTTCTCATTGTCAATATGAAAGGGAATAATATTTTACTTATGTTTCTCTTTTGTTCTCGTCGAACCGGGGTAGCTTGAAAACTTACATCATTGATTGGACCAACATCATCAACAACTCAGCACTACCAGATCATGCAAGTTCTGATGTATATAAAAAGACGTACCCTATAGTAACCCATGAAATACAAAAAATTAAAATCAGTGGAAATTCTGGATACTACTGATATTCAAGGAGTTTGGGGATTTACGGTGATATTCGTGCTCAGTATTAGTATTTTGATGAAGGCAAACAATTGTTCAGTTGAATATCTTAGTTCTTTTGGTAGATCGTTAATAACGATATTCGTTTCACCCTTTTACTACCATATACACCTACAACGTAGGAGTATTGTGGCAAATATCTGACCAAAACAACTATTCCACCAGCTAATACCACGTCATTTATTGAGTTACATCTAACAGATACTTGTGCAACGTACTCCATTCAATTCTATTTTCAATAAAATATTTTGAATTTTATTTATGTTTTTTTTGCAATTTGCATTCGAAATATCAAGTATACGTAAGAATCTGAATCATACTCATACATCGATACATGTGAACGGTTTGGTATAGAACAATGGAACCGAAAATATATTGAAGGGTATTACCAATACTACTTTTCGAAAGAAGATACGTTGTGATTTCTTGAAAGATGGCACTGTGGACGCATCAACTTGGAAATGTCGAAAGGCAGAAAGGTGGGAATTGTGAAAAAAAAAAACCGAAAGTCGAAAGTATTTGGATGATTGTAAAGAGAACTGAATTCGCTTCTTAACGATGTGACACATTGACCCCCCTTGCCAATATGAATTTATAAGTTGATGAGCCCACCCGCGCTCTCTATCGAGCAATTACCATGTCTTTAAAAAAGTAGTATTGGTGTTACCAACCAAATAATTTTTTTCGTCTAACCTTTCAAAAGATTACACGGGGGATTATGAAAATTCACACTATATAGGCAGACACATAGAAATTATGACTGCATTTCCATAAAGTATAGCATCGACACATTCGGTGCGTATTATTTCCAACAAACGCGAACTATTGGGAATTCAGTCGATGAAATTATTCGAACAATATACTGAATTATTCAGTTTTCCATTCTAAAAACAGATTCGGAGCCCGGAGGTATTTTATCAGTTTGGAGGGATGAAAATTTTGTTTTTATATGAGATTTCAGGACGCAAAAACCACTAGAGGAATAATTCGAAAAGTATGTAACTCGATCTATCGTAGAATGATATGAATACATAATTTGAAACAACACTGATGACATTTTGGAGTTTTATTCAAAAGGAGTACATTTTTCTTCAGAAATGAGAATCATTTTTGCAATGAAATATTAAAATGCTCTAGCCCTATCGAGATATTTGGCTTGATACCACAGGAATTGCATTACTCAATACACTTGTATTGCGGAAATCGTTGATGTCTCGAATGAAATAATAATTTTATCGTACCATTGATTATTAAGCTTCCTTTAATAACTTAAAGAAGATTTAACATCTTCTTTACAAATTATACTACCCTAAATACCAAATGGTACGCTCAAATGACAATAACGTGACACAACCAAAGTTGTTGATTTTATGTTCACATTTGAACATCGAAGAGAACTTTTTTTTTGGCTGAAATGCTCCAAAACGAGGATATAAGCGAAAATCGGAAGAAAATACCGATTTTTTTTGGCGGTGGGGAATTGTGCATTTGGCATTTTAAACACTTAATAACCATCCTAGACTCTATTCAATGGATTAATTATCGTGGTCAATAATAGGTTATAGCTTAGAATGTAGGTAACTTATAACGCATAATAATCTCGTTACATTAATAGCTTTAATTCTTTACAAATTATTTAATATTTTTTTACGATAACTGTCCGAATATATATATATATATATATATATATATATATATATACAATTGAAAATAAACATCAATAAACATCAATAACCTCACTATTTGATGGATTCAGATTGTACATTTTCATTCCTCTCTATGAAGTTTATCCAAGAATGCCTAAACCGCTACTCGCTCCATTACCTTCTACGGTGTGGCTGGATATGCAAGGCGAAACAAGTGTGCAATATCTGCTTCAAATTCCTGTGATGATTCGCTTAATTTCTGCCAGCAGTTTTTGAGCTATGAGTAGTAGACATATTTTAGATGGGTCTAGCTTTACCGTAATTGTAGATGTTTAATCAGCTGCTCGTAGTCCTCCTGTTCTTGGGCCGTGAGGGTTTGTAAAATATTTATTTTCTCTTCACGCAACGCTAATGTTGATGCTTCAGCTCTTTCTCCGATATTCCATCAATTCGACTTTGCTGCAGCTTCAAATTGTCGGCATGGCATCATTCCATCGAAGTGAGGTGGTTTCATGGAGATCGTTACTGTTTCCGAATTGACATTGACATCTTTCAAACCCTTTTCAACTTCATCCAAGTTCAAACTCAGTTCCAGCATTGAATTTTCAGTTTCAGATAGTTTCTGTGGTACGTGTAATGTAATTTTGTTGATTTCCGCCTCGATTCCGCCTTTGATTTCATCAATTTTCCCATTTCTCCCTCGATTTCGTCTATAATTTTCTCAATTTCTGTCTCGACGTCCCCATTCTTTCTTCTTATCGGTTGACCACACAAAAAAGTTCTTCTCTCAGGCTCTTCGAGTTTTCTAGAAGCTCTTTCCTCAAATTCTTCGAACTTTCTTTAAATTCTTGTTTCAGACTATTGGAATTTTCTAGAAGTATATCTTTAATATTCTTCTAATTTTCTTGAAGCTTTTCTTCCACTCCGTCGGGTAAATTTATTATGGAACTCATATCAATTCCAGAAACTTCGAATAAAATGGTTTCGAAGTCCTCTCCTTCAGCAGTCAATCAGTCTGAATCTCTTCTGAAGTACAGCCATCTTACCATTTGTTTCGAATTCTCTCTCTTATAGTTTATTTTTAAGTTCTACGACCTTGATTTCGACGAGTCGAGCTCTTCTCGAAAGCATTTTCTCCTTGACTGAGGTGTCAGCCTATTTTACGCAAACATTTTTCGATTAATTAAATTTTTCTACATTCATGCAAAAAGCAAAACTTTATTGAACTATATTTAGTGAAAAAAAAAAGTTCTTTATTGCACTTATCTGTCATTCTACTTCAACGTGCTGTCATCATGACAAACGTAAACGTTCAAACCTACTACATATTAAGTAGATATTCTGTGAGATGGGCAATAAGTTATACAGTTACATATTTTGAAATATTTTGTATTAATGTTAGCAGCCAGACTTGAAAAAATAATGTCTTCCCGAGAATAACTCCATAATCAAAACTGATCTGCTTTTTTCTAAACCGCCTACATGCATAGAGTAAACTGTCTGTACTATGACCACACCTGTACCTGTAGTTACAGAAACGTCAGTCAAAAATTAATTCTGACTATTACAGAATTGAAAGTTTCAAAATGAGTAATAATAATAATGGAAAAATAGATGATTGTGATTTGTTTCAATGCGATTTGATAGTAATAATTAATTATTTGAGTTACTATTTTCATTTTCATACACCTTAATAATTAATTTTTGCATTTTGCATGAACATAGAAAAAATGTTGTATGCAACTCATGCAAAAATTGTTTACTTCACTTACTTTTTGCACTTGTTGCATAAATAACTATTTTCACGTTAGTTTCACTTAACACCAGTCTATGATTATTATCATTATTTCGGTTCATACTCCCGTTAATGCACACCAGTAGTCACTTCGAAAAAAAATTTTATCCAGTCACTGTCTATTTTTCGCGAAAACGAAACTCTAAAAAGGTACACAACCTGTCTACTTATACGAACATTAGATATTTATTTTTGTAACCCCTTCTGATCGTCAATGTAATGAAAATACTCCTTAACACTATATAAATAATTTATTCAGATTTAAATTTCTACATGTAATTCATTCCACGTCTAATAATAATTTATATTCACTACTCTACTATTCTGCTTCGCTTCACTGGACTATTGTCTTCAATCAGAACTGTCTCCCAAGCGGCCGGCAATGCGTTATATAGATGGAAGAATTTTATCGAGATCACTCTCGATACTTCTACTCGCTTCTTGAGAGCTTGAGTCCTCACGACGTTCATGAACAGTGACATTATCTTGTTTACTAGCTGATCTCTGTTTGATGCAATTTCGTAAAGGAGTCAGAAAACCAAAAAAGTAAAAGAAGAATTGTTTCGTTGGTACATTCCAGAGTCGGCTCGGGGTCGCCACAATAGAAATAAACATTCCGAACAGAAAATATAAGAGAATGCGCTTATACGAGATATTGGATCTACAGGTTAACTAGGTCTATTCAAACTGAAAATGTGAACCTAACTCTTGCAGTGTTTTATTCCATATTTGTTCAATAACTCGTTAGATCCAGATAGCAGTTCATGTATGAAACACCCTTGATACACATTTTCCGTTTTTCGCATATCTCGGGTTGAATTCATTGTTCCGTACTAGGTAATCTCCTAAACGATCCATTTAAAATGAAACGGTGCATTTTTTCCGTATATCCAGCTTCAAACAAATAATCTTCGTATTTTGCGAATACGAGTGAACGAGTAAAGCAAAACCACCTACTTATATTAGGAGGTTGGTTGGACAAAGAGAATGTCATATAGAATAATTCTGATTGGTTATTGTTCAGAATATATTTCGTGGTTGTAATTGGGAATAAAATCGTACGATTATTGAATTGAGATAGGCAAACTTATAGTCCAGATATTGTATGCAGGGTGTCCCGTGTCCCAGAATAAAGGGGACAAACTACTATGGTGAAATCCTAACTTTATATCAAGGCTTAAAGTTGCAATAAATATATACCTTCAGATGAGTATTAACCGAGTAACAGGGTGTTGAAAGTGCCAAAAAAAAATTACTCATAACGACTCAACTTTTCTTAGTGAAATTTGGTATGTCACTTGACAGCATTCAGTTTCAAATGTCTCTGCGAATCGTTTATTTTTAACTGAACAGGGTCGTATGGCAGGTTGGTACCCCTAATTGCCCCCCTCCTCAACTTTCACGCCACTGGATTAATATCGATTTCATCTTCTTTTTCCTAATTCTCAATCTTTCCTACGCAAAAAGGGATAGGGTCCGTTATCACAAATATCAACGGTTTTTAAGATATTTGAAGTTGAATAAGACCGTGAGTATGTGATATGGATATAGTCATTACTGAATATTTTGTTTTGAATATCGAGAAATGTTTGTGAACAAAATCCCTCATAAATACTAACAATTTACGAAATATTTGAATTGTAAAGTATGAAATCTATTGGTTATATTTTTATAAATAGTTACCAAGACGGTACTTCAAAATATTCAGGAAATTTTGATACGCACGCACTTATTCAACTTCAAAAATTTCGAAAAACAGTTGATATTCATATAACGGAACCTATTCCTGTTTTGTATAGGAAATATTGTGGATTAAGAAAAAGAATTTGGTGTACCTACCTGCCGTACGCCTCTGTTTGAAGTTAAAAACACATGATTTACGTTGAAGTTTGAAACTAAATACTGTCAAGTGACATACAAAATTTTATTAAAAAAAGTTGAGCCATTATGGAGTTATTATAGAAAACATATATTTTTTGTGTCACTCTCAACACTCTGTAACTCGGTTCATACTCATGTTAGGATATATATTTATTGAAACTTTTGGCCTTAAAATGACGTGAGGATTCTATCATCGGAGTTTGTTTTCTTTAATATGGGACACCCTGTCTTTCAACCAATATTTATTGTCAGTTGCTAGCTCTCTTACTGTTAACATCGTTCCGTATAACCAATTCATTATATTTTCGAGTTGAATAAATCTTTTTAAAAACGAACTGTGAGCTACCGTTGATATTTCTGGCGCAGTCGGTAGGATAATCAGAATTGTATCGAATCGATCGTGCAGTTTTCGTGTTTACGATTGACTTTTTCGAACCAAATATCGAATTTTAGTGATTTGTTGTGAACTTTGTTACGGAGTGGCTTCTCGAAACTCAGAACACCCAGTTTATCGCAGACCCGTACTCATCGTTACCAACGAGATTTGGGACCATCATCGCCCAATTCTGCAAGGATCAATGACCTGGCGAAGACAGAATCGCCGACCCAGACGCAGCCCTTATAGTGGATAAGAAAAACATGCTCAGAGTCGTTTTCATATTTCTGTAAATGCAATTTTATGTCACTCGACGATATAACTCATTCTTTGAAAAATTTTAATGTAAATACACCTTCAACTGACTCACAAACTTTACCAATCCCAACTGAAAGAAATTCACTTTTGAGGTTTTCTATTAACAATCAGTTGAACATGGCTCAGTTTAAACCTGAATTCTTGAACTGTGTTCCAGAATTTGACGGAAATCCAAATGATTTATATTATAATGCAAACGATCAAAATTGTTTTCAAAATATTTACTTGTTGAACTCGATCATTTCCAAATTGAAAGGTAATGCAAAAACATTAGTGAATATTCAAGGAGTTAAAAATCGGCAAGAATTGAAAGATGCCTTGGCACGAAATTTCTCAGGTCAAAGAGACGAGGTCTGTTTAAATAGGGATCTTGTTATATTGAGACAATCTCATAATGAAAGTGCTCAAGAATTCTATGACCGTTGTTTGAATATTATGAATTTGCTGTGTAGTTATGTCAACGTTTACGAAACTACGGACGCTGCGAAGATACTCAAACGTGAATTTTATCAGAATTTAGCCCTCAAAACATTTTTATCGGGACTAAAAGAACCATTAAGTACTATTTTGAGATGCATGAAACCAGCTACTCTCAGTGAAGCTTTGCAATTTGTAAAACAAGAAGAAAATGTTCGAAATTTTCAAAATTTTTCTCATAGAAATATTGCAAAACCTACTCAAATTATACGACAGAATCAGGCACCAAGACCCGCTAACTTTTCTCATCGTGCAATACCAAATCAGAACAATTCTTTCTATTCAAACATCCCAAATATTTTTTTCCGTAGACAAAATAATTTTCCCTCACAACCAATAAATAATCAGCAAAAATCTAAACCTCAATCTCAACAATTTTTCACAAATGCTCAAGTTTTCAGCCAAGTGGAAATATTGTTAAACCTCATAATAAACCCCAACCTAAACCTACCCCCATGAGAGTCTCTACTAGAAACACGCATTTTCAACCAACTCCAATGAGTGTTTCGACAAGAAACGCAAGTTTAGCACAGCCATCTACATCCCATTTTACCAATAGACAAAGAAACTTCATTTGCGAATAACTTTTTAATACAGAAACTGATCAAATGAACCAATGTGATCAATATTATAATACCGATCAGAATATTGACGCTATTTTAGCCTGCAATCATTCTATATATTTCGCAACTAAATTTAAAACGATAGACGTGATCAACAGGCATACCAAAAGCAACGAACCTTTCGACATGAAATTAGACCAAATTTTATTGAATGACTATGTTGCTCAACATAAAGAACGTGCAAAATTACTTTATTCAAAAATAAACTCAGATCTCATCTATAAGAAACAAAAGAAAATTACGAGAATCAATGAAAATAGAGATTCCCCGAACATCTTCAAACGCAAACAGAAAATATTCGTAACGCTAACAAATTCGCAAAATTTAGCAAAATAAAAACTGTTAATAAAGATAAAAAAGTTTCATCAACCGCGAACCAAACCAAGACTCACATGGACAATGTAAAACGCCCACTTAGAAGAATTTACTCTTTCGACAACTGAAACATAATATGTTTCTTTATCGTTTCAAATTACCCCGAATTGCCACTATGCAAGACGCAATAACACTACAAAACCTTGAAAACAATCCTGGTTTGATACCTGTTAAACTTGGCTCAGCAACAATACGAGAATATTATCTTTCTATCATTCATTATTACGATTTAAATCCCATTATAACTGAAATCAATAAATTAAAAATCAAATCATATAATATCCTACCCTTCATTGCTAAAAACGTACAGTATTTTATGACACTTCTAATTACACGAAAATTTTAAAATTTGCAGGAGAAAATGTTGAAAGCAAGCTAATCGAAATAATTCCGCATCCAAATAGAAACAAAAAGGGCCTAATCACCATTGAGGGTCGATTTTCAAAGGTATAAGTGGAAATCTAGATTCTGATTGATTGGTTCTAATTCAGAACTTGCAGCAAAATCAAAAGGAAATAACGTCGACAATGCAGACACAAAGAACCTTAGCAATATCTTTGATTGGCCAATTTAATAAAACCGTTCAACAAATAAGTCCCAATGAGAAATTATCAGAAAACAAAATTAACCAAATTGCGGCTATCGTAGAAAACCATGCATATCGCGAAAATTCCAACTTCATCAAAGACATTATCAACCAGATAATTAATATATTTGAAATGATCAATTCGATTCTTAAAGATATTCAAAATTTGATATCTTTTGCAAAAATTGGAGTCATGCATCCGAGTATTATAAAAACCAAAGGACTTCTAGATGAATTAAAATACATTGAGTCAAAACTTAAGGAAAACCAATTACCACTAGAAATAAATTTAGAAAATATGCAATTGATCGAAAATTTGATCAAAATCGATTGTTTCATTCTCAACAATAAAATAACTTATATTTTGAAAATTCCAATAACCTACCCTTTCGAAATTACGCGTTACCACCTTTATTCAATCCCCATCATTTTCAAGAGTCATTTTAAGGCAATGACAAAACAAATACCTGTTGAGAAACGAATTGTACTATGCATTTATGAGCGACTCTTGCATGAAAATCCGTCCACAATACTATATCTGTAAGAATGCTGAACTCCAAGAAGTGAAAATGGGCGACCCATGCGAGATCCAACTCTTCGACATGAAAGATCCCTTCAACTGTCAATAAATGAACGTTGAAATCACCCAACCAATGTTCAAACGTCAAGAAGAATCCAGTGGATTGGACTACTCCCAGCTGAAGAAACGATAAAACTAAAATGCCATCAACAGGAAGAAATCACAAAAGTAATGGGCTCATATCTAATAGATATCCCAAATGACTGCCAGTTAATGACTCATCAAGAAATAATCCCCAATGAAGTTTGTCAATCCGTTCCCAGCCAGCCTATCTTGTTTCCTGAATTAGACTAACTGTTTCGTCCTCATTGTTTGTCTTCAGAATTATCATTTTGTTTGGATAACATATGTATGAATATAGTTATATATATATATATATATATATATATATATATATATATATATATATATGTTGTTATAATATTATATATTATCATAATTCATAGTGGATTTCTATATTTAATTAGAATTAATGATTAAATCGGGTATATATATATATATTGAAAATTATCCATTGATTTGTTGGTTGCGGCGATATGGCACTGATAATCCGCGATTTAATGTTTGCGAATGCGCAGGTCTGAGACGGTTGAAGGAGGAAGCTGGAGAGAGAGAGAAGAATTCGAATTGACTATGGCTTCCGCGTTGAGGTGTCACAAAAGTTTGAGATCGTGTTTTTAAATGAAAATAACATTTTTGTTGTGTTTTGAAAGTGCTTATCGAATTGATCAAAAGGTAGTACGAAAGAACACATCTGGTGAACTTATCAACTGCAACAGAACTGAAACAAGAAAACTAGCAGAAGATCCAAAAGTTAGGCCTACCGGCAACCATCATCCACAGAGTCCAAAAGATCCGGATTCAACACCACAGTCCACTCCGGTGAGTTACCTTCCACCTCTCTCGTTTTTATGAATAATTTTTGTTGCGTTATGCTACATAAAATGGTCCTTAACGAGTCGGATCAGTTCGTTTCCGTTTGATAAGGAAACTTTCGATTGATCAATTTGTTTTTCGTTCATTCTTCCTACTACTTAAGTTTTGCATGATATTATTGCCATATCGTCGTTGTTCGTATATTGGAAATCGCAAATCAAAATTTCATTTTCTTTCAATGGTTCCATTGATAAGCATTCAAATTTAGTCATTTTGTCAGTACATTTTTTTGGTATAATTCTTTACTGTATAGTTTGGAACAGCGTCGCTATATAGCGGCAAACTGTATTTGTATTTGATTCGTTATTTCGTATTGTTGCCCATTGAATTCAGAGTGCCGCTTCATACCTTGGGTGGTACGTTGTTATAGTTGGTGGTTTTGAGGGCAAACAAAGAGTTTATTTTCTGGAAATTTATAAATTTTCATTTGTTTTTCGAAACTCAGTCAACAAAACCTAAATAAAATAAAACTTGTAATCCATAAATAGTTATATCTACTTGTTCCATGTTCCATGCAGACATTTCGATAATTTAAGTTGCATTATTTTCCTGCTTGGTAGAATTTGTGTTCATTCCAATAAGTTTATATTTTTTGACTAGAAATTATCGCATTTTTATAGTCGGTGAGCATGGCTACAAAATTAAAACTATCTCGTACTCTACGGGATATTTGGTTCAATCGAATACAGGAAGTAAAAACAATTGCTGACACCGTTGTTAGCGATAAAAAGTTCTTTCCTCATTTAGAGGTGAGGTATAATGCAATTGATAATATTGCAACTGAATTTCAGCAGCATCATTTAGCAGTTGTTGCCCAACTATCCACTACTGAGGGAGGGTGTTATGATTAAAATAACGTGTTTATTATGGGAAAGTTTCATAACTGACTTCTTTACATATGTCACTTTCATCAACCTACTAGAACAAAACAATATTTGGTCTACATAGTGACCCAAACATCTCCCCTTTCAAATAAACTCCTTCTCATCCTCCTTCCCTAGCCGTAGTTGGGCGAATAAATCTTCTATTTCTCTTCAGGACATTTCCACTTGGAAGTTCTTTCTACCGACATCAACCACTATTCCAATTCTGTCCCATTTTTTGGATATTGGATTTTGAATTCGAACTATTTCTCCAATGTCTATGAATGGCAAATTTTTGGCGTTCCTATTGTATCTGTCAATAACTTTGTGTTTTTCTGCGGCAGCTCTCATATAACACCTATCAGAAGTGACTTGCCACTCTTTTGAAAATGACCTCAAATGTGCAGGAACTAAAGACCTCATAATATCTGAGCAGGAGATCGACCATCTGTACGTGGTGTATTCCTCCATTCTAAGAGTCCTGCACAATATTTTTCTCCATTCAGTTGTCCATTTTGAATACATTTTGTTAATAGTTGTTTCATAGATTCCACGGCAGCTTCAGCGTGTCCATTACTCTGGGGATAGTATGGTGTAGATGGATAATGTGAAATATTCAACGTTTTTATAAATATCTGGAATTCATACGAAGTGAATACAGATCCATTGTCTGAACGAAACCGTAAAGGTTCTCCAGTATCAGTGAAAATTAATCTTGAATCTTTGATAATTTTCGAAGTATTGGGATCGTTCGTTCCGTAATGGCATACTATGGGCCAGCCAGAAAGCCTATCTAAATATACCATGAAACGTTTACCACAACAATTGAAAAGATCAGCAGAAATATCCTCAAATGGGCGACTAGGTATTGCATCATACATCACAGTTTCCTTCTGCAATGACGGACGAGAGACTTGACATAATTCACAAGCGTCTATTTTATTTTTTATGTCACTGTTCATTGCAGGCCAGAAAACAGTTTGGCGTGCATGGCGTTTAGTCCTTTCTATACCCTGATGGGAATCATGAAGGCCATCTAGAACCATTTTTCTTGCGCACAAAGGTATAACTATTTGGCATCCATTTAAAATCAAAACACTATCAACACTCAATTCATTTTTGACATTTCAGTAGGGTTTCAGCTCATTTTTAATCTTATGTCTCGATTCTGAGAACCCTCCGTTAATAATTTCATTTTTGAGTGTTTGATAAGATTCATCTCCTTCAGTTAACTCTTTCAGCTTGATGAGCAAAGAATCCTGTAGATGTGATGTTCTCATTCCACCCTCAGTGTGATCTTAAACTGATATTTGATAAAGGATCAAAGAATTCTTTTGACTCTCTGCTTCTTCGGCCAATACGTCCTCTTCTTTGGGTACGGAGATAGGTGATCGGGAAAGTGCATCGGGAATCGCATGTTCCTTGCTTTTTCTTCATTCAGCTATGAAGTTGAAGCCTGCTAGTTTCTCTTTGTCTCTGCAAGCGTGGATTTTCTATACCATCCAAAGTGTAAGTGTTTAGTATCGGAATGAGCGGTTTGTGATCGGTAATAATTTTAAATGAATCCAAACCGAGCAGATATAATCGACACTTAAGGACTGACCATACTATTGCCAACATTTCAATCTCAATCATGGCGTATCGAGTTTCTGTATCAGAGATAAATCGTGATCCACATTGAACAAGTTTCCAAACATCTCCATGCTTTTGTAAAAGTACATATCCAACACCATTGCATGCATCTGTTTGTATCATTGTTGGTAATGATTGGTCAAAATGTGCTAAAACAGGTGGTTCTGTTAAAGAAGTTAGTTTTTGAAAAGATTCATCATGAATTGAAGTCCATAAGAATTCGTTTTTCTTCTTCAGTAGATTTCTTAGCGGATTTCCATGAAAACTTATTTCAGCTGAAAAATGGCCAAGTTGATTGACCATCCCCATAAAAGATCGCAATTCAGTTATATTAGAAGGTTTCTGAAATTTTCGAATTGCTTCTATTTTGTTGGGATCTGCTATAATGCCTTCTCTTCCAATTTTGTTACCGACATATTCAACTTCTGATTTGGCAAAAACGAATTTTTCAGGATTCAGTGTGATGCCCCAATCCAGTGCTAGGAATCGCACGTTAAAAGGTAAGACCTCGTTAATCCTTGGCTCGCACAAGTTTCGACTTTTGAGGTCTGCCGTTCGTAAGGGGACGACAGCTGGTTAACGGAAAAAACAAAAACAATCTCTACAACGATCTAATATTTGTTTTACCCTCTTATGATGATCTTCAAACTTTTGATTATGTATCAAAATGTCATCCACTACCTTCTCAATATTACCGATGTCTAACAGTGCCTCATCACCTCTACGACAATACTCATCCCCTGAGCTCACTAGTCCCATTGGGGTTCGTAAAAATTGGTATCGCCCCCAAGGAGTCAGAAAAGTTGTGAGTTTCTGACTTTGTTCGTCTAAACTTAACTGCCAATATCCATTCGTTGCGTCCAATGTAGAGTAATATTGCGACGTCCAGCTTATATTGGAAACCGCTTCCCAAGGAGATTTCAACAGATGAACTGGTCTCTTGACATACTGATTCATTTTTGTATAGTCAACACAAATCCGTATATTTCCATTCGGTTTCTGGACTACAACAAGGGGGCTCACAAAGTCTGTGGGTCTGTCATCAACAGTTTTTATTATATTTCTATTCACCATATCATCGAGTTCTGTTTTTACCTTTTCCCTCCAGGCAAACGGGATTTTTCTGGGACAAGAAATAGCAAACGGTACAAAATCATTTTTCAAATAAATATGGACAGGTTGCCTTCCATTGTTTTTAACTCATTTTCAGAATTGAAAACATTATAGTGTCGTTGCGGATTGCTTTGCCATTGAAAAAGCAACATAATCTTCTCCGTGAATGAACCTCAAATTATTTATTCTTGAACATTCGCGTTTAGAACGCCTTCAATGATGCAGAGCCCACGCAGACCTACTACAGACATTTCATAGTTTTCATGGCATTCAACTGCCTCTATGGTCTGTTTTTTAAGACAGAATTCAGTAAAATGACCAATTTTCCTACATAAACTGCAGCGGAAATTAATAGCTGGGCATTCTTTCAAGCTTGAATGCCAGGATTTGTTACATCTGGGGCATTTTCTGGAGGTAGGTTTTTTTGAATTAGATTTTTCGTACTCGACTCTATGTATTCCTTTGACTTATTGATTTTCTTCCGACAATGCACTTTCTTCTGCTTCACATAGTTTTACTATTTCATCCACACTAGCTGAGTCTGGTAGAGTTCTACATTATTTCCTTATATTGATGTATTGAAGACATTCAATTATATGGTCAGCTAAACATCTATCATAACAATGTTGGCAAGGTTCAGTTAGTTGAAATAATTTAACTTTCTCTCTATAGAAGGACATGAAAGATTCACCAGGTTCTTGTTTCCGGATCATAACCTGACTACGTCTGATACGACTGTTTTCTTTCTTTCCAAAATACTCTTCTAGTTTATCCAGGATTTCCTTAGGTGTTTTTTCAACTATATCCATGAATTTGAGTACTAATCGAACAACATCGGATATGTCTTGACTGAATAAAGTTGTCAGGAATGCAGTAACCTGTTTCGAAGAGCAAACTTCTAAACCTTGGAAAACTAGGTAATTTTCGAACTTCCTCCTCCAATCTTTAAACTGAGCTAATGTCTCGGTCTCGGTCAATTTTTCTGGACATGGAATAACGTTTGAAAGACGAAGTCCTTGTAAAGGGTTCATAGGATGGGAGGTTGAAGGGTTTTGAGCGTATGAATTTTCTGATGTTTCCTCTGTTGACTGAATACTTCTCTGTGGATTATGAGAGCTACCCGAACTATCTGCATCTTGTTTGGTGAGTGAAAGTAAAATTTAATTCATTTTTTCCTGCATTGTTTTCATTTCCTCATTGAAATTGGATTGCATATTTGATAATGTTTTCTTGGTATTATCTTCCAATGATTTCATTGTGTTTTGTGCTATAGATAGAGCCGATTCTATCGGTACTAGTTTACTCTGAATGAGTGATTCGGTTTGATCGGAAGTAGTACGTTTTTTGGGCATGCTGAATAAATATACTCTTCAATTGATTATACGTGATTTAAATCACCGACTGCGCCATGTTATGATTGAAATAACGTGTCTATTATGGGAAAGTTTTATAATTGACTTCTTTACATATGTCACTTTTATCAACCTATTAGAACAAAACAATATTTGGTCTACATAGTGACCCAAACAGAGGGGATCTCGAGGCAGAGGAATCGACTAGATCTCAATTTGATAATATGTTTTTTGAAGTAAAAAGAATTTATTCATTATTTGGAGATATTTCATCGGTAAATTCAACGACTAGTAGCCCTAGTAGGCAACCAAGTGTTAAACTTCCAAAAATAGACTTGCCGCGTTTCGATGGAAGTTATAAAAATTGGCCAGGATTTTTCGACTTGTATAAAGCCTTGATACATGACAATGTGTCATTATCCAAATCTGAGAAGTTTCAATATTTGTTATCGACGCTGTCGGGAAGTGCTTTGTCTACAGTCAAATATTTGTCATTGACTGATGACAATTACGAGGTTGCATATTTAGCTTTAGTTGATAGATATCAGAATCCAAGATTGCTTGCATCGATTTACTGGTAAGAAATCGTGGATTTTCCAAAAATGAATTTTGAATCCCCTGACAAACTTCGCAAATTACTGAATTGCTTCTCGATGCATTGAAAAATCTGAACTTACCAGTGACATCTTGGAGCTTTGTTATGTTTCAAATATTGATAAAAAAGTTGGACACAGATACCGTTAAACGTTTTGAATTGCAATTTGCGAAAACAGACATTCCTACCTATGATGAATTAATTTAGTTTTTGAAATCTCAATGCACAGCATTAGAATCTGCAATAAACACACAAAAACAGTGTAAAAATTCTAGTTCTTCGAATATTTCTAAATGATTCAACCAAAATAAAGAAGGTTCAACATTTATGACGAACTCTACCAGTTCTTCCACATCCGGTGGCAAGTGCTTTCTGTGCGGTTCATTTCATGCCTTGGTCAAGTGTCATCTTTTCCTAAAAAAGACACCACTTGAAAGATTTTCATTTTTTGAGAAAAAATTTCTATGTCTAAAGTGTCTACTACCATTTCATCGTTCGTCGAATTGTTCTCTTCAATCCAACTGTAAAATATGCCATTCTAGACATAGCTAGACATAGCACTTTATTTCATTTTAGTGGAAATTCGAATAGTCCCCGAGGGTCTGAGCATGTAAACGTTTCTGATAGTTGAAAATTCGCAGATTTCTGTTTGTGGTCCAAGTCAAACTACTTCGTTGACTAGTATTTAGTCTCAAAGAGCGACAGTTTTATTGGGTACTGCTTTGGTTGACATTGGCGATGAGTACGGTAATTTCAAAATTATGAGAGTTTTGTTGGACAGTGCAAGTCAAAATACTTATATCACTTCTTCCTGTTGTTATCGATTAGGACTTCGTTGTATCAAATTATCAAGCACGATTAATGGTCTTGGAAATATGACGACTGATGCCGATTCTGGAGTTATTCTAGTATCAAAAGCAATTGGCAAATCTGCACCTATGGTGGTGATAGAGGCAATAGTCGTCCCAAAAATATGTTGTATCCCTTCTTCGATTATGCCAAGGCCTCAACTATCTCATCTTTCAAATATTTCATTATTATTCAATATACCTCATATTGATTGTTTAATTGGAGCGGACATACTTCCTGAAGTTTTACTAGGAGGTCAGCTAGGAGGCCCTATGTGTCTAACGATGGCTTTGGAAACTATTTTTGGATGGGTTTTGATTGGCAAAATTAATCATAATGCCATTGAAACGACTTCTCTTTGTACTACTTCACTAGATAATTCCCTGAAGAGGTTCTGGGAATTAGAAGAAATTCCAAAGGTTTAATTTCTTCAACTGACCATCAGTTCTGCGAAAAACATTTCGTAGAAACGCATTCTCGTGATTTGTCTGGTCGTTATATCGTATTTTTACCTTTCAAAGATGGAGAACCATGCTCGTTTGGTGATAATCGTAATGGGCAAGCAATGACCCTACGTTGCTTGCTGGTATTCCTGCTGAACATTGTCAAAATAAAAAATTGATATTTGTTAAGAACGATATGTCCAAAGTTAAAATTCTGGAAGTAAACTGGTGTCCACATTCAGATAAATTTTTTTATCATATTGGATTACTAGACAGACAATGCACCAAACGAAATATTTTATCGGACTTGGCTAGAATATTCGATCCTATGGGATTTCTTGCTCCCATTACATTTTTTGCCAAGTTTTTGATGCAACAGTTATGGGTTTTAGGACTAGATTGGGATCAAGAACCAGATGATCCTATATTGAATCGTTGGCTCCGATTCAAGGAGGGGTTGCGCATTTTGTCGTCTTTCAAATTACCTCGATATTTGTCATTAGATACCGCTTTGGTTGTAGAATTGCACGGCCAAATCCAAGGTTGCGCTGTTAAAACGTGTTTCTTTGGCTCGATTGGAATTGTGTGCAGCATTGCTGCTATCGGATTTAATTCGTTTTGTTGTATCAAATACTGCTGGCACGGTGAAGATTGATAAGATGTTTGCTTGGTCAGATTTGTCTGTGGCTTTGGATTGGATTGGATCTGTACCTCATCGTTGGCAAACATTTGTCGCGAACCGAGTGAGCAAAATTCAGGAAAATATTTCCCCTTTGTGCTGGAATCATGTTTGTTCGAAAGATAATCCAGCAGATTCAGCAACGAGAGGAATGTTTCCATCTGTACTATTAGAACATTCTTTATGGTGGTCTGGACCTTCATGGTTGCTTAAAATGATTCCTGGCCTCGACCACACATTGATAAACGATCTAGCTGCGAAGCAGCCAGTGAAGAAAGAAAAGTTGTATTTGTTTCGTATTCTTCAGAAAATCCCTTTTAAATTTTGTTGGAAAAGTTTTCGTCGCTGTTAAAAATTCAACGCATTGTTTCCATTGCTCTCAGATTCATTCATAATATGGAGAATCCCAGCATTAAAATTTTTCATAATTACACTTCGTTGAATTTGTTTGAAGCACAACTTGTACTAGTTAAATATGTACAAAATATTGTATTTTGTGAAGAGATTAGCAGTCTTGAGAATAATAAATTGCCTCCTAAACCCACGAGAAAACTCTCTTGTGAGTGGGAGGTAGGCTAGTAAACTCCAATTTATCTTTCGATCAGAAATTTCCTCTTCTACTGCCTCAAAAATATAGACTAACTGAACTCATAATAGAGCATTGCCATGTACAGAATTTGCAACCTGACTTACAAGCATTGTGGTATTTATTATTGCAACATTATTGGATCTTGAATGCCAAAAGGGCAATTAGGTTAAGTGCTGTCTCGTTGAATTCGCTGTTTCAAAATAACGCTTTTTTCTTATACCCCCTTGATAGGAAATTTGTCAGAGTTGCGAGTAACGCAACTCAAGGCTTTCTCATGCGTGGGTGTCGATTTTTGTGGCCCATTTCTGTTGACTCACTCCAAAATTCGAGGGGCCAAGGTTTATAAGTTTGTGTTTTCGTTTGCTTCTCAACTAAGGCTATCCATTTGGAGTTTGCTTTCGAATTGTCATCGGAAGCTTTTTTAGCAGCTCTGCGGAGATTTATTGGAAGACGTGGTCGTTGTTCAGTAGTTCATTCAGACTGCGGTACTAATTTCAAAGGTGCTCAGAAGTACCTCAAAACAATATTTCAAGGAGCCCTTGAGGCTGAGAATATTGAATGGAAATTCAACCCGCCCTCCAGTCCTCATTTCGGAAGACTTTGGGAGGACTTTGGGAGGCAGGGGTCAAATCTTTCAAAAGTCACTTCATGACAGTAGTTGAAGTTGGTTTTGACCTTTGAGGAGATGTACACTGTGCTAGTGCAGATCGAGGCACTCCCCAATTCCAGACCTATTTCTGAAATTAGTAGTGATCCTACTGATTTGGGAGCACTTTCGCCTGGGCATTTTCTGACCCTAGAGCCTATCACTGTACTACCTGACACAGATTGTACCCATATTTCAATTAATCGTTTGACTCGTTGGCAATTGCTCCAGAGAATTAACCAACATTTCTGAATGCCAGGATTACCTGAATACGTTGAGATTACGACATAAGTGGAATAAAACCAACCCTGAAATTGATGTGGGCACGATGTTACTCATTAAAGATGAGAGACTTCCTCCCTCGAAGTGGCGTTTGGGTAGGATTGAAAAGTTTCACCCTGGATCTGATGGAATAAGTAAGAACGGCCCAAGGTAGCTTCCTTTGGCCAGTAATAAAACTTGGCCCATTGCCATAAATTGGCGGGCAGTATGTTTCGTCCTCATTGTTTGTCTTCAGAATCATTTTGTTTGGATGACATATGTATGAATATATATATATATATATATATATAAAAGTGATTGTAAACTAAAGAAGAATAGTTGTGCCCTTGCAGAACACACTATTCAATTAAACCATTTTGGTAATTTCAACAATCCAAAAATTTTAGCAAAAGAAAGTAACTATTCAAAAAGAAATTTTCTTGAAATGGTGCACATCAATAATGAACCTAACTGTATGAATAAGCGTGCTGATGTTGCAAATCTCAGCGTGATTTACAATTATTTACTGAATTTTGACAAAAATAAAATTAGTGATATTTCTCTTTTTCAAACTCAACCGCCATAAATTAAGTTGGCAGCATTTGCACCAAGCTTGCGGTTTTCTCCCACTTGTTGTACAATTGACTGGGACATTTGACAGCTGTCTTGTCAGCCGCCTGCGTGTTCCATGTACCAGGTGCCATTGTGTGACAAGACGTGAGTAGAGCTGCATGCTCTTGGTCGTAATGGGTGCCGATTGAAATATTCTTAAATCATGTTTGATTTTTGAATAAGCTCATGTTTATATTTTATTCGTTTTTACAAACTAATGTGTAAGATTTTTTAATTATGAAGTGCACTGTGATCTTCTTAATAGCAACCTCGAGTTAGTAAGTTGTTTTTTATAACATAAAGTCACGTTTTTACAAAATGGACTCTTTTGTGTTTTTCAGATATCTTGATAAAGAAAATATACTTTTCGAAAATATACTTTTTGATAAAAAAACTTTTCCTTGAGGTTGCAGTCAATTGGGAACGGCCAGTGGATAGAAAAACTATTTGTTAAATTATCAAGCTTTCGAAAAGTATATTTTCTTTAATCTGAAAAACACAAAAGAGTCCATTTTGTAAAAACGTGACTTTATGTTATAAAAAACAACTTACTAACTCGAGGTTGCTATTAAGAAGATCATAGTGCACTTCATAATTAAAAAATCTTACACATTAGTTTGTAAAAACGAATAAAATATAAACATGAGCTTATTCAAAAATCAAACATGATTTAAGAATATTTCAGTCGGCACCCATTACGACCAAGAGCATGCAGCTCTACTCACATCTTGTCACACAATGGCACCTGGTACATGGAACACGCAGACGGCTGACAAGACAGCTGTCAAATGTCCCAGTCAATTGTACAACAAGTGGGAGAAAACCGCAAGCTTGGTGCAAATGCTGCCAACTTAATTTATGGCGGTTGAGTTTGAAAAAGAGAAATATCACTAATTTTATTTTTGTCAAAATTCAGTAAATAATTGTAAATCACGCTGAGATTTGCAACATCAGCACGCTTATTCATACAGTTAGGTTCATTATTGATGTGCACCATTTCAAGAAAATTTCTTTTTGAATAGTTACTTTCTTTTGCTAAAATTTTTGGATTGTTGAAATTACCAAAATGGTTTAATTGAATAGTGTGTTCTGCAAGGGCACAACTATTCTTCTTTAGTTTACAATCACTTTTATATATATATATATATATATATATATATATATATATATATATATATATATATATATATTCATACATATGTCATCCAAACAAAATGATTCTGAAGACAAACAATGAGGACGAAACATACTGCCCGCCAATTTATGGCAATGGGCCAAGTTTTATTACTGGCCGAAGGAAGCTACCTTGGGCCGTTCTTACTTATTCCATCAGATCCAGGGTGAAACTTTTCAATCCTACCCAAACGCCACTTCGAGGGAGGAAGTCTCTCATCTTTAATGAGTAACATCGTGCCCACATCAATTTCAGGGTTGGTTTTATTCCACTTATGTCGTAATCTCAACGTATTCAGGTAATCCTGGCATTCAGAAATGTTGGTTAATTCTCTGGAGCAATTGCCAACGAGTCAAACGATTAATTGAAATATTTATATATATATATATATATATATATATATATATATATATATATCTGTTGTTATAATATTATATATTATCATAATTCATAGTTGATTTCCATATTTAATTAGAGTTAATGATTAAATCTGGTATATATATTGGTTGCGGCGATATGGCACTGATAATATATATATATATATATATATAATATAAGAGTTAACTTTGTTGATGAATGAGGCACAGCCGACTTCAATGAGTATAAAAAAGTTGTTTACGAAAATGAATCATACACTAAACCGCTATTTTTGTTAATACGGCACATGTTTCAGTCACTACATTTTCCACCAAAATATTTAACAAATACAAGCAATTTGACGGCAAACGACATTTTGTAATTATATCAATAATTTGTATGATTTATCTAAGTCTCTGGAGTATGAAAAGTTATCATGACGGGTAAGTTGTATTTTCTGAGTTTGAAACTACAAAGCAACTGTGGTCTGCGAATATGAAATAGTATCGAATCAGAAAATACATTGCATTTATATCAAACACATTTTCCTACTTTAAATCCGTCTCCGATTTGTCAAAAGCTGAAACAGAAATATCACACAACACTCCATCCGAACGTGAACGAAATCAACTTACCCAAGTCGGTGTCAACCTCTTTCTCGGCAATCACGTACCAAATGCAGGCCAGCCAATGGGCCACCAGCGTGAAAAAGAGCATGAGAAGGGTCAAAATCATGGCACTGTGTTGGGAATATCTATCCATTTTCTGGAGTAATCTCGCCAAGCGCAACAGTCTCGTAAGTTTTATCAGATGCGTGTGGGAACTTGAGAGCGTGCCGGAACTCTGGAAATGAAGTGATCATTTTTAAGTTTTTTCGGAGATGATAGGGTTGCTTGCGAAAATATAGAGTGATTAGTTATGAAGTATGTTATTGATGGCTCTATTGAATTAAATAATGAGCTGTATCGGTGTGGCCCACTTCTCGTCATTTTTGACACAGAAATGAGAAGTTTGCAAAAACGAAAAAAATAAACTGAAGTCATTTCACTTGATATACACACATCAGTTAACGAAAACCCCTATGCAATGTTGGTTTCTTGGTTATTTTGATAACAAATGAGTAACATTATTGACATTTTCGTTAAAATCTCAATGAGCGAAGTGACTATTGCTTGTCACTCAGCTGAAAATAAATATTTTTGATCTAGAATGCGTTCGAGAATGGAAGTTATTGAATTCGAAAACTCAAAAGTATTTTGGATTCAAGATACAAAGACTATGTTTTCGAACACTGCATTCAAACCAATATTAATGAAGAATAAGAATGAACAATCAATAAATAAGTATCTGTCACTGTTACTTGATATTTCGTGACATTTCGTGTTTGAACCAAATTGAACAATCTATGTGATAAATAATAAACAGGTCGCAGAAGTTTTTTAGGTTCTAGAACATGAATAGTATATTACACACCGAGGTGGGAAGAGATTCATTCCTGTCGTGAGATTAGTTAGTTAACCGAGACGCAAAGCGTCGAGGTTAGCTATGATCTCGAGACAGGGGTGGTATTCTGTGTACCATAGAATTCTATTGTCAACAGTTTTGTCTCTTTCTCTACCATGAGTTCAACCAAATTACCATCTTACTTTTTCTATCGACAATAGAATTCTATGGTACACAGAATCCCACCTCTGCAATGAAACTTCCTACCGAGGTTTGTATTTGTATACTTTTTTATTCACAACCATCATATTTCGATCAACATTAATAAATTTCTGCTCGTTCTGAGCATACCTAAAATATTACATTTACCAACTAATTACCAAGAACGCGGTTTTCTCAGAATAATCAAGTAGATATATCGTTACTGTGACTATGGGGTATACAATTGTCACCAATATAAGTAAATGTCAGATAAAGTCAATAAATGTTAGAAAAATATTCATCTAGAATGGATGAAATGAGGGCGGAAAGTGGGTCGGGAAATAGAGGTATGTAATGTGACACTTCCCAACCTTCAATGACGTTAGTAATGACAGAATTACATATATGGTTGTAAATAATAGTATATTACATTTCTAGTGCGGAAAGTGAAATTTTTCAGGCGAGTGGAAAATATTGTAACACGAGGCGTTCAAAAATTTCCTTAAGAATTACTGATCATTGATTTTGTTGGTAGGATATTTAGGGAGATATTTTTGCTGCATCCACGCACAATTGTTCAAAGCCTGCTAACAATCTAACAAAATGAATATTTAAAATGAATATCACTTGAAATTATTAGGTAAGTATTCAAGTAATAATATTATCTTTCAAATTATGGAACTGGTAAGTAATATACACCAATATCACAACATACTGTACTTGATGATTTATGTATTAGAGGGTATTGCGAGAAGTAGCTTGTGCAATTCAATGTTTTTATTTTCTTGCACTAAGCCGTCTATTTGTTCAAATCTATGACATATTACGGCTAGTCTCCATTATAAACATTTCAAGGTGCGTTCACATTCCAAGCACAATTTTGATTGCCGCTTGTTAATCGGAAAATAGTTGCCCAGGCAACCAAAAAGTCGGCAAAGCTGAGTTTCTGCTCAATTGTCTGCTTATATAAAATGTATACAGTGCGGACAAAAGTCCGTCGCCGGTTCTTAAGTCTACTCCGAAATAATGTGAGATTCTAGTGATCGTCGAAATAATCTAAGAGACGCCAGGAGAATACTGGAATATCAGTGCTAGTTAATTAAACAAATTCCTTATTAAGGATTCTCTCTCGATTGAACGAACGGAGATAAACGCGATCATGTTTCCAGAGAGTAAGTCTCAAATGCGTCTTGATGTTTCTCCCAAAGTGCATTATATTCAACAGCTACTATCGTAGATAAATATAAGCCGTGCGCCACTCCCTGTATGCATTTCTACGTTATATGTTTTGTCCTCAACAACTGGGTTGAATGATTTTGATTTCCATTATAATACCCCACTTGGTACTATGAACTGGATTTGTGTTAGGAATAGTATTGCTGATTTTTACGACAATGATATGCATATTTTATGATATAAATACGATGATACTGTGTACTGCGATATCGACGTTTCGCACATAGTTGTTACGTTATTTTTATGTCCTACATTATTCGAAGGTTTGATGCGTCACGATTTTTCGCATATTTGATGATTTTAAATATGATGTTTCAATGTAATGTATAATGGACGATAAGATTTTGGTTAACATGGCTCTTTTTATGAACTATATTGCCCAAGGTTTGATGTGTATGAATTTATATTTATCTTAGAATATATTATTGATGTGTCTAGTTAAGGTAAATTCCCAGCTGTTTGCACGATGCGTATCTGGTTTTGTGTAGGTTAGCTATTGGTATCCCTTAGCAGCAGGCCGAATTTTAGGGCCTAAATTGACATCTCGATTGGTGCAACAAAGAAGGATGCATTTTATATTCAATGAACTTGAAGGGTGTCAATTACTAGCCCCTCGTATAATTATTTTTACTTCTTTATACAAATATATTTACATTCATTATTGCTGTTCGTACTATTTTTGTTTATTATGTTAAAGGGTCAGTTGCGGTTTTACTTGAAGTTTCATAAAAAAAACTAATTATGTTTGATACCTGTAGTAGTCATATATGTAAGTGCACGAAATTGTTTAATATGTTTTATCGCTATTGCTAGGGTTGAGCGCCTGACTGTATTTCCCTGGCGCCAGCTGTTTTTTACTGCTCATTTTGCGATTATACAGGGTGTTTCAAAATTCAGTATCAAAAATTGAGGGGCGTATTTCTCAGGTCAAAATAATACTTTTTTTTTCCATAAATACGTGTCCGCAAACGCTTCGTTACCGAACTACAGAGCGTTGAAATTTCAAGATTTTTTAAGTTTTTTCTTCATAGCTCTTTCAGTTTTTGAGATATTGAGATCAAATTTGAAATATAGGTTACGTTTTAGGGTTTACATCATCCAGTATACGGAGTGATTGTAACAAGCTACAGGGAGATACTTTTTCGCCCCATAAACTTTTTTGTGGTGTCAAGTGCGCTCGTATTCAGCCACTTGACACTTCAACATTCTTAGATTGTCTAGGTCTCTGGAGGCACTGCTGCTGCTGCCGACAGAGTCACTCACTACCACATCAATTGATTCGAGACCCATGACCACACCGTAGAGCAATGGGTGTTATGAATAAAAACTAGCAAAAGCTTTTACTCTAGGTTTGTCTCTCTCATTAGTTAATAAAATACATAGGTCTGTTTCAAGAAATCTAAGTAAAAGCATTTGCTTAAGGTTTATTCATTAGACCCAATGTCTTAGGGCACAATGACCTTTGTTCGATACTGCGGCGGTGTGCTGGAGTCACAGCGGAGACACATTTCTCAAATATTGGAACGCACATCAATATCGACTTAATGGGTTTTTTTTGTTGGAGGTGAATGTGTCCACATACTTCATGAGAAAATCATATTTTTTGCTGCCTTTGACCAAATTGACATCTGCGATTGGCTGGAGCACTTCTGCGAGGGACGCCGCCAAGTTGATATACCCGGCGGAATATTGCACTCCGTGAGGGTTTCTTTCGAGGTATCGTACTTGCTGTTTTTCAGCGGCACTTGGGGCTCGAAATGGCACTTCCGGTTTGAAAACGCAGTGATTCGTGCACTGACAGTCGGTGAATGCGAGTTATTTTGGCCGGAACTCGCCGGCTATGGTGAAACATTGTATATCGCACGCTTCAAGTTTCATCGTGGAAGTATGACTGTGAATTGACCCCCACTCTCTCACTAGTTTATTTGGCTCTTGCTTTCTCTTAGGTGCATTTAGCCAACACCACCAGCCCACTCTACCGCCGATTTCACTGTTTTGACAGATGACGTATGCTATCGCTTAAAGACAAGTGTTTTGTCTTATGACAGACGACGTATGATCTCACTCAAAGGCAAGTGTTCTATGATAAAATGGTGCACTATGACACAATATGCATGAGTATTGGCTGAACACCCAACTGTGACTTTTATGTCAAGTTTGACATCGAATGTGGACGATTTCATGAATTCCGCTCTCCGTGAGCAATCGATTACGAAGATGGTGGCTCGGTCCTTGAATGCATCGTAATCCAGCAGAGGGCGTTTCTGTGAACAATTCGCATAAATTGGGTAGAATTCCGTATAGAGCTTCCACAAAATTTTTCCTGTCAAATTGCAAGCGCATGCGTTCATGCGGTCATTGTCACTGTTCAACGTTAGACGTATGTCTCTGATGTCAACGTGATCAAAGTAGCTGGAGTCTCGTTCGATGTTATCCATTCGATTTGTTTGGAAGACGATAATGACGAATCAAGGACTCTCCATTGCCGGACAATTTTTGACAGACCATATTTCTTTGGTGGCGTGAGTGCGTCAGTTCGTGCATATCCCACTTGCGGAATGAGATGACCACAGGTTTGTCAGTCTCAATGGTGGTTTTAAATTGCCGAAACTCTCAAAGTATTTCACACAAAGTCCACTTTTCACGTAAGCTACCTAATGCGTTCCAAGATTCTTTATCGAGTCCAGATTGACAATGGTGCACTCTTTGAATATAGAATGAAATGGATTGTCGCGCATGAAAACCCTAATGAAATAAGGAATTTCCAGGCGTTTGGCATACTTGACCCAGTCCACATCGTGCGAAGGTCGCTTGCTATTGGGCAGCTTTTTGCAAACTTCTTGAGGAAAAGACCATAGCCTCCGCTACTTGTTTTGCGCATAAACAAGCCAGATGTTTTCGATGTTCTCCATCGCAATATTGTGACGTGTCTCTTCATCTAATTTCTTCTGATCGTTTTTCGAGGAGATAATAGTCCTAGCTATGGTGCTGGAACCACCAGCCAACGATCCCAGTGCTCCCAAAGCTGTGAAGATGGAAAGCAAAAGCAGCAAACCTCCACTCTTCACTTCGAAAGGTATTATTCGAGGCACTTTAATGTTTTTGCGACCTCCAAATTTTTTGACTTGGGCTCGGGCTGCACGCAGTGCTACCAACGACGATTTTCGCAGAGCTTTCGCACTCATATCTATCAGTTGGTCAGGTTTCAGTATCTTCCGCAGATGATTGGCGATTTTCTAGACTACATCCTTCTTGAACTACCTCTTTTTCTCTGGCCGATTTGCTCCAGAAGCAGGGGCCATTGACTTATCATTCATGCCGTTGCCCAAATTACGCTTCGCTTTCATAGTTGTGGTGACTAGCCAAGCTGCAGCTTTCTCGCCTACTTTCTTTGCACTTGACACGTTCCCAAGCTCGATTTTCCAGCACCCAGTCAGCCTTGTGTCTGTCGTCCAGAGAGTTGCTTTGCGAATATGCGACATCGTGAAATATGCAAGCAGCGTCTAGCGGGTTCACATCAGCGTCTCCGCGTGCCAACCTCTTCTGCAATTTAGTACCAGGTGCACAGTATTGGTATCTGGGTAGATGTACTTCGAATGGCAGACGATTTAATACAGAGTTCACTACTCCACGACGTTCGTGTTCGACGGTTAGCATGACAATGAAGCGATTGGCGTTGCGCTCATACTTAAATAGCCACTCAAGCCCTCAAACTATTAGTCGAACGCCAGATGTGGCCGTGGTCACATGTATAACTCATAGCTGAAAAAATGGAAGTGGTGCAACAAGAACCGGCTCTGGAAATAGTCAATTTGGAATTCGTTGGTGGAAGTTTCAATGGTGTACTACGCAAACACGGTCCCCTGCTACCGAATTTATTCCGTGCGATATTTCGTATTCCCAGTGGATGTGGCAAGATCAACGCTGTACTGAGTTGGTATTCAGCCCGAACAGAGCACGCTTCGAGTGTTTACGTATATGCAAAATCGCTGTACCAACCGAAATACCAGCTGTTGCACGATGTGCTGAAACAAGTTGATGGATTGGGCTACTTTCCATACAGGAAAAATGACGAGATTATCGAGCCGCCAATGGCAAAGGAGCACTCAATTTTTAAATTCGACGATGTATCGTCCGACAAACAAAACAAAGTCAGAGAGTATTAGGCTATGGGACGCCATAAATCCGTGGAAGTTGCATATTAATGTCAAACCTACTCGAAAATACCCAAACAGTTGATCAGAGACAATTGCAACATTATAGTGATATTTCGGCAAGATGATGTCAATCTGAAGCACGACTTCGACGAGCACGTCTCCCCGGATTACACCTTCGATGAGTTTCGTTGCATGTGCGCCACCTGTTGGAAGGAAAAATTCAGATGTTTGATCATAGCCAAAAACTTTGATGTCTCCAAAGGGCGCTACCGTCTGAGTTTTGACATATAAATTCAAATGTAATACCTCGAGTGTGTCATTCTGTGTGTAGCAATGGCGCTGACTACATCACGTGTCGACTCTGAAATTGCGAAATCCAAACGAAAACGCCAATTCAGTCAGTTAGCGAAAGTTGTTCGAAAAAATCGAGGCAGGATAAAGCGCTGAATAAACTATTCTAACCTATCACGGTGACGCTGAAGAGACTGAATGCAGCAATGCCTCTACCGTCATCGCTGAGAGACGGCTGAAAGTCGAACCCCACTACCGCCATGGAGAGATAAGAAGACGAGGGAAGCTATCACACGGATGACTACAAAAAATCTGACTAGGATGACGAAGGATTACTCGAAGTTCCCCCCGAAGTAGCATCTAAATTCGTGAATGAACATCGTGCGAAATCCGGCAAAATCGATATGAATAACGGCCCCATTTACGACAGACCCAGAGCGCAATGGATACTCGATGGTTGATGGAATTGGACAAAATACGAGTGACATTCGCATTGACGGTGAAACATACCAGGGTACTCCGAGACTATATAGTTTGATTTTCTACAAGAATCCCAAATACCAGAGACCCGATTTGGTAGCATACAAGCAAATTTTGTTGAGTTCAGGTGCTCATTTAGTGTACTGGGACGACGTCAATGAGCAACTTGACAGATATAGGCTACTCGTCGCAGCCAAGAATCGTTGTCATCATTAATGAGCTGAGAGAAGAGGGTTTATTCAATAAATACGAGCGTCAACGTTTCGTACCCCACAGTTCCATCATGAGCATCAACAAGTTCGGTCAAATTTTCCCAGCATGCCGCGCTCAGAAGCAGCCTTATCATTTTCCTGGTGTCATACTCAACTATACGGCCAACGGGGACATTGACGCTGAACATATAAAAATATGTGATGTCGAAACGCCAACTGATCCGAATAATTTTGTCAACAAAAACTAAGTAGTGAAGCTCAGAGATGTGCAGAAACACGCTCACGAAGCCTTGGACATTCGAATTATGAAATTCATAACACTTTCGTTGAAAAACCACGAGGCTTCGAAAAGGCAGATTGAAGAAATGTCGAGAACGCCAACGATTCTGGACTTGAGTACAGACTATAACAATGGAGCTGCGCATTAGAATTTCGCAATCGTTTGGGAAAAATGGCGTCGTCCGCAGCCAAAAAACAATTGGTCGATGAGCTCCATGCCCGCAGACGTACCATCATCAAAGGAATCGACGATCTGTGGCAGATGGACTTGACCGACCTTCAAAAATACTCGAAAGTCAATGAAAATTACAATTACATTCTAGTGGTGATTGACACCTTCCAGAAATACCTATAGGTGCGGCCTCTGAAGACCAAAGGTTGTCGAGACGTCACCGAAGCGATGGAGGACATATTATCGAAAGCGAACAGAAGTCCAACGTTACTTCAATCCCATTTGGGAACTGAATTCTACAACGCCAGTTGAAGAACAACATCAAACACTACAGCACGTACACGAAGATCAAAGCGGCCATAGCGGAAAGAGTAATACGGACGTTGAAAGAGAAACTCTTTAAATATTTCAGTTTGTACGGCACCCACAAGTGGCTGGACATTTTTCCGGACATTGCCAAAAATTACATTCAGCGCAAACATTGGACGATCGGCATGAAACCGTGTGACGTCACCAAAGACAATGAAGACAAGGTGTGCAAGTTCGCGTTTGATTATACGGGACATGCTGGCCTTAATTATTTCAAAATTAGGGACTTTGTGCGAATTAGGAAGGCCAAACATGTGTTCGAGAAGGGATATACACCCAATTGGACGACGGAACTTTTCAAAGTCGTCAAAGTGGAAATCACCCAATCACGTACTTGCTGCAGGATTTGGAAGGGCGACCAATCAGCGGCACTTTCTACGAACAGGATTCACAAAAAAACAAAAAATCCCGTTGTTTTTCTAGTGGAAAAAATCATTGGACGTAAGGGTCGAAGAGTCTTGGTGAAATTACTCGGTTTCAGTAGTAAGTACAACAGCTGGATAGATGCGACAAATCACTTGTAATCCAATTGAAAATTGAGAAATTTTTCCATCAAATGAGGGGCCTTTCAGGTAGGTCCCTCTCCGGCTGACTGCGAAATATTTCAAATCGTGAACCAGCGGCACCATGAGCCAGTCTATCATCATGCTTGGTGGAGTGCATTTCGAATCTAACGATTTGACATCCGATTACGATTCGATGTCTTCGTCTCTGGTGTCTGCCGATCCTTCGTCATCATCATCATCGGTATCAGCAGAGTGGGCAGAACATAATCATAATGAAATGCAAAATGTTGCCATTTGAAAAAATTAGTAATATGAATTATATTATTGAATTGTACATATCAGAAACATTTCGACTCAAAACACTCCCAAAAATAGTAGGACTTGAATTAATGATTTCATCATATCCATATGTCTCTATAGATTGAAAAATATTTTACAAAAAATAATTTCGGAAGAATAGCTCGAACAGTAGAGCGCATGGGTCGTCGATATCTGAAGCCAAACAACGCAGAGCAAGGTTGCGCTTTGTATGGTGACTTACGGACGAGCTCCTTTCGAAATCTATTCTTCTCGGATCGTGCTAGGAATTGCACGTTTAATCCTCGTTAATCCTTAGCTTGCATAAGTTTTGACTTTTGAGGGCTGGCTTTCATAGGAAGACAACAGCAGGTTAACGAAAAAAACAATATCAACAATTTTTTTCAACAATTTATCAATTAAAAGTTTGAACACAAAAAGTGACATGTGGTTGTATTCAGAATGTCAAATGAAGAAAGGAGAAGTGGAAAGATACCTAATGTCTCATTTTGAAAACGAAAATTTGTATCAGTTCAGGTGAAAAGTTTCATGAAGCTGTGTCACTTTTCAAAATATGCATTTTTTTTATTTTATTTTATCTCTTATATTCACTGGTAGTGGGCATATCAGTATAAAAACTTTTTTCTTCGACCACAAGAAGTTTTTTTCAGTATGTGTATTGACTTGCTTATTCTATTTTATAGACTCATTCATACTATTATTTAATGTATTTTAAATATTAGCCTTTAATTGGCTTCGGCTATAGGGTGGTGCAAGAATAGAATAAAAATGAAAAATAAAAACAAATCGCTTCACATATCCACTACAATAGTGGTTCTCTCGAGTTGTTTTTTTATACTAACTAATCAGTAAAAAATCAATCGTCTAACTATAATTTTAGTGTCTGTGTCTTGATTTGAAATTTTTCATTGTAGTTGATTCTTAGTATTGATAGTTCATCGAGTTTATCACTTCTCATTGCACAAAAACCTTATAATCAATTTTTCTCCAAAATTAATCCTTACTTGAAGTCTATATTGTCTAATAGTTTCATCTTCATTCGTAATGATGTAGACTGCACTGACAAGATCAATTAATAATCTTAGACCTATCTGCAGTTGGTTTCTTTTGAATCGGACACAGAACTGATATTTGTCCCAGAGATCTCTCGCAAGGCTGTTCCTTCAAATAAGGGATCCTTACATATGACATATTTCATTATTACATATTTACATATAAGTTTAACCTTTCTATTTTCTTGTCTTATATTTATTTACATATAAGTGTAACATTTCTATCAAATTCGTTAAAATTTTCTTGTCAAGTTTTTCTTTTTTATTTACAATTTTATTTTTATATGATCTTTAAACATCGAAGAAAATCTCAAATTGCACAGTATGTATAACATTTTTTACTTTTTTCATTTATTGTCCATAAATTTATATTGTAACCCTCGATAAACCAAATATACATTTGCTAAAGCTCGGGTAGCAAAAAAGAGAAAATTTCTTTTCACTGACCGAATCCCAGATGATAAATCGATTCTTTATTTATAATTATATATAGAAATTCAGTTCATACAGTACGTGATTATTGAAAACCTCAAAAGCCAGCGCAGGCGTAATAAACTTCATAACCTATTTATTACATAGTTAAGGGATATCGGTTGGTGAAATTTGATATCCTAACCATCAATACTCAATAATGGACTGGGTATTTTGCATTAATGTACTGAGACAGCGAGTTTCAGCTTGTCAATTTTTAGTCGTTCATAAGGTGAAAAGGTGTTCTGGTTACTCACCTCTGCTCCGTAGAGTGCATATAGAAGATCGAATGGCAGAGCGGCGAACATATCGACGAAGAACCACGTTTTCGAATAGTTCAGAGCAATGGCTCTCCAGTCTGATACGACTTCACCTTTCCTGTTCACGTAAGTCGTACGGAAATTTAGTAGTATATCTGGAAATGAAGATATTCTAGTGTGAACATATACGTCAAGGTATGTTAAATAAAATGTGTTAATTATAATATAAGAATAATACTAATGTTTATTCATTCATATATTATGAAGAGTGATTACAGTTAAATTGCAGGAAAATCACAATGAAATAAAAGTAACATTGAACGAATATTACAATCAAAATTATAAACGTGAATGGAATAATCATGTTGTTTACCCATGCAACGAAATAATTTTTGCATCTATCTGAGTGGTTGCATAACGTTAGGAAGTACAGCCTGTAATATATGACTTACCTGCAAACTATACCAGCCAGATTGATTTTAATATCGTTTCAAGTATGCTTTGTCAGACCTCTTCAATTATTCTTAGTATAATTCTCAATCATATTCTTTGTATTATCATGACAAAATGAGTTATGACGAGACAGCGGACTGATTGTTTTTTAAGGGTATGTGTTTCTTGCTCTGAAAATAGTCTACTTTTCGACCTTTTGATATTAGAAATAGGTTTTTAGAGCTGTTCAAAAGTACGGAAAGACTTTTTGCAGTTTTTCTGAAAATTTGGTACGGGTCGATACGCCTTTGAAATTCACCTTGAAGTGTTAGCACGTTAGAGCTCTCGCTTCTTGTTTGTGCTTTTCAGTAATTTTCGATAATTGAATATATAACTATTGATTCCGTCTTGACATATTATCTGCCGTTACTAGTATGAGATTGTTCACCATATTCAATAGGTTTTTCACCTAAACCTTATATATATATACAATGCGGAGGTATAACTATTATTGCGGAGGCAAGGGTCGTGGTAAGATTGTTGGTGATGAAGCAGAAGATTTTCTTAGAAATTCAATTAATGGCAGAGAGACTGAAATAGCTCAATTAAACTTGTCATTTGGACGCCATCTACAGAAATTCTGATAAGCATTTCTATCGGATCCTACGTATTCATATACTTTGTATATCAAAGGTTTCATGTGTAAATCACCATATATTTGTTGGGGTATGGTTGCTAAGTTTTTGAATGTAACAAGAAAGTTGTCATCGAAAGAATAAGAATTTTTGTTTGACATTTTCACTTTTATATCGCAAATAAATACTACTGAAATCACATTTTAAGTTTGTATAAGTATTTCATCGTTCGGGATATCACGAAATCCCTCATGGTCCTTCGATCCAAGATCTAAAAGTTTTTGGAAAAGTATAACGTCAAACATTGTCAAAGTAAACTGACAGAAGCAAAAAGCTGAAAACGACTTGGACTGGGGAGTCAGGAAAAAAGCGAAGAAACACATCTACCATCAGTGAGTCTGTTCCATTTATCCATTATCTTCCCCTCTCCTTTCCCCTACTAAGTGTTCATTTTCGTTTCTATTTGAACAACTTTTTCTATAATAGCTTTCAAGTAAAAAAGCATTATTATATTGACTATCTTCTTACATCATAAGAATAGTTAAAAGTGAACAAAAATGGCTGAAAAACGGCAACTCATCACAAAGCGCGGTCAAGTGAAAGCAACTTTGACTAGATTCATAACGTTCGTTGACAAATTCGCTTTAGAAGATAACGTGGACAATATCATCCAATTAGAAACGCGATTCGAACAAAATCATTCACTGTTGGAACAGTTCAATAATGTTCAAGATCAAATAGAAATTATTGATGGGGCTGAAATCAATACAAACGAACGCGAAGAATTCGAAGAGCGATATTATAGTGTTATTCAAAAGGCTAAAATACTCATCGATCATTTTTATAATAATAAACAAGCAGTACGTAATATTGGTGCTTCTAGTGATTCTGGCAGTGTCATAGCTGAATCAAATATTGATGATTCAAATAAGAATCAATCCCCAAATGTCAGATTTCCAGTTTTAGAATTACCAAAATTTTTCGGAGAATACGAGAAATGGGGTCAGTTTCGAGATATGTTTTTGTCTTTCGTACATAACAACGAATCACTAGACAACATCAAAAAATTTTATTATCTCATAAGCTGCTTGAAAGGCGACGCTGCCAAAGTCATAGAATGCATTGAAGTAACGAATTCAAATTATATATTGGCATGGAATATTTTGAAATCCAGATACCAAAATAAATCGATTATCATTAAAAATCACGTTGCGGCGTTGTTTGAACTGCCTGTGGTCACTAAGGAAATTCACATCAATTTACGAAAATTAACTGATGATGTACATAAGCACATACGATCTTTAAAAACTCTAGGTGAGCCTGTTGATAGTTGGGACACTCTATTATTTTATATTATCACTCGGAAATTAGACTCAGTTTCTCAAAAAGAATGGGAATCTTTGGTTATTAGCAATAGAACAAATATAGGTAAAGAATTGACATTCAAGGATTTACTCGATTTTTTAGAACAACTTTGCACATTGTTGGAATCAATTTATCGCGAAAAAGCCTGTGAGCATTTAAACAAACCGAACAAACATGAAACAAAACCGAATAAATATCAAACATTTGTTAAAACGGTTAACGAGAAACCATTTTCAGGAATATCTACTGATGATGTCAAATATTCGTGCCCGTTTTTTAGGGAAAATCATCAGATTTATGCATGCCAGAATTTGAAAGCATTACCGGTGGCTTCTCGTCTAACGGAAATAAGAAATCTCAAATTATGTACCAACTGCTTACGGGATAACCATCAAACTTTTGGAGGATGAAGGATGTAAAATTTGTAAGAAAAGACATAACACTCTTTTACATTTTCATAACCAAGATCGCGAGGCATTTAGTTCAAATGTAGCAGCAGTAACACATCATGTACTTTCAAACAACAATGCGAATAATGAGCAATTATCTGGTCATGCTGAAAACCAAACGTTAGTATCAATTTCCAACGGATTCATTGCTAATCATTGCAAAAATTCCGAGCCTCAGATTATTCTTCCAACAGCATTAGTGTTGGTAAAAGATGGTGCTGGCAAATGGAACAAATGTAGAGCGTTGCTTGATAGTGGTAGTCAACCGAATTTCATAACACGCAAATTTTAAGAAAAACTTTACCATCAACGAATTACCATCAACGAGTACCAACATACCGATTTTAGGAGTAGGTAGAACAAGCACGAATATATATCAGAAAATATTTCCTTCAATTAAATCATGTTTTGATGAATTTAATACAGATTTAACATTCCTCGTATTAGAAACAATACGCGAAACAATTCCTTCCATTTCGTTCAATATTCAATGCATGAAAATACCCGATGGTATTCAATTAGCTGATTTGAACTTCCATGTTTCTAGAGAAATTGATATTTTGTTAGGTGCTGGTGTTTTTTTCGAGTTAATAGGTTCTGGTCAAATCAAGCTCGGCGCTGGTTTACCTGTATTACAGCAAACGCGTTTAGGCTGGATAGTTTCCGGATCCATGCTCATTAGACCAGATCTTAGCAATAATAAACTTCTTTGTAATATATCAATGAACAAATCCCTTGAGAAAGTCATTGAATAATTTTGGAAAATTGAAGAAGTTTCTGTAAGTAGAAATCGTTCATGCCATGAACAAAATTGCGAAGAGAAATTTGTAACAACTCTAGAACGTCATCATTCAGGTCATTTTGTTGTAACATTGCCAATTCGCGAAAACGCAGATTCTTTAGGGAATTCATTACAAAACGCAATCAAACGTCTCGAAACTATGGAACGGAAATTCAAAAGAAATCCAGTATTATGACAGAATATGAAGTGAAATAGATCCAAGCCTGATAAATAACGCACCATCTTCAGGTATGTTTTACCTACCACACCACGGGGTAATAAACGAATCAAGCTCATCGACAAAATTACGAGTCGTTCTCGATGGATCTTGTAAATCATCAAACGGTGTATCATTGAACGACATTTTAATGGTCGGACCGACGATTCAGAATGACTTATTTTCAATTTTACTTCGGTTTAGGGAAAATAAATTTAAAATTAGCTCAGATGTGAAAAAAATGTACAAGTTATGATAACACCATCACAAAGGGATCTTCAGCGCATAGTTTGGAGATCAAAAGAGAACGAGAAAATCAAACACTATCGTTTAAATACCGTTACCTATGGAACAACCTCGGCGGCATTTTTGGCAATACGCAGTCTACAACAGGTAGCAATCGAAAATCGAAATGAATTTCCAGAAGCATGTCATATCATTATTAACGATTTTTACGTTGATGACCTTCTAAGTGGGCCTGAAACTATTGAGGGAGCATGTTATTTGAAACGTGTTTTGACAAAATTACTCGAGCAAAATGGATTCGAACTTTGCAAATGGATGTCAAATGACGAACATACGACGAAACTTTAGACCGAATGTGGCAACCAAAAAATGACATTTTGACCTTTTTTGTAACCGATTCTGATTTTCTGGTAGAAAAGGCTACAAAACGAGTAATTTTATCGTTGGTTTCGAAAATATTCGATCCCTTAGGACTTGTATCTCCTATTATCATCAAGGCCAAAATCATGATGCAATCGTTATGGCAATTATCTTTCGGATGGGATGACGAGCCTCCAGTTCATATATCATCAATGTGGTCTCTGTTCAGAAAACAACTATTCGAGGTGAATAATATTCAAGTTCCCAGACATGTGCGTTTGTCTGAGGTTGTAGAATTACATGGCTTTTGTGATTTTTCACAGAAAGCGTATTCCGCTTGTATTTATATCAAATCAATTGACAGTCAGAATATTACATCAGTACGACTTCTGTGTAGTAAAACACGGGTGGCGCCATTGAAAACAATAACAATACCAAGACTCGAACTTTGTGGTGCAGTTTTACTCTCTCAACTTCATGATAAAGTAAAACAATCGATCAATTCTTTGGTAAGTAATGTATACCTTTGGACGGACAGTACAATAGTTTTATCATGGTTAGCATCACCACCAAATACTTGGAAAGTATTCATTGCGAATCGAGTAGCTGAAATCGAAACTTTAACAAAAAATTGCCAGTGGCGTCATGTACCTTCAAATTGTAATCCTGCTGATATTGCGTCACGCGGAGTTGATCCCTCCTTTCTAAAATCGTCAATGCTGTGGTGGAACGGACCAGACTGGTTATTGAAACCGTCTGATTTCTGGCCTACGATTATCGAAATTAATGCAGACGCACCCGAAAAACGAAAATCTCAATTTTCCCTCAAATCAACAGTAAATGACTTCAATGTTATTGAAAAATTTTCAAACTTTTATCGTCTACAACGGGTTTATAGCATTATGTGTTCGTTTCTGCAATAATCTTCGCAACCCCCCATCCCGAAAAACGGGTAAAGTTAGTCTAGAGGAACAAAAAAAAATCCCTTTTGATTCTAGTTAGAATTGCTCAAATTCAATCATTTCATGATGAAATGAGCTTTTTACAAAAATCAAAACTTGTACCTAAAAATTCACGACTAAGATCGTTGGATCCATTTTTAGATAATGATGGTTTCTTACGGGTCGGGGGAAGATTATCTAAATCTAATTTAGCATATGACTCGAAACATCCATACATCCTTTATTCAAAACATTATTTGACACGTCTTATCATTTTGAGTGAACATCATCGACAATTACACGCCGGGACACAAACTCTATTGGTTTCTATTCGACAACATTTTTGGATTTTAAACGGTAGAGCAACAATAAGAAGTGTCTTGATGAAATGCATCACTTGTTTCAGGATCAATCCTATTAATGTTATTCAAAAAATGGGTAGTTTGCCAGCTGACAGAGTTACGCCTAACCGTCCATTTTATATCGTCGGGACTGATTTTGCTGGACCTTTCCATATAAAAGACGGTCGATTACGAAATCGGGCTATAATAAAGGCTTATCTTTGCATTTTTGTGTGCTTTACTACCATGGCGGTTCACTTAGAATTAGTGAGTGACCTTAGTACCCTGTCGTTTCTAAACGCACTGAAAAGATTTGTTTCACGACGTGGATTATGTAAAAGAATATACAGCGACATCGCCACAAATTATGTTGGAGCGAACAATGAATTAAAATATTTATATGAATCTCTGAACAAATTTGTCAGCGATTGTGAATCGGTTGAATTTTTCATGAAAAATAATATTGATTGGAGATTTATCCCTCCAAGATCTCCACATCACGGCGGTTTGTGGGAGGCTGCTGTCAAACGAGCTAAATATCGTATAATTCCTTTAGTTGGGAAGCATCATCTCACATTTGAAGATCTTTATACCATTTTTTCGCAAATAGAAGCGATAATGAACTCTCGTCCTATCACTCCCTTATCCAATGATCCCATGGACCTATCCGCATTAACCCCAGGACATTTCCTAATTGGCCAACCACTTTCCTCAATTCCCAAAGCAGACATCACTCACTTACCTGAAAATCGCCTTAAACAATATCAAATTATCCAACAAACGTCTCAGTTATTCTGGAAGCGATGGTCGAAAGATTACCTTTTCTCCCTGCAACAACGCTCCAAATGGCATGTTACTTTTAACAACATTGCAAAGGACACCATCGTTCTTCTCATAATATTCCACCTCTTCATTGGAAACTGGGAAGGATTGTGAAAACGAATAAAGGAGATGATGGACTTATTCGAACTGCAACTGTGAGAACTCATTCAGGAGAGACTACTCGTGCTGTGCAGAAACTTTGTATTTTACCTATCGAAAACTGATACTCAATTATGTTTTTAGTGTTCTCCTCGATCCTTCAGTGCTTATCCTTTATTTATCCAGAGTGATGAACTTTTCAAATGTTTAATTTTTCGTTGAAAGACTAACCTTTCAAGGCCGGCGGGATGTCGGATCCTACGTATTCATATACTTTGTATATCAAAGGTTTCATGTCTAAATCACCATATATTTGTTGGGGTATGGTTGCTAAGTTTTTGAATGTAACAAGAAAGTTGTCATCGAAAGAATAAGAATTTTTGTTTGACGTTTTCACTTTTATATCGCAAATAAAAACTACTGAAATCACATTTTAAGTTTGTATAAGTATTACATCGTTCGGGATATCACGAAATCACTCAATTTCATTCTCCAAGCCAGTTTTTGTAGACAGTCTTTATTACACAAAGAGAAAATACTCCAGACATACAAATCAAACAATTGCTAAAATATAATATGTATTGTATAAATTAAACGTTTGTCAAGCCAAGTTCAGGGCTTGACGAGATCTTGGGTCAAATAATGATTGTAATCGGCTTGTGTGAAGAAAAATCTGGATTAAATGCATTCAAACCTTACATGCTCTTCCTGACCAATAGGTATCATACTCTTGATTAAAAACAACCAAACTCTCTTCTGTGAATATATATTATATTTCAAGTTTCTCTTGGGTTCCTTGGTTCTTATATTTAGTAACCGCAACTCTGGAAGGTTAAATAAAAAATAATCAATTCGACAACTATAATTATTATTATCATGAAATAGTTTTGAACTATTCATTTTTAACTCTCCACTTTTTAAACTGTTCAGTTTCTGAAACTATTAATTTTGTTGAATATTCAGTCTTAAATAATATTTCTGACAGAACAATACACATAAAAAAAGATAAATTGTTATAAAATATGTCCTATGACGCGGCTTGGAAAATCATGAAAAATATGCATTCCAATGAATTCCACATAGTTAAAAAAAAAATTTAATTAAAAAAAGAGATAAACGGAAATTCGAAACCGAATCCCTACGTCACGTCAATGTTACAAGTGTTACCAATTGTCACATTATCAAGGAACATCAGCCTAACTTTTTTTGTTAAAATTGTTTAAAATTGTTTTTTTTTTATTTATCAATTACATCTATGGTTTAATCATAGAGCTAAACTATCCATGAACGGATTTCTCACATTTCGTCAGACGGTAATGACTCTAGTTGTCGAACCAAATAAATAATAAGAAGAAGAACTATCTGAAATGTTGAGAAGATTCAAAAGTTTCTTTTACAGTTGAATATAACCAACTTTGCTTTATATATGAACAATCATCTTTCTTTGATTTTAATAAATAAATAATCATCCAGTCCTTATGGAGTATTCGGCAGGGTTCTTCGAGCCGTGAAATTTTTAATCAAAAAGAACATTGTATTTTATATTCAGGAACTCATAAGTCAGTTTGCGTGTTCAAAGAGTAAAGTGATTTAGATATCTGTGAAAATTTTGAATATAGTACGATTGGGTTTTGAGACGAGGATCGATTTTAGCACCACCAAACTTGGTATGCTAGTTGTTGGAACCGTGATAATCACGAAAAAAAATTGGAAAAGGAAAACTTCATATCATTTCTGAAGACTCCAACCTTCTCATGCAAATATAATGTTATGTGTAAAATCAAGATGTTTGCGGATGATCCGAAAATCATGAGTAAATTAGTAAATATGGAATTATTATACTAAAGCAGAAACCCATACTCTCTTTGGACTATATGAAACAATTTTAGAGTAGTGTGACAGGTCTCACTTATACATGCCAAAAAAAACTTTTTTTACGCCCACATAGGAATATGCCCATTTTATGCGCTTTATCGATCAAGGAAGTGGGCCGATTGTTGAACACTTTTTCATTCCTACATCGCGAACTGTACTGTAATGATCATTTCAGTACAGGATATTTCATTTCCCACGACTTTCATGAACTACTAGACTGTCATTTTTATGATCATAAATAATATAAGATCGAATCAAGTTTGTTAACGTTCTAATAATTACATTTCTCATCAGTATTTACAAAATTCGTTCAGAAAAATAAGTAATCGAAAATGAGTAGTGATAGTGAAGATGATTTGACATTGACACCGCTAATTATAATGAATATATTTTCGAATAGTTGGTACGAAGTTTCTATAGCAGTTAATATCATCATATCATTATGTAGCAGCAAGTGAAGAGTGAGGAAACGTTCAGGTTTGGATAGTGGGGGTGAGGGTTCAAATCCCACCTAACCCATATTGTTTTCTTTTTTGAAATGATAAGTGTTCGATTTTTATTATAATTTTCAATATTTGTATCTTCAACTCCTTTTTTAGGTTGTATATATTATGGGAATCATGACGGCAGAAAAGTTTATGATAAAAAGTGTTATTAAAAATATTACAGATTTGTTTATGATTCAGGTAGTCGTAGAAAAAGTATAGTAAACAATTTGCATGAAACGACCCATTTCCCACTATGAACTATTAAATGAACTATTTCAGAACTCGCTACGCTCGTAATACGAAATTTCATATACATACTCGTGGAAAATGTATGCTATTTCATGCTCATTGTACAATATACTATTGTTTTACTCCTGCCTCATTTTCGACTTAACCATAAAACCGGCATTCTCTTCAGTGAATGTTGAGAATAATCGCTTATTCATATCCTGCATATATGTTTAATAACACTATTGTGAAGCGCAAACCTCAAGCTTCAAATGACATACTTCATTTTTTATGTAGGATTTGTATGAGCGATTATTTTCAACATTTACTGAACAAATTGCCGGGATTATGGGTGAGATTAAAACTGAGGCAGGAGTAAAACCCAATTTTTCCTTTGTCATGTATAAGTGAGACTTGTCTCACTAGTCTAAAATCGTTGCATATGAAAATAGCTATTTTATTCAAATATTTTCCTAGCTGTATGAAAATATCAAATTATTACCTTATGAATAACTTGACAATACTAAAACATTTGTATTTCAATGATGATAAAGAAATTTTCTCATTTTCTCCATACCAGAGAGCACTAAATAAAAATAATTGGATTTTGTCAGAACCGTGGCTGTTACATTGGTTCTTATCTAACAGTTATACTAAAATTCCACGATTATTCCGATGGTAGGGAAATCCAAAAATATTGTATTCTTCCGATTATAATCAATTTTTGATGATAACCGTGCAAGAACGTTTCACTTCGCACATAACCTTAAAAATAGTGCGTCAAATTTAAAGAGGCTTGGAGTTTTCACCATTACATGCGAACGCTCTGGCACGATGAAACTTGATCATAATCTAGAAAACACCATGTTTCTGCAGTATCAAGTCATCACAATGTTCGCGGAATTCTGATACATCTTTTAGATACGAACCAATTTAATAGCAAGGTTTTGACAACATAGTTTTTCAGTGCTCACTGGTGTGGAGAAAATGAGGAAGTTTTGTCATTATTATTGAAATACAACATATTTCATAAGATAATAATTTAATATTTTTATAGAGCTAGGAGAATATAAAACAATAGCTATTTTCAGTTTTCTCTCATTATTTTTTCAAACTTTGAATATGTGAATAAAATTTAATTCTTTTTGCCGTTTCATAGTAATTTTTTTTCCATTTGCCGCCGTACCAGTCATCACGTGACATGTGTCAAAATCGATTTTTGTGTTGAAAAGGGGAACATTCTCCATGAAAATTGAATTCTGTTTTTTTTGGATTATCTAACAGAAAACAACTACTTCCCTGGCTAAAGCCACGATTGACATTTAACTATATCTGAATCTGAATTGTGCAATATGTGTTTTTTGTTTGGTGGCCATGTTGTATTGAATGCGTTCGTGATATCTAGTGTGGGTGTGAAATTCGTCTTTCGTCCTGTTGAAGAATATACCACCACCATCAAGTGACCATCTTCCACAGAAAAGTTTGTGTTCTTATATTTTTGCTGTACTCCAAGTAGTTAGTTTTATCTTCGTTTTTCTTCTGTATGGTTCTTATTGTGATCTGACTTTGGTTCCTGCTTCCTAATATTTTGTAGGCTATTCCCCTATTACTCTCTCTGGGTAATGTAAAGTTCCTTATAGATTTCTTCCTATTTTTTTTTGGTTTCTTTTTTTCTGTTCGGATCGTACCTTCTGTCATGTCATTCTTACCTTGTTGGTATTGCGTCTTTGAATGGACATCTTTTCTGCTTGTTCTCTGCCATTATGTCTACTGTTTCTGTGAGTTATTTCTACAACAGAGTTATATTTCGTCCTTTATGTCATTCTGTGAGTATATCATTTTATTGTTTTCTTGCTAATACGCATAAGGAAGTAACATTAAAATCCACACCCTTTTCTACTTATTAGCTCATATGGGACCGCCAAAAAGTATGTACCATATGGAAAGAAAGTATATTATTAGAGTAAAAGAAAAAAGATTATTGGGAAAAGTTTGTGCATGTCCGATAACCTAAAAATCGATTTTGACACATGTCACGTGATCGCTGGTATGGAGGCAAATTGAAAAAAATACTATGAAAAGGTAAAAAGTGGGGTACAATGGTGCAACCTCTTTTTATGAAGTGAAATAAAAAGGAGCAAATGCAGACGGCAGCTCTTCGTCGGTTGGCACTATGGTTTCGTTTAAAAACTGAATTGTATCATCGAACAATAAATGGATGGTCAAAAAATAAAGAGGGGGGCGCCACTACAACTTTCAAACTGTCTATGTTAAAGATTACTTATCAGAAAAATTGAGCAACCGAATAAAGACTAATTAGATGTTATACCCAAAACTAGAATGAACCATGAGATGTTGTCAAGTTGATGAGTGTTAATCAATAAATGAATAAAACATAAATAAACACACAAATATTTAATATTAATGAAAATGAATCTTCAATGGTTCAGAGAAACAGTTGTAAATAAGAATTATTGTGATTCTAAAAAATATTCAATATTAGATACCTGTTAAACGCTAGGTTAAGTTATTTCGTAGAAAATTCTTTAGAAAATCAGTTTTCCCAGCGCATAGTACTATGTGGTGGTTTACAAGTAGTGGACGAAGTATATATATATCGTAACCTGAGTGTATCAAAATTGAATAAATATATAATTTAGGCTTTATCCTATATAAATTTTTTTAAATAAAACCTGTTCCTCTGGGGCACCAAATTGAAGTTTCTGCACGTTCTCCTAGGCGAACCAGGAGTGGAATGACTCTACGAAGGTTTCCACTTGACTGATTTCTAACAGGAGTCCTCAGGCTGAGCCTTGGGGTATACTTTCTGGAACGTGAGCCGTAATACCAGGATAATTCATTCACTACAGATGTGGGAACTCAACCAAAACTTCGGAGATATCTAACCAGAGCTGTCCCTGCATAAAAATCCTCCAAGTTCATCAAAAGAGTTGAGACCTAGTAGTACAACCATACGAAGGTGGAACAGCGGTACAATCATGAAAGGTGGCAGCGTGGTATAAGCCAAAAAATGGTACTACCATAAAGGGTGGCTGTGTGGTACCATAAAACCCTATAAATTTTCTAAATAAATACCTGTACTTTTCAGTTACTAGCAAGAAATGATGGAAAGAAAAATTGGAAAACTCACCTCGTGTGTGAAGGTTAAGAAGGTTATAGCGAGGCACAAGTTCTCTATTGCCAAGTTGTCGTGGACGTCCAATATAAAACTCTATAGAAAGTTTGGACGCTTGCGTTGATGGTGAGACGGATAAAACAGAATATTTATCGAGGATCGCTAAACAAATTCGGGATTCGTTAGCTGAACAGAGCCAGGAATTTCCTGAAAGCTAGACCCCTATAGCACTCGCTGAAATTTTCTACCAGACTGATTGAAATATTCAACCTCTCCCTTTTTTCTCTTCTGCTTCTTCTTCTTCTTGATTTAACAAGTAAGAACTTTAACCCAACTCCGACTCAACATTCCATTTTTCTATCACGAAGAGAAAATTGACAGCAGTTGTACCTTTTCACAATAGATTTGTCATAATTCAACTTGAAGTTATATTGAAGACAATACTGAAATACGCTAGAGGTGGGACTAAACGGAACTGCATAAAATAATAATATATTTGTTTGTCTCTGGCCAGACACTCGGGAAGCTGAGTTGGCTACACTTATTGCTCGAAAATTAAATTATTGTCAGGTGACAATAGGAAGATCATCGAACAGCTGATTACTGTAAATAAACGAAATATTGAATTTTAACCAAAAAACCATTTGGTTTTATAATCACTGTAAACCCAAAAATTAAAACAGACAAAATACGAAGATACTCGTTATGAACTTCCCAAATAAACAAAACGACATACATCTTTTGATCATTGAACGTGGTTTATGAATCAAAATTAGCATTGGAACGCCGACACGGATTCTATATTGGAGGTTAGGCAACCAATAACACACCTATATGTATTGGTGTTCACCTTTTTCATAGTTATTGTTTTCAATTTGTCGCCATCACAGCGATCACGTGACATGTGTCAAAATCGATTTTTAGGTTATCAGACATACACAAACTTTTCCCAAGAATTTTTTTTTCCAATACTCTAATAATGAACTTTTTTCCCATATGGTACATACTTTTTGGCGGTACTGTATATGCCTTTCAGCAACATTTTCGCTTTCTCGTGCATTTTCATGCTAAACTACCCGCCCTAAACATTATTGATAATAGTTATTCATTCATAATTTGAATGTCAACATCTAAATTTATGTTATTTCAGTGAAATATTCCCCGTATTTCCCGAAAATAATATTGCATGTGATGAATAATCCATAAGTTATGCTTGCAAGTTTGCTGATGCTGCCTTACTACAACAAGGACAAACATAAAAGCGACTGAATGATTAACCAAGACCATATTGTGATGGAAACCTTACAGTGCGAATTGAGTTATCCTTGTAGCTTTCATAATATCATTTAAAGAAGTCCTTTCTCTTTCAGTCAGAAAAAGGCAAATAATTATAATTCTCTATGTGAAGAAATAATTGGATTTCCTACACAAAGAGTTCGCGAATTATGAAAACATCATTTCGCTTCGTTTTCTAGCTGAATGAAATTTAAGAAAAATCTGTATGTAAATATATTCTCCCCAGGCAGGAAAGGGTAATATTAGATAGGTATTCTTCCAGAGAACTCTATTAAAAGTCTTTCAAACTAAGTTAAGTTGATTATCTGAAACGAACAGAAAAAAGCTTTCCCATTTATAATCCACCTTGCACTGCTGCTACCTCTCATTTACATTTTCACATTGCTAATTCTTTTCTAGAATATTCTTAGTCTGAAGTGATGACCAGGTAGGGGAGTCACACCCAAACAAAAAGGCCTACTTTACGAACTTCTATCATAAATAGCTATTTTTCTTCTTCTTAGCACATTTAAATGAAAGTTTTATTTATTTATTTCATTATGATAAATGACAGTTGCGACTAGCACACATAACAATATTACTAGGGATAGTCTGTCAATCGATGGAATTTTCAGCTTTCTTTAAGTATTCTGGGAAGTAATTGGTACTTATGCAAAAAACTATGCGGCTAGTGCAGTTGGGAGACTTTTCAAAAAATGAGTGATCAATGTAAACCACCAAGGGAATTGAGCTTTACCGGGGATCTTGCAAATAATTGGCGCTTATGGAAGCAGAAATTTCAGCTATATTTGCTTGCCAGTGACAAGAATTACAATCCGGATGAAGTTAAAATTGCAATTTTACTGAATCAACTAGGTGATGAAGGTCTCCGAATATATAACACATTCGAGGATGCAACAGAGGATGCGACAAAATTGGAAACCATACTCAAAAAGTTTGACACCTATTCAAATCCCATAAAAAATTTGGTATATGAACACTACAAATTTTTCAAACGGGATCAATTGGCCTCAACATGCGAGTTTCGAGAAAAAGATGTGTTGATTCGAGATAGAATAGTATTAGGAATAAGAGACCAAAGAATTCAGGAAAAATTATTGCAGTACCCTGATTTACAACTCAACGAAGCAATAACCATTTGCCAATCAATGGAATGTAGTGCTGTTACACAGAAGGAAATTTCCAAAGAATCTGTTTATGTGAGTTTGATAAACCACAGGAATAGAGAAAAAAACTCTAGACAAAATAGCGAAGCAGGACACTTTTCTGGCCACTCTAAAGGTAACAAGGGTAATTCACAAGGAAACTCTGCTGTAGCTGTAAGTAATAGAAAAGTATATAGATGCAAACGGTGCGGTGATGACAATCATGAAAAAGGTAGGTGCCCCGCTTTTGATCGTATTTGTGTTAATGCAAGCGTAAAGGACATTATCGTCGTTTTTGTAGAAATTTTTCTCGGGATTCGCGGAAAAATGTACACGAAATCGTGGAAGACTCTGATTATTCGGAAAGTATAGACACTGATTCGGAACAAATCGTTTGGACTATTACGAATGCTGAAGTGAATATTGTGGAATGGTGTGAGGAAATTGAGATCACAGGATCTAAAATCAAACTTAAAATTGATACCGGTAGTCAGGTGAATTTATTGAACCGTAGTGACTTCGGTAAGCTGAACTACACTTCTAAGCTCAGTGAAACACAGACAAAACTTTCGTCATATTCAGGCCACAAAATTGATATTTTGGGTCAAGTTATACTGGATGCTAAATTCGATAAAATACATAAAATACTGTTGTTTTACGTTGTGAACTCTTGTGAACAAAGTTTGTTATTGGGTCTTGAAGCAGCTAGTCAGTTCGGTATTTTGAATAAAAGTTATACTGTGAATTCTATACATGGTGACTCAAGGAAATTTCTTGAGGACATAGTCGAAAAACATAAATCGGTTTTTACCGGTATCGGAAGAGTGGACAAACCTTACAAAATAACTTTAAGAGACGGTGCGGTACCTTGCGTAAGTGCCGCGAGAAAAATTCCGCTTTAGTATTAAAACCGAATGGTCATGGACAGAATATTAAACAAAATGTTTCAATCATTTAAAAAAATTGGTCACTTCAACCCCTGGCATATTATGATACTAAAAAACAAGTTACCTTATCAGTTGATGCGAGTCCATTTGGATTAGGTGCAGTTATTACCCAAGATAGTCATCCAGTAGAATACGCGTCTGTATCTTTAACACCATGCCAACAAAGGTATAATCGCATTGAAAAGGAATTGTTAGCCATTGTTTTTGGATGTGAACGTTTTCATCATTTTATATTTGGAAGAAAAATCAGAATAGAAAGTGACCATCGCCCTCTACTAGGTCTACTCAAAAAACCATTAGATCAGCTTTCACCTAGGTTGCAGCGTCTTGCGATTCGCTTGCTCAGGTATCAATTCGAACTGGTATATGTTCCGGGTAAACAATTACAAGTTGCTGATACCTTAAGTAGAGATCCAACTAAAGATACTATAGATACTGATTTTTTGGAAACAAACCTCAAAGTTCATTCTGTAATTTCAACCAGTAGAGAAAATAACAGAGATTACAGAATGCAGTTACGAAAAGTAAAAAGATATACTCTTCAAGGTTGGTCTAAACATAAAAGCAATGTTCCTCATGAAATAAAGTGTTTTTGGACAATCAGAAACGAAATTTTTCCCCATGAGAATGTTTTGTTTTACGGCAAAAGACTAATAATTTCTCAAAATCTGAGACACGAATTTTTACAACTGATTCATAAGTCTCATCAAACATATTGGCCAAACATATCGACTGAATTCATATGAATTCGTTGACAGAATAAAAAACTTGAAACTGTTGGACGGAGAGAGACTAGTTTCGTTCGATGTCAGTTCGCTTTTTCCCAGTGTGCCCATTGCAGTAACCTTGGAATATTTGAGAGATTTATTAAATCTCAATAATATTCAAAAGGAAAAAGTTGATGAGTTCGTCAGTTTAACCGCCTTATGTATGCAGCAGAATTATTTTATCTTTCAAGATAAATTCTTCCAGCAGCTAGAAGGCACTGCCATGGGTAACTGTCTGTCACCTTTCATCGCTAATCTGTTCATGAGTAGATTTGAAACAGATTATAGATCACGTAACGATTATTTCCCGAAAATTTGGATCAGGTATGTGGATGACGTATTTTGTGTTTTCGATGTGAAAAATCAGAATATTGATCACTTCCTGAATAGTTTGAATTCAGTATTTGAACAAATTAAATTCACGGTAGAGATGGAAGTTGACGGAAAGTTGCCATTTTTGGACACACCGGTAATCAGGAATAGGGAATGTGTAGAAATAGACATTTTCAGAAAGTCAACCAACACCAACAGATTTATACCCGTTGATTCCAACCACCACATTCAGCACAAGATGGCAAGTTTCAATTTTCTTGTTCACAGGGCGTTGAACTTCCCACTTAGTGTTGAACGGTTTCAACGAGAAATAAAAACCATTAAAGAAATTGCCATTAGTAATGGGTATTCCCCGAAAATGGTAGATAATTTGTTGAAAAAGAAAAAGTTCAGAACGTCCTTAAGACAAATAACCACACTAGAGCAACCTAAAGACAGAAAAAAATTCATTAAAATCACACACGATACACGGCTTACGAGAGGTCTCAACTCTATTTTCCGAGACGCAAACCTTCAGCTAGTACATAGCAGTACGAACAATCTCCAAAAGTTGTTAGGTAATCCGAAAGATAAAATTTCAACTTTGGAGAGATCAGGAATCTATGAAATTAGCTGTCAAAACTGCGATAGTGTATATTATGGCCAAACCAAAAGATCTACGAATGTTCGTTTCCGTGAACATTTGGCACATGCTAAATATTCACGAGAAAATAAATCGAGTGTTGCGGATCATTTATTAGAAACTCATCACAAAATTAATATCCAAAATTTAAAATTAATAAAACCTGTTGATGATTACAGAAAGTTAGATTGCTATGAGAGTATCGCTATTCGAAAAAGGGGTTCGAAACCCTTGCTCAATAATGATAATGGTCCATTAAATTCCAAACTATTTGACTTGATACCAGTAAAGGAATAATTAAGTGCCTATGGTGTATTGTTTATTGGGTGGGCTATACCTACCCATCAGGTAGGGTACCTTCCAGTACACAGATTAACCCATGGTAATTAATTATTTGATATAAAAAAGACTGGTATGCCTATTTACAGTTAGTTTAGTAATCCTACTGATGAAGGTAACTTTGTTATCGAAATGCGCATCTTGGAATTAAATTACTTGTGTGATGAAAGGGTAAAATACTTTTTGTTCTCATATCGACTGACATAGAAAACCTTGTATTGAGTTGCCTGTCTTGTCAACAGTATGCGAAAAGTAATGCCAAAGAGCCGTTAACACCACATGACATACCCGATTTGCCTTGGCAAAAAGTGGGAATAGATTTTAAAACGCTTGGACAATTGAACTTTATCGTATTAGTGGACTATTTTAGCAAATTTTTAGTAGTCAATAAGCTTGCTAGTAAAACGAGCGGGAGCGTAATTTCAGCACTGAAAAATATTTTCGCAATAAATCTACCACCAGAAATATTCTCAGTCAACGGCCCTCCTTTTAACTCAGCAGATTTTCATCAATTCGCAGACCGATATGATATCAAGTTAACAACATCTAGTCCTCATTTCCCTCGCTCCAACGGAATGGTAGAAAGAGCAATACAAACAGTCAAAGGACTTTTGATTGAATCATATAGAGATGGCAAAGACCCCTTTGCTGCAATTCTCAACTACAACATAACCCCAAAACAAGATATGCCTTCTCCAAGTGATTTGTTAATGGGAATAAGACTCCGAACCATTTTACCTGTAGGAAAAATGATTCTTAAACCGAAGTACAAGTGACTACAAGAAAAAACTGAAAATAAAACAAAATAAACAAAAAAGGTATTTTGATGTTTCCACAAAAAAACTTTCTGCTCTTGAACCTCATCAACCTGTTATGGTACAAGAGAAAGTTCGTCATTGGAAACCTGGTACAGTTGTTCATCAAAGTGGACCAAATGACTACAATGTTCGGGTTGGGAATGCTTGTTATAGACGCAACAGACAACAGCTGAAGCCGATAAGAAGAAACACACTTTCAGAAAAAACAGGTGTTATTTACAACCGACAACCTGAAAGCTTTCTCGACAATTCTAATGATATCAATGATCTCCCACTCAGGAAGTCAGATGCTTCACAGCTGTCAGATGTTCCACAGCAGTCAGATGTTTCACAGCAGTTAGATATTCCACAGCCAGAAACTATGGATGCTTCAATTAAATCCCAGGATCCAGCATACCAGAAACGGGATTGTGACTTGAACAATGACCATAAAATTGTCACTCGTTATGGAAGAGTTGTAAAAGCCCCCATAAGATTATCTTATTAACTTTGTCCATTTTCAATTAATTACTTCTTATTTATTTAATATTTTTGATTCGTACTTTTCATTAAAAGGGGCGTGTGATGAATGTATCTCCAGATCATACAGTAGTAGCTGTCCTCAGACGTTGACAGCATATATAACCTAATGTCAGATACTTGGTCTGTAATATTATTGAATAATATACTCAGCTAGTACCATATTGATTTAATCCCTTAATGGAATAACTATCGTCTCCAGTACAGTATACTATTGTCGTAGCAAACAACGGATAGTACACATACATTTTGCGAAAAGTAATTATTCAAATTAGTCATTACTCATTAATTTTTCCAGTGGTCGAGCGTCACGCTTTTGTAGCTGGTCGTATCGGAAATCCTCTACTTGCTTCTAGACGCTCTTGGAAGTCAACCGGCCGTCCGATGAACTCATACCGAACGTCCGATGCATTCATACCGAACGAAATATGTTTATCGTGGCGTTGATCGATGGGGTCAGCCTGTTCACGAGTTGGATACGTTCCAGCCAATTCAATTGTTCCTTCAGATCCGCCACATTGTCTCTTTCTTAAACATTTCGTCCCGAATTAGCATTTTCCTCCCATATCTGCATCGTGAAATCCGATAGAAGCAGCACTCCATAGTCTTTCTGTTTGGTCGTTGAAGATGGTTACTGAACACCGAGATCTTAATTGCGCTGGATCTGAATATCATTTCCAACATGCGTCTGATGACTCTCCAGTCCAGCCCATCAAGCCCACAAGAAAATTTTGGGATTACCAGTTCCATGAGATTTTAAGTCATTATCGTATCTCTCAGTCTTTCGAGGCTCTCCCAGACTTTTCCATAGGACGGTTTATTTCAAGACTGCTTCTTGGTTACCAGGTAAAAGGTGTTTCTCTAGCCCCTCCTCAACTGTAACACACCTAATTCTGGAATCTGTTTCCGCAGTTTCTAAAGTTGACCAAACTTCTTCGACACCACAGCTATGGCTCTGGACATTCGGAGGTCTTCTGCCACGCATTGCGCTAGCGCGTAGTCAGTAGGTGCCTGAAAAAGGTCTTGTGACTCCTCTTGAGTTGCCCCATCTGAAACTTTCTGCCATGAACTGCTGGAAGGTGAATCTGAACTGAGTCTGTCCTTCAGCCAGTCTGTTTAGTGATTTGGCGATGTTGGAAAATCCTAGCACGTATCGACAGCTTTGATTTTCTGGTCGTCCACTGCTACTTCTTTTCTAGAGACAATGTGGCCAAGATTATGGACTTCCTTCTGGAACAAATGGCACTGTTAGGGCTCAGTTTCGGTCCAGAGTTCTTCAGGCGCACGAATACCTCCTCTAGATTTTTCACATGATCTTCGAATGATCTGCAAACTACGATGATTTCATCGAGTATACCAGGCACGTTTTCCATATGATTCCTTTCAATCTCTCAAAGGTGGCTGGAGCGTTACAAAGGCCGAATGGCATAACCGTGAATTGCCACAATCTTGAGCCGATAGTGAAGGCTGTTTTCTCTTCATCTTTTGGGCAAGTCCTACCTGCCAATATCTGCTCTTTGAATCTAAGTCGAGAAAACTGTTGAGCCAGCCAAAGTGTCTAGAGTATCGTCTATTCTTGGGAGAGGGTAGATGTCCTTCTTCGTCACGTTGTTGAGTTGACGATAGTCTACGCAGAAGCGTGTCGAAATGTCTTTCTTCTTCACCAGTACAACTGGGGCTGACCAGGGGCTGTCGGACGGTTCAATTATTTCTTCTTTTTCGATATTGTTGACAATTTTGCCAGCCTTCTGCTTCTTGGCAAGAGAAAGTCTTCTGGATGATTGACGGACTGGTCGAGCATCTCCAGTATTAGTTTTGTGCGGACCTCTTTCGTTCTACCTCCTATTCTTTGTCCAGAATCGTACACTCCTGACCACAGAGAGAATAAAGCAGTTTCCCAAAACTGTTTCCCTCTTCAAGGTCACTGACACGAATTCATCAACACGCAGCAGGGTCTTCCCTAGTGCAATTCCCTGCCCAATTTCATCATCATGTAGCTCGGGCTCGGACATCATCACGTTTCCACGGCTCGCTCCGCCATCCATGCGAGCTCCCAGATTGGTTTCAGCCTTCTCGGGTACGCTTACATCTTCAGTCAACAGGACACAAATAATTTCTTCACCAGCTCTTCTTCGTTCACACGCAGGACCCCACCTTTGAAATTCAGCTCGAATCCTTTTGAATTCATTATGTTTGGTGCTGCCCAGAATCAGCTTAATCAGTATTTCACCATACACAGTGGCTGGCACCCCTGTTGATGTGCGTAGCTTCTGATTCGACGGTTCAATACTGGCCGATTTGGCAAATGAAGGTCCAAGAATAGTTCTAGTCGCACCTGTATCCAGCAGCGTGGTGCAAGGCTTGTTGTTGGTGAAACCGTCTACGGAGTTTCCTTTGTTCTGCTGTTAGAGAACAGCGACATATGCGTTGTTAATCGTGACTTGCTGAGTAGTGGCAGACGATTGCCCCTTCTCAACAACCTTTGTTGGTCTACATTAGCTAAGCACGTGTCTAAATTTCTTACAGTTCCGGCATCTTACCAGTCTCTTCTCGGGCAACACTTCCTTCACTACTTTCCTTATGACAGCTTCTAGTACTAACAAGCGTCTGTAGATCTTCTTCCATCATCCGGACCTTACTTCGGCTCTTGCAAGATTCTTTTGCATCCTCAAATTCCAAAGCGCGTGCCAGGGCATCCACGAGATGTGCTACTGTCAATGCTTGTCTGGTTTCTTGGTCTCGGAGTCCATCCAAGAATGCATGAAACTCTAGCCGCTCCATTACCTCTTCTGGTGTGGCTGGATATGCATAACGAACCAAGCGTGCAATGTCCGCTTCAAATTCCTGTGAGGATTCGCTTGATTTCTGGCAACGGTTTTTGATCTGTGGGTGGAACACATGTTCTAGATGGGTCTGTCCATACTGTAATTCTAGATGTTCAATCAGCTGCTCGTAGTCCTCCTCCCCTTGGGCCGTGAGGGTTTGTAAAATGTTAGTTGCTTCTCCACGCAACGCCAGTGTTAGTGCTACAGCTCTTTCTCCTGCATTTCATTATTTGGCCTTTGCTGCAGCTTTCAATTGTCGGCAGTAATATGCCCATGGTGTTTTTCTGTCAAACTGAGGTGGTTTCATGAAAAGTTTTTCTGTTTTCGAACTGACTCTGACATCTTTTAAACTCTTTGAATATCATCCAAGTTGAAACTTAGTTCCAGAATTGAATTTTCATTAACAGATTTTGTATCATGGGTAGTGTCAATTTGGTTTTTCAACCTACTGATTGTTTCCTTCATTTTGTTGATTTCTTATTCAATTCCGCCTCTGATTTCATTACTGATTGTTCTCTTTAATTTTCCCATTTCCTCTTCGATTTCATCTTTGATTTTCTCCATCTATGTCTCGACGGTCCCCATTCTTCCTTCCAGTCGATTGGCCACGCCATGAAGTTCTTCTTCTAATTTTCCTGTATTTTCGAATAGTTTGTCTTCCAGAATCTTCGAATTTTCCAGAATCTCTTCTCTCAAATCCTTCGAACTTTCTTGAAATTCTTCCTTCAACCAATTTCTAGAAGTTTTTCTTTCAAATTTTTCGAGTTTTCTTGAAGATTTTTCGATTTTTTTGAGATTTGATATTATCATCGAGTTTACTCAATATGGAATTCATATCAATTTCAGAAACTTCGAATAAGAAGGTTACAGAGTCCTCTCCTTCAGCAATCAATCGTCTGAAAGTCTCTTCTTACCAGTGGTTTGAAGTTTTCTCTCCTTCAATCAATTTTCAAGTTTCGTCACTTTTAAGTCAACCAATCGCACTCTCCTCGAACGAATTTTGTCTTTTCTTTACACAATAGTTTTTGTGTTAAAAAATGTATTTTCACAAAACACACAACTGTGTTCTTACTCGAACACTCTGTATTTTGTTTTCAAAATCCCGATTCTGATACCAATTGTAAAGAACTTCACTCTAAAAATATTTATTTTTAACACTTAGAAAACAGAACACGCTAATTTATGTACACAATCACTGGGGTATAATAATTTCCTATAAGGTTATATTCTCTTTTTAGTGGGTTATCCACCTGAACCTTATATAAACGATGCGGAGGGCTAACTCTTATTGCGGAGGCAAAGGTCGTGGTTCGATTGTTGGTAAATGGTAAGTGAACCCAAAAATATTCCTAGAAATTCAATTTATGGCAGCGAGAATAAAATAAGTAAATTAAAATTATCATTCGGACGCCATCTACAGAAATTCTAATAAAGTATCTCTTTCTCAAAGCCAGTCTCTGTAGACAGTCTTTATTATACTGAAAGAGAAAATACTCCAGAAATACAAATAAGACAATTGCTAAAAAAATATTATTTAATTAAATGAATGTTCAGAGCTTGACGAAATCTTGAAAAATCTATAAATACTGATTGTAATCAAATTGTGTAGAAAAATAGTATTTAATAAATTAAATATTTGTTAACCAAGTTCAGGGCTTGAAGAGATCTTGAATAAATATCGAAATCAGGTTGTGTGAAGAAAATTTGGTTTTTTGAATTATACTGTGCTTTATTCAGATGGTCATATCAACTTACATGTTTTGAAATATTGGGTTAAATGCATTTAAACCTTATATACATTTCCTGATCAATAAGTTATAGTATTCTTGTTTCGAAACAGATAAACTCTTCTCCTGTGAATATACCTATTATATTTCAAGCTCCTCGGGTTCTTTGGTTCCTATATACAGTGACCGCAGCTCTGAAACACTCCTGAATCCACCACCTGGTTCTGGTCACCTGACCGAGTGTTGACATTTGTTCTATATTCTGGCAATCGGCCAAAAACAGTCATCGCTCATTTGATGGCGAGAAGTGAAGACAATTATTAGCTGAATTGAAGTCTTCGAGTATTTCAGAATACTCACGAAGAGTCGAACAAGCTTTCAAATAAGCTGTTCAGTTTTGAATAAGCTTTTCAGTTTTAAGTTAACTTTTAAATTTTAAATAAACTTTCCAGTTTTAAATCTGGTATAACTACACACATAAAAAAGAGACTTTGTTGTAAAACATGTATAATGACGCCTTTTGAAAAATCATGAAAATTTATTGGAAATAAAATAATCTTAAATGCTATAGATTACAAAAACATGTATTCCAATGAATTCCACTTTGAATTTTAAATAGATAGTTACTTCTTTATAAATGTTATTTGTACAAACTGATTGGATGAATTTCAAAATAAAAATTTGTATCATCAGCAAGTTCTTTAAGCGAGACCAGACACAGAACTGGACGAAATGGAGGATAAACGAAAATTCAAAATTTAATCCCTACCTCGCGTCAATATTACCAGTGTTACCAAATTGTCACATTATCACAGAACAGCTGATTAACTGTTGGCTCATATTTAGACACAATGAAACCACCATCTTGCCTATGCATGAAAGCTTCAATTATAATATCTCTTTCTGCATGATGGTTATAAATTATGGTTTGGACGGAATTCTCACATTTCGTCAGGACTGAATAATTGCTCTGTCAAACCAAATAAGAAGAAGAAGAACTATCTATGAATTGATGAGAAGAATTCAAATAATTCAAAAATGAATTTGACAGTTGAGTATAACCAAATAAACATTATTATTGATTTTATTAAATATATAATTATCCAGCCTTGGTGGAGTATTCAGCAGGGTTCTTCGAGCTGTAAAATAAGAATTTATCAACAAAAACATTGTGAGTCATATTCAGGAACTTATAACTCAGTTGGTGTCATGTTCATATTTCTGTGCTCCACGGTAGAAATGAAAAAATTAACGTAGAAATACAACCGTTATATTCTACTGTCTTAAATCTTTCCATACTCAATACTTCTTCCAAGCGGTGAGCGTCACGCATTTATAGTTCGAAATAGTCCATATCGTCGTTTCCGGAATCCTCTACTTGCTTGGAGTCGCTGTTAGAAGACAACCGGCAGCCCGATGAATTAATACCGAATGGAATGTGTTCGCAGCGTTGAGCGGTGAGGTCAACATGTTTACGAGTTGGATGCATTCCGGCCAAATCAATTGTTTCTTCAGATACGCCACAATACATTTTACGAAAAGTAATCATTTAGTTAACCAGAACGAACCAACCTCACGTAGACATGTAAGTGCGTGGAAATTGAACACATAAATTTCAATTGGGTGTACGAAACAAGAAAACAAATCAAGAATTATTGTCATAAGAATATCGATAACTACTGGAAAATTCACAGACTCTATCTCTCTCTCTCTCGACGAAATGTAGGTCAAACAAATTTCCGTTCGAAGAAATTTCCGCTCGAACAAATTTCCGCTTGAACAAATTTTTTACGAATAAATGCAGACGAACAACTTTCTGTCGATGAATGTTTGCATACCATCGGAGATACTGCACGTGTAAGTTAACACTTTATAATGATCGGAGTACCAACTGAAACGTCCTGTAAATAAAAACATTTCATAAAATGGAAGTCCACAGTGAAAGTAATCAACTTTATTTTCCTCCGTACAATACAGAAATTCTTGCCTTTAATTGAACACTTCCATTCCGACAGAGACCAGAATGCAGCAATGAGCTGCGTAATGAGTGCAGAAAATAATATTCTTCAGAAAACATTTTAGAACAGAAAAATAGTTGAGTATTTTTTTTTTCGTAGCGAAGACAACTTGGTTAACCAAAAAAAGAAAATAATATAGCCCTTCTAACTCGATTTTCCGAATTTTCCAATTTCTGGTCGGATTCACGTAATTTTTTTTTCCGCAAGCAACAGAGTAAAATTTTCAATACTGGACTTGCCAGTCTCGAATAAAAAAAATATAGGAAAACTGTTTTTTTTAAAGAATCTAATGCAGTCGAGCACAGATTAACTCATTTACATTACAAAAACGCATTTTTTAATTTCTCACGTGAGATTAGGAGAGAGGGAAGGTATCGAGCAAAATCTTACAATCTCACCAAGAAGGGTCGACGGGGGGAGGGTTGAAAAATCGTCAAAATTGTCTCACGTAATTAATGGATGCCCCCTTACCTCTGGATCATCCGCTGTACTAATTAGTAATAATTTGGGCTCAGCCAACCAGAAAACCCCTGCGAAGCCCTGCGAGCTCAAGTTCCTGGATTTTACAAATCCTTGGTCGAATTCACCCTCTGTGGGTACATATAAGGCAAAGACGTCACGTGATCTTCGAATACGGCTAAATTCGCACACCCACATTGTATACAAATGTTATAACATTGACTAATGGGTCAAAATGAAGGTTTTGATCAAACGGCATACTTTCGTACACAATCTGAGGGAAATGCACAGAACTCAAAGAACTAGAAAGCTAATATAATAGTTGGGGAGGCGGCGTCGAAAACATGCAAGAGTTTTCTGAAGGCTAATATTTTCAAAATGGGTAGTACTTTAGTGATGAAAAGCTAGTGTACAGTCAGCACTTACAGTTCCGGGACACCTGGCGCTGAGACGCGCGCAAAGGTGTAATTTTAATTAGCATCTCTAAACTGTTTTCTCAAAACTCAAAATTTGTAGAAAACGAGAAAATATAATATAAAACAGGAATCTAACAGTCAGACAGCGTAATATGGGGACACATAGCGTCAGCACTACTCCAAAACTGTCAAAAAAAATTCCTAACCCAAAGTGATTTCTGAAGGCTGAAATTTTTCAGAATAATAATAATAACTATAAAGTTGATAAAAAAGACAGTCAGACTCCTTTGTGATAGAACCACTCCAGTCAGCAGTCGATAGAAGTGAGAGTGGTCACTGCGCGCATTAGTACATTTTGCCTCAATATAATTATACCGATAACTTTTCGCAAAAAAGTATTTTAATAAGTTTAGTTGTTTCGAATGAAAAATGATAAAATAAAATTATATTTATTGCAATTATTTTCGTGTGATGAAGCTTTGGTAAGTGAACATGTATTTTGTATACTTAATATACTATATAGAATATATATATACTATTGAGTCGTGATGATGAAGGCGATGCCAAGTATAGGCATTCGAATTTGGAACCTGTACAGCTGCGTTCGAGTTGACGCCCGAAACGATCCTGGCGCGCTCCCAATAACCTTATCGCATTTCTTTTGAAAGTCGGTGCAAATTCTGTTCCATTGTTTTCAAAGCCCCGCTAATGCACTGAATGCCCTGCTCGCTCGATCGGGCTTCAACTCGAACGTATTAGCTGTTATGGAACTGTTAGGTCAAGATTAGGGAAAGGGAAGCGGCAGATGTGAGTTAGTCATCGACTAATGCGCACAAGTCCCTAATCTTTCAGTTGTGAATAGTGCGTATTCAGTGACACATCAAAAAACTGTTATGGAGAAATCGTGTGATATTTGTGAATTTTGCATGAAAAAAGGAGGCAGTATTATTTCGTTTGTGGAGAATACTCTTTCAAAATGCCAAGCCATATCAAAAATTCGACGAGAGAACAATTTAACATTTAATGACGTAGTGATACCATCAGTTTGTGATGAAATTAAAGGCTACCACGTGGCGTGCTACAGAAAATTTACTGCGTTGGGGAAGAAATTTCGAGAAATTTCACGAAATGAAATGATTTCCGAAACGAGGTGAGTTGATATCAGTTCATAAATAAAATTAAAATACCATTGATTATTTGAATATACTCGAGAACCTCACTACAATGCATGTGTTATGATTGCATTAATTTCTCAACTGAAAAAAAAAAATTTTTTGGAGCATACAGTAAACTATATTGTAGTTATTACGATTTAAATTAATATAATATAAATATAATTATTATTTTAGCATAACTACACGGAATTCAACTACTGAGGCACCACTAGCATCGAGCGAGCCATCATGTTCTGGACTAAGGTATAAATAAAAATTAATAATTGCTATTACATTATAGAGTTATTTTAAAGAGATCTTTACTGTAAAAAAACATGATATTTGTTGCTGTCTGCATGTCAGTTTCTGGATGTCTTCCAGAAATATGTGGGCTGGTTCAAATCGAAAGAATGTGAAAAACTTTTCAATGACTTTTTATTATGACAATTTTCCAATTATTTATTTTTATGTCAAACATCGACAAAATACGATCAGATATATATACGAGGTACAAAATAATCAAAAACTACTGAAATAATAATAACTATCTAACAATATTCATAAACTAATAAGTGATCTTTTTTCAGTACTCAAGATAATCCAGTGGATCGAGAGCAACTAGCATCGAGCGAGCCATCATGTTCTGGATTAAGGTATAAATAAAAATTAATAATTGCTATTACATTATAGAGTTATTTTAAAGAGATCTTTATTGTAAAAAAACATGATATTCATAAACTAATAAGTGATCTGTTTTCAGTACTCAAGATAATCCAGTGGATCGAGAGCAACTAGCATCGAGCGAGCCATCATGTTCTGGACTAAGGTATAAATAAAAATTAATAATTGCTATTACATTATAGAGTTATTTTAAAGAGATCTTTACTGTAAAAAAACATGATATTCATAAACTAATAAGTGATCTTTTTTCAGTACTCAAGATAATCCAGTGGATCGAGAGCAGATAGTTTCCGATGAGGTAAGAGGGGACAGCACCCAAATATGTATCATCTGTGAGAAAACTCGAAAGAAACATAAGGCTCGTTGGCAATCACTGCATACGTCAACAAATAATAGTATCGCTAAGAAAATAACGAAATGTGCAAGCGAAGTCAACGACATTGTGATGCTAGGTAAGATTGATGATTTTTTACGTTCGAATCGTATCATCACGTATCACAATATATGTGTACAAAATTATGAATATCAGTGTGAACGCAGTAAACCTCACGAACGCACACAATAACGATTCGCGAGATTGCCATAAAGTAGCTTATGATGAGGTGTGCACTTACGTAAGAGTCAACATTATCGTCATGGAAAAATTTGTTAAGCTCTCATTTTTGCGAACTATTTATATCAACTGCCTCACTGATGAATACGAAAAAGTCTTGCATGCTAAGCCAAATCAATTTCATTCGAACTATCTGAAAAATAAATTATTAGAAACGTTCGAAAATCAAATCGCAGTCATTATACATAAAAAAGATCAAATTATTGTGCCGGCCGGTGCGATTATTCCATCGGAATTGGAATTAGATCAACTAGATGATACTGATACAATTGAAAAAGCAGCAATAATTTTGAGGACTGCAATACTGAAAATAAAACCGAAGAAACTGTCCAACATTACCGCTACAAGCTTGATTGAAGGAGAATGTACTATACCGGAAATACTTGACAACTTTTTTACAGCAATGTTAAGGAGTACGTATTCACGACGAGAAAGTAGTGATCAGCAAAAGCGATTGGTGAAGTCGTTCGCTGAAGACGCGATCTATGCCGTTTCTAATGGGCGTATAAAAACTTCAAAACACGTGACACTTGCAATGGCTCTGAAAAGCATGACAAGTAGCAAAAATGTAGTTAATATTATCAATAGATTCGGACATTGCTGCAGTTATACCACCACCGAAGAACTTGAAACTGAAGCAACCTTCACTGTTAATTCGCGATCTGAAATGTGCCCTGATGATATTGTGCGAAAGCCGAATTTGCACACAGGCGTATCTTTTAATAATTTCGATCGATTTGTTGACACATTAACCGGAAAAGACACATTACACGACACTGTTGGAATAATATTTCAAGATATAGTTCCTGATATCGTTAATGACGATATTGTCGAAAATATTGAAGAAGAAGATAGTGACGAAATAGTAAGGAAAAGGAAGAGACGAACTTTCGATGCTGTTAACCCAGTATTGGAACCTTATTCCAAACGACCGAGAATACAGGAAACTTTCAGTACACTGCCTACAGATTCACACGTCGTACCACATAGTCTTATAACGAATAAAAGAATAAATCTTGCGTGGATGTTGTCCCATGCATTGAAAATTTCAAATAGCCCAATGTGGGTTGGATTTAACAATTTGATTCATCTTGACAAATCAATCAAACAGAGAATTTCATACTTGACAACAATTAATTTATCTCCTACTAATACTGCTGTGGTACAAGAAACGATGAAACAAAGCTTGAAAGTTGCACAAGAATGCAATGAGCAATATATGCAAGTCACGTACGACCTGGCTATTGCTAAAATCGCTTTGCAAATACAGGCAACCAAACAACCACAATTCAACGACCTCTTCATTCATGTTGGTACATTCCATATCATGATGGCTTACTTTAAAGCCATTGGCAAATTTATTGATAACTGTGGATTGTCTAATATCATGATTGATACGGAGTTATTGGCTAGCGGTTCAATGAATGGTTTCATTACGGGCAAACATTTCAACCGGTGTAAAAGGCTTCATCCTATAACAAGTTTGGCTGTTACAATTTTACACTTCAGACGTTTCCTAATCGACAACGACATCGAAATAACCTTCCACATTAGAGAATACCTTGAAAATTTCGTCAAAAATAAAAACACAACTCCCGTCATAGATGACGCGTCACTTCTAGATGTTATTGAAAAGTACGAGGTGTACCGCACAGAAACAATCGAAGGGAAACACGGCAAGACACCTCAATTTTACATGATTTATTCGAACCTCGTCGAACATTATTTATTATTGAACACAAGTATCCGAACCGCAAATTTTGATTTATTCAAATATATCCTGCCTAAGATCACAAATTTATTTTTCACTTTAAATCAGCCCAATTACGCTCGATGGCTAGTCAGGTATCATTATAATTTATGCAAGCTTGATGACACTCATCCAGGATTGAAGGAATCATTTGAGCACGGTTCATTTGGAATAAAGCGGACAGATAAAGATTTTTCGAGACAACCAATAGATTTGACGTTAGAACAGACGATAAATGCCGATGCGGCTAATAAATTAACCGGTATTTTGCATTTTACAAATTCGATTGCAGCACGACAACATTGGTGTAAGAGCCATAGCGTGCGTTCTGCAATCACTACACATATTTTACAGCAAGCAGGTTTGTCAAAAAATCAAGATATAACGGCAGATTTGGAAAAAAATCGAATTCGAAAGAGTACATCGCAATTGGATAAATTATTGGAAGCAATCAATCAACATTTAAATCCTTTCGATGAGACTATAGATAAACAGGAGTTATTTAATATCGCAAATGGGCAAGCTGCACCTAATACAGTGTCCGAATTTTTATTAAATGTCGAAATCCATGGAAATGAATTACGTGAAAAATTCATATCGGAATGTACAGAGGACCATACACGCTTCGAAAAGCCGATTAAACAGAATAAAATTATGTCGTTTAATAATGTTTTGAAGAAAAAGACAATTGCTGTACACGGCAAAGTTCAAGAAATACGTTTGCAACGTGATCTGTTTGGCCGACTTCTTGCAGTTTCTCTCGAACAAAATATCGACATTGAGAAAGTTTTATCTTTCCCATTAACACCTGTACCTTTGTCCTTGTGTCATTTGGACGGTACAATTTGCAAAACGGACAAATCGGCGTTATTCAAATGTATAGAGCGTGAAGATCCAAATCCAGTACTTCCAGATCGACGAGACGTTATTCTCATAGACGGTTTTTTCTTTCTCCACCTTCTGAAGGATGTACCACAAACATTTGGTAACATATCGAAACAAATTTTGAAAATGATAGTGAAAAGGAATGCGAAACATATCGCTCTCATTTTCGACCAATATATCACGCCATCTATCAAAGACAATGAGCATTCTCTTCGGGGCACTTCAGACAAGGGTGATTATCATATCACTGGTGAAGAACAAAGTCGACCCGCAGACTTCGTAAAAGAGCTTCGAAATATTAAATTTAAAGAAGCTTTCGTTAAGTTTTTGATAACCCATTGGGGAAAACATGAAATGGCACCGTTCTTCGATAACAAAATTGTCTACATTAATTACAATTCTTGTTACAAATTTGAGATCTTCGAAGGATTGGTAATTACAATCATTGATGATACGTTCACTTGTCCACAACATGAAGAGGCGGATACGAAAATTATTCACCATATTTGCCAAATTGAATATGACGCAAATATATCGATTCGTTGTTCGGATACTGACATACTCGTCATTCTACTTGGCAACATGATGAAACTGAAAGGCAATGTGAAGATTTGGATGGAAGTTGGAGTTGGCAACAACCTCCGAACTATTAATGCCACCCAATTATATGAAAAAATGGGAGAATCTCTTTGTGCTGCGCTTCCTGCTTTTCACGCCTTCACCGGATGCGATTTCAATCCGGCTTTCTTCAGAAAAGGAAAGAAGCGGCCTTATAATATGTTGAAATCATCGAAAACATTGCAGGATACATTCAAACGTTTGAGCCAAATTAATGACAACAATTACTCTGAAATTTCCAGAGAAATTGAGAAATTTATATGCCAATTATATGGTTTGAAAAATATGTGTGACGTGAATGAAGCTCGCTTTATACTTTTTAATAAAGCTTATACGTTCAAGGACACCAGCGACGTCTTCAAAACTACAACTAAAAATGTCGGTGGTTCTAATTTACCTCCATGCAAGGCGGAATTGATAAAGCAGATACAAAGGGCCGCGTACATTTCAAACATTTGGAGTCATGCTAATAAAAAAGTGCCCACTGTCATGATCCCGGAGCAAAACGGTTGGCAGTTCATCGATGGCCGATATGATTTCAATTGGTACGAAGGCGATCAGCTGCCCAATTTCATTTCAGATGTTTTGATCCAACCGGATGATGCTGCAGGTAATTTTGGCCAATTCACTCACAAATGTGATTCAAAACCTTAATTATTAATGTAAGATATTGTTTAACGCTTAATTTTTCGTTTGTACACAGATTCGGAACCAACCACTACTGATGACGCTGAAGAATATGGTGCAATCGCGTTTTATTCCGATAAGACGATAACGAATAGATGTTTTTTTTTCAATTTTTTCTAATTTCTTTTTTATTGTGTTATAAAATAATTATTTTTTTTTGTGTGAATCAACTATAGTGTTTATAAAAACTGTGTATAAAAATTATTACTCGAAATAACAAGGAAAAGATTTGTCGACCGTAATTAATATACATATAATCAACTTTGTTAGCTTATTTTTTTTGTGAAAGTACCCACAGCAAGAATGTACCTACAAGACAATATAAAATCAAACTAAATATAATAAAAACTAAAATAAGTACGAAACTGAAATAAATATAATTATTTTATATCATTACAGGATTGCTGATCCCAAATGGTGATATATTACTGATACACGGAAGAGTGACCGAAAAAATTATATTTAATTGCACTAAATATAATTTTCTTATTTTATATTTATTCTATCATTTTTCGTTCGAAACAACTAAAATTATTAAAAAATTATTAAAATATTCTTTTGCGAACAGTTATCGGCATATATTGAGGCACAATGTACTAATGCGCGCAGTGACCACTCTCACTTCTATCGACTGCTGTCTGGAGTGGTTCTATCACAAAGGAGTCTGACTGTCTTTTTTATCAACTTTATAGTTATTATTATTATTCTGAAAAATTTCAGCCTTCAGAAATCACTTTGGGTTAGGAATTTTTTTTTACAGTTTTGGAGTAGTGCTGACGCTATGTGTCCCCATATTACGCTGTCTGACTGTTAGATTCCTGTTTTATATTATATTTTCTCGTTTTCTACAAATTTTGAGTTTTGAGAAAACAGTTTAGAGATGCTAATTAAAATTACACCTTTGCGCGCGTCTCAGCGCCAGGTGTCCCGGAACTGTAAGTGCTGACTGTACACTAGCTTTTCATCACTAGAGTACAACCCATTTTGAAAATATTAGCCTTCAGAAAACTCTTGCATGTTTTCGACGCCGCCTCCTGGACTATAATGCGGCAGGACTACTGAAATGCGAAACCATACGTATGCATTGAATTACCTCGGATCATGCGCAAATCATCAACAACATTGCCAGTTCACGTACTTATATGATAATCTAATATTAATGCTTCTATGATGTATACGTACAGTGTACAGTATACACTGTGTAAACAGTCCCATATCAACAGCCAAAATTCATCAAACTTCAGTTGCTCAAGTTCATAATGTTCACTTGTCACGAATAATCCTAACAAATATGGACAATACGTGGAGAAAATAGCAAACGGTAAGAACTGAGATTTTCCAAAAGATATGTTGGCAACACTGTATGTGTAATTACTCTGACGATATTTAAGTTCAGAGCCGGCCTTGTCACAGGTCACAGTATTCCAGTATTGAGTATAAAGCTATATTTTGTGTCGAGTCTACCTACCTGTGTAATTAAACTAGTATATACCTGTTATCAGTATCCTACAGTTTCGATTAAGTCATTCTATAGAAGTCAACTTTAGTAGTCTTTAGTTGTGTTTGTGAGTCTTGGTTATTGGCAATAATTATTTGTGTAGCGGATATAGTTCAATTCTTTGAAGATGGCACATTGCATGGTGCTTTGGTGTAAAAACAGGGGACAAATAAGTAGTTTTTTTTTCATTACTGATTTTCGTTCTCCATTTTGTGAAGTTCCCACTATCATACAATATTCAAAATTTTGAGGTTGCTTTTTGTAAAAACAAAAATTTTCTGACCACTTTGCAACACAGAATAGAGTTCTGTGCTTTGAAACAAATAACCTACTGCTCAGATGAAAAAATATGATATTGCAGGTTAACCAAAAATCGACATGATGCCTGGATGGAAGCTTTGGGACGAAATCCGAATATTCAACATTTGAGCCCTAGCAATTCTGTGTGCAGTGAGCATTTTGCAGAAGAACATATAATTTTCACAAATAAGTGTGTACGACTTAAATCTAATGCAGTTCCAACCTTGAAACTAAGAAAACCGAAAGAATATTTGGTTGAAAATCTTGGATATCTAAACAGGTAATAGGTTGTTCATTATTTCAATTATAAGCACCTGACTGCAGCAATTTCTACCTGCTTCCAAAGGAAACTTCATACCAATCTGTATTTTATCTTTATTTATTTATGTGCTTATCTCATGCATTTTGAGAAAAAGAATCAGGAGTTTTAAACAAGTTGCAATTGTTTTGTACATGTACATGTTTAATGTACATCAAAGAAAACTACTCCAAATTCAAAACAAATTCGCACTATCACAATTATCCTACTAGAAATGGTAATCTTCTATACATCCCGAAACATAAGAAAACGAAATTTGAACGATCCCCCACCTACCAGGGTATCATCTTCTACAATCACTTGCCTGAATCAATAAGAGGGCTGGATACAAATGTGTTCAAACGCAGAGTGAAATCATTATTAACTTCCAGGGGTTATTATAGTCACGAGGAGTTCATGTCAGATTGCAACTTCGATGAATTTGTTGGATGGAGAAATTGTATGTTTAATATTTTAATATTTTTATATTTTTTATGTGTTTGTAACGTTACCTCGATTTATATTTGTATTACTCAAGTTGTAATTCACGTTCCTTGTATGTTCTGTACTACACGACCTGTCCTATACATTTTTTATAATGTCTGAAGGGATCAATAAATTATTATTATTATTATTATTATTATTATTTCCATTATAGGGCTGTTGGCCAAAAGCCAGGTTTGGACAAAGAACCACTGAGTACAATAGCAGAAGAGGAAAATGAAAATCTTGGGGAACAGTCAGCGTCAAGCTGTGAATCTAATTTTGTTGAAAATAAGGAGAACTATCCACATAGTCATGTGTCCTCTACCCCTGTCATTGAAATATGCTCCCAGAAAAGGTATTATTACTCTATTACTGCATCTCCAATTATTGAAAGGTTTAAGAGGAAATTAGAAACATCTTCATCTGATAGTGGTTCTTCAAGGGGAGTAACAAAGAAAATCAGAAAGGACATAAGATCAATGCACAACTACAGGTAAGTTAAATACAGTGTGTTTATAAGATGTCACTCCATTCCAGGTTACTTTTCATGTTATGAAAAATCATTGGGATTGGGCTATTTTTTTGCATGAGCTGAATGTTTTTCCTAGAACTCACTTGTGTGAATATGTTTATACAGTGTCCACCAAAAACTTTGAACCATAAGGGAAACTTATTATTCATTTCACAAAAAAAATTATTTGTGACAAAAGTTGGTGCTCATCGAGAAATTCATGGGTCATCGAAAAGTTATTTTAGGTTCAGTTTCATCAGAATCCCTTTGCTATTCAGAATCGGAATAGTTCATAGACAGCAACGAAATATTTCTATTGCATGTTTTCCATATTTTGAACAATAGAGGTACTTTATTCATAAGAAGTTGTGAAGGTTAGACGACTGTCTATGTTAAAGAAGAATCCTTGTCAACAAGGGGATGGAAAATAATGCGAACTCTTCAAGCTTTCAAGTCATTTATTGGCTCTTCATCAGGAACCCTACAATGAATTAAAATTCTTGATTACTTTTCGAAGATGGTTTTTTTCAGAAACCAAGAACCTAATATAACTTTTTGATAACCCTTTATGAGTTTCTTGATGAGAACCAACTTTTACCACAATTTTTTTTTGTGAAATTAATAATAAAAAAGTTTCCCATATGGTTCAAATTTTTGGCAGACACTGTTGTATGTGTAGAAACCTTTGAGTCCTTGTTTAATAGTACAGGATTTTTTTTGTCAACCCTATTACTATGAAATGTCAAATTTCAAAAAATTATTTTTGACTGAAAATTTCAAATACTTTTTGAGATTTTGAAACTTTTCATAACACTCATAGAGTGTACCCAAAGATATTTTAATATAAATGGAGTTGCAGTGTGAACTTTTCTATAACTCCCACAGTTTTCAATTGCTTCCAATAAAAATTTTTATACATATTTCAAGTGTTCCTGTTTTCTCTATATTAATTTTGTCGTCCCAGTTTGATTATGATATATTTAAATGAAAACAATACATTTTTAAATTTTATTTTGCATTACAGTTCATCCCAGAAAAAAATTCTACAAAACCTGAAGAACTATCGTTCAAAATATAATTTGGTTCAAAAGAGATTAAGAGCCATCAAATTGAAAACAAGAAGGTTGCAAAAGAAGGTATCTAATATGGGAAAAATCATATCTGATTCAAGAAATAAAAATCTCATATCAGAAGATGCATTAGCTGTTTTGGAAAAATCTTGTTCCAAGGTGTCTGTGAATATAATGAGGAGAGCACTTTCAAATGCTGAAACACTCAAGAAGGGAAAAAAACTTCCAAGAAATAAAATCCCAGAAGACATCAGAAGTTTTGCACTGACATTGCAATTTTATTCGACAAAAGCATATTCTTATGTGAGAAACACATTCAATCTAGCCTTACCTTCGCTATCAACAATGAGAAATTGGATGAGTAATGTACATTGTGATCCAGGTTACTGTGAAAACTCTTTCCGAAGTTTATCTGTCATTGCTGCTGAGAATGCGAATTCAGGTAAAAAAACCTTGTGTGCTCTGATGTTAGATGAAATGGCCATCAAAAAGCAGATAGAGTTTAGAACAAATAGAACATGGGGCTATGAGGATTGTGGAGTTGGCATCAAAGATGACAGCCTCAAATGTGCCACAGAAGCTCTTGTACTTTTAGTTGTGTCTGTAGATGGTAGCTGGAAAATTCCTGTGGCATATTTCCTGATAAATTCATTAACAGGTGCAGAAAAGGCAAACATTGTCAAGCAGGGATTGAAAAAATTACATGAGGTTGGAGTCACTGTGACATCAGTAACTTGCGATGGGCCTAGTGCTCATTTCACCATGGCAAAACATCTTGGAGCAAACCCTATTTTGAACATCCATTCACCAAATCAAAGGTTTACATTATTTTTGATGCATGTCATATGTTGAAATTAGTGCGAAACAATTGGGCAAAATGTCGTGTTTTTATCAATTCCAAAGGACAAAGTATTGATTACAAATACATTGAGATGTTACATCACATCCAAGAAGAGGAGAAATGTTCTTTAGGAAATAGACTGAGAAAAGGCCACATAGACTGGAGAAGACAAAAAATGAAGGTATTTTCATTTAAAATTATTTCATTGACAATCATTGTAATGAATATTTGTTTTTAGGTTAATTTAGCTGCTCAGACATTGAGTTCAAGTGTGGCTGATGCCTTGGAGTTTCTGATGACTGATGTAAGTGATCCAAATTTCAAGGATGCTGCAGCAACAATAGAGTTTATAAGGAAAGTAGATAGGATATTTGACCTACTAAATTCTCGAAATCCTTTGGGCAAATTCTACAAGGTACCCATAAAAAAAGACAACAAGGATTTTTGGAATCCGTTATTTAAAGATGCCTTAGAGTACTTGAAAACTTTAAAACACTCCAATGGAGAACCTCTTCATATTTCTAAAAACAAAACTGCGATTTTGGGTTTCTCTATAACAATAAAATCAATAATTGGAATGTATGAAGATTACATAGAAAAACAAAACATGTTAAAATACATGTTAACTTACAAATTTAGCCAGGATCACCTAGAACTTTTCTTCTGCTGCATCAGGTTTGTTAACTCTACCTACCAATGTATTTTAACTATATTAATTATTCAATTTTTCAGGGGCAGAAATGGTTGGAATAATAACCCAACAGCATTTCAATTTTATTACACCTTCAAGAGGCTTATGATGCAACATGATATAAATAAAAAGAGTAAACGGGAATTGTTTTACCTTGGACAATACCACCATTTTAGGAACATCCCAGGCACAAATCCAACCAGATATAACACTGGATGAAATGTCTTTAATTAAAAAATATAATATAGACATAAATGATATGGTTATTGATACAGAAGAATTTCAAGGAATTTTGAAATTCCTTCCTACTCTAACAAGCTTGACAGAAAATGTTGTGGGATATATTGCTGGTTTTGTAGTCAAGAGCATTAAAAAAGTTATCAAGTGTAAGGTGTCCATTTCCATACTGGAAGAAGAAAGAAAAGCAAGTGTGGATCTTGACTACTTCAAATTATTAAACAGAAAAAACAGAGCTGACTCATATTCTGGATTGACCAAGCCTTCTGCAGATGTTGTGAAGTGTTGTATGTTCACAGAGAGAAAGGTCAAACAAATAATGGCTCTGACCAACAATTTAATGCCAGCAGAAAAACAGTTTATGGATGTTTTTGTGACAAATATTTCAGGAACTCTTTTTGGAGATATAAAATTGTTTTCTCAGTTAGATGACCATGTTTTTGATATATCTATGTATGAGATGAATCATAAAATGAAAATAATAAAATGTATCGTGAAAATTTATAGTAAAATAAGATGTCTAGGTTACAAACAGAAAGTGTAAGGGGGAAGCTGAAAAGGAAGAAACTTTCAAAACTGATACTTTTTTCACATCAGTAATATTGTATGTTAATAAATGTTGTTCAATCCATTTTTGTTTTGATTCTTAATAATTGAATCCCTCAAATTGTTTGTAGTTTCAGGTTGAAACATTTTTTTACTTCCTTGAAAAATTTTGTTTATGTTACTGTTACTTCAAAACTGCAATAGAGAATATCATGTTTCTCCAGCCTCCTTGAAGGTTCATATTGTAGAGCCAATGTTTAAAAATTGAATAGTTCAAGTTCATGTTAGATGAATCCTTTGATTTAACTTTTGTTTTGTTTTTTGTAAATATTTCTCTCTGGTAAAGTAGTAGCAGGTTATACAATTTTGAGCCATAGTTAAAACATATGTTTGTCTGTGTTTTCTAAAAAAATGGCATGGCTAGGCTTCAGTTTTATCATATTTATAGTAGTTCTAAATGGATCAGTTGAAATACTTTCTATTTCTTAAAAATTTCATAGGAAACAATTTGATGTATAAGATGCATGTATTGAATAATTATATGTTTTAATTTGCTCTGTGAATTTTTCTTCAGTATCATATTCATATTTGTATTTTTGGGTAGGTAAAAGATTTTTCATTATAGTGTTGAAACTTTTGCCTATATAATAATGCAATATCATAGTAATGATTCTACGAATGCCTAGTGCATTTGTTTTTCGTATATCGTATATTGTGTTGATCATGAGTCTAAACCTTTTCATAAAACTTGTTCATCCCATCTCTTGTGAGGTTTTGCTGTGTACAATGAATTTTAGCATCTTATTATTTTGTTGGTCTTCAGAAGAAGGGTTGAAGGTAATGTATTTACTTCTGTTTACATTCAAACTCAATTTATTATAGTTCAGCCAATATAGAGTGTTGTATAAATTCTAATTTCAGCTTTCTTTTTATTACAATTTTCATCTCTGAATATACTAGCAGTGATCAAGTAGAGTGGGTGGCTGATGAGTAGGTACCTACTTATTAATTTCCACATTTTATTTTGCAAGATTTGTAGTAGTAGTGTTTAGCCAAGAATCTCATTTTTGCATAGTTTAACTAAAATAAATATGGTATGGGCAATAATATTGAAGGCTTCAGCCAGGTTTGAAAAAAACACCTTTAATTTTCTCTTGCCGATGAGCTTTGTGTTAGTATATTAACATATCGTGCAATAATATTGCATTGTCATTCAGTTCTGAGCTATATTCAAAGTTAGATTAAAATTTGTACCGAACAGACAAACTTTATTAGGAATATATTATTATTATTATTAAGATATTATGCAATGAGATTGCATTATTATCCAGTTCTGAACTATGTTGAAAATTTCAAGTCTCTAGCTCATCGGGAAATTAGTTTGATATCGATTGCAAAATATGTACCTCACAGACAAACATTATTATTATTTTATATTATCTTTAATAACATATGCTAACGTCTTTCCATTCAGTCCTGAGCTTTGCTCAAGGTTGGTTTGAAAGTTATACCAAACAGACAAATTATTACCATCATCATATTATTAACGCATATATGCATATAGTATGCATGAGTACCTTCTTGTATTGTCATCGGTCCTTTAATATGTGTGACAAATTTTAGATTATTCTTACAAATGTTAGTGGGTGAAATTTGAACTTAAAAATTCACATAATTATTTTATTACTACCAGTAAAATCGTATGCAGTAATACTGCAAAAACGTAATCAACATACAAAATATGTTTGAGATAAAACGTTCACACTGCATAAATGTTATTTATGTCAGCTGAATAATCTGAATTACATAAATTTCCAATGCCACTACAATTGTTTTCAAATCAGTCTCTTTGCAGAACTCTCGGCAAAACGTAATATATTTCGTATATCACTATATAAACACATTGACCATAGAATTTCACTCAAACCCCCCCTGGCATGACAGCCGTGTAACTGCGCATGACCAAGGGTATTCGCCGAGGCACAGTAGGTTTCGCTTTTGTATTTATGGCATTGGCTTTCTAGTTCTTTGAGTTCTGTAGGGAAATGTCAGTGAAGTGAAACTTTCCTGTCCGTATGCTGTCTTTGAGGATCAACCTAAATAAATGTATGCAAATTGGCTAGCGCCTGGTTAATTTAGCGGGATCCGACTATTCCAATGCATTGTGAGCTTCTTCTACAATGCCCTTGTCAACATGGCTTTCAATCGGAAATTTATTAAACAGAGAAAGGGGCGACCGGGTACCGATTGAAGAAACCCTTTTTTTTTCAGATTATTCAACCTAATCTCCAAGTCCCTTGACAAGCATACTTTCGTAGATAATCGACACCCCTAGTGCCATGGGTCCATGGTCTATTGGTAGTATTGTTGTCATACTATTTTCCATTTCGTATCTTCCATAGGTATTCTCCAAATACACAAGCCCGTGTTGATTTCTATAATTGAATCAACAACTAGTCGTTACGAAGTGAATATATATTTCAGTAAATCTCCAAAATTCGTTAATTTATTCTACGAAGGGCAATAAAAACATCGCCATAGAATTTACGCCCGTCCGCCTTCACGTGATGCACACCGGGCAGCCCTTAATGAACAAGCCCCACTGATTACACTCTTTTCTGCTTTCCCACCCTTGTTTATCACTTTTTTTTCTTTTTTGGAAACAAACTCCATGTAACTCTTTAAGGCCCTTTAATTATTTTCTCAAATTTTTCATCAAAGTTGCAGGCTTATTTTGACAATTATAAGCTGAGGCATTGAAATGGAGATATAATTGAAATATTTGTTGCAGACATTAGTTATTGTCTGCATATATTGATGAGGGCAAAACCCAGATATCGATAGGCGGTCCAAATGAATATTTTCATGCAACTAGTCATTGCAGAGAAAACCATGTAGGAACTTTTCACAGAAATTCATTAGATGTCATTCAACGTTTGTTGTGGTATTAGCCGGGAAAGTAGTTGTTTTCCCAATTACTTCTATTGTATAGCATTGAGTAGTCCTGGCAGGGCAGGACATCTTGTTTCTCACTTCATAAGCTCATTGTAAAAAATTACAGATGTTTCAAATGAATTCGCACAATATTGCGTCTGTAGTAAAATAATTATTCACGGATATCTTAAAATGAAAAAAAAACAGCAAAACTTATGGCGGATTGAAACGAATTATTCAAGAGATGATAAATCTTGGAGTTCCTGCTTCGAAAATATTGAACGTCACTCATAGACTTGAGTTCGGAGCTCTCTTCAAGGACCCTTAACGCTGCATAGGTGAAACACCGGGTGGCCATGAGATTTGTTAAGTCACGCCATCTCATTATTTTCAAAGATAAGAATTTGACCTTTGGATATGATGGGAGTTATTTTTCTCTTATTTTTCTTATACTCCAGTCGCCAGATATCAAAATAGCCCCCTACCTCTAACCGAGCCCAAAGTTGCTGAAATTTGGTACAGATACGTACCCAAAAACCGAAAATCCTTGCTCAGGGGTATCGAAAAGGGAGTGAAAACCGTCCCCTCAAGACTGAAAAATGTGTTTTGTCCTTTATAAACAGAAATAACAAAAAAATCTCAATAGCTCTTTCAGTGCAATTTACAAGTAGTCCAACCAATATAACAAAAATAAAGCCTGTTTTGCAAATTAATTCTAATAGTAAGCGACTTGCGCCATGACTTCGGGGATACTTTATAAATAACTAAAATCCAAATTGCAACACGAAATTTTTTTTGTGCAATTGTTTAAACAATGATTATTAAAAAAAAGAGTCATTTTTTTGTTATTTTGTAAATATCTCAAAAGGTACTGGACGAGTGGCTTTACTCATGAAAGACCGTTTGTAGAGAATGAAAAAACTTACAAAATGGTTTTTGGAAAATCCCGATACGACCATTTTTCGCCGAGAAAAGCCGGAAAAACTCTTGAAAAAAGGCTTTTTTCAAAAATTCGTATCTCCCTCAATTTTCAATATTAAGAAATAATTTTTCGGGAAATGGTAGCTAAGATCATGTTCGTTGAGCTTCCTAAAGGTGGAAATTGTCGCTTCAATAGTTTTCCTACAATCGGGTTTTAAAAAAATTACAGCCATATTTTGCATGATGCGTCATATTACGGAAAATGGTCCGATTTGAATTTTTAAAGCGGCATTTTGAAGTTGAGGTTAAAAACTACAATTTGTCTATCTCACATTTTCCGATACGTTTGGAGAACATTGTTAAAAATGCTTCTGAACACAGCGCTTCGAGTGAAAATTCGTCGCCGAGTCGTGCTAAGGTAGTAGTGGAGGGGGCGCCGAGAAGCGACGTCTTCGCTATATAGAAAAAAGCGCCTTGTGCGCGCAACCGGTATCTCACTTCTCCTCCGCTTTTGAACATTTTTGAATTATCAGTTTCGCTAGTAATTACGTGTGACAATTTCTCAAACTCAGAACAAAAATATCTCACGTATATAAATAATTATTTCTAGTATAAAAAAATCCGTTCTTATTTTCTCTTATTTTTTAGAAAAAACTATCCCTTCATGAATAAAAAGGCGTTCAAATGTTCAGGGTGTAGTTTCACCCACTTTCCGATATTTCTCAGTAAGGATTCTTCGATTTTTCGATTCTCCGACTCAAAATTCACCAGTGTGCCATATTTTATCAAGATTAGAGGAAACTATTTTACTAATATTCGAATCTGAAATAGAACTTCTGGTTTCACCGGAAGTGACATTTAATTTCAAATTGCGTAACTATCCCCAATTTTTCTCAATATTAAAATTTCTTATTCTATTCCGAATTCAACCATAGGCTGTACAACGTAAATTATTAGAAATATGATGTCACGATTTTAAAAATGTAATTCAAACCGTTTAAGGGCGTCATCATCAATCTTTCTACTGAGAAGATTGAAAAGAACAAAATCCCATTGATCGACTGGGAAATTTAAATTATCTAGAGATTGCAGATTGTTATGAAAGGTATCTAACAAACTTCGTAAACTACCAAATGATTCGCTAGTGACTCTTGGTGCGTTATTAATCTCTTTCCAATAAAAGGTTGCCAAAGCTCTATTATCTTCATATCGGTCCTTCAAATTTTTATATGCAATATCATAATTGTCTTTTTCAATAGAAATACTTTTGATGATCGCTAATGCCGGTCCAGTTAGGACTGATAATAAATACTGGAATTTCTCCACGTTTCAAATCGAGTCATTTTTATGGATCAATGAATCATACATGCCAATGAAAGTTGGCCATGTTTTCAATGAACCATCAGAATTGGGAATAGTCAATTTTGGTAATATTATCTGGAGTGAGTGTTGGAGGAAGATAGAGGTTTTTTATCTGTTTCAAAGAGATCACAAAGAGATCAATTCACAGTTCTTATTTCATTTTCAGTGTCTAAATCAACAGTATATTGCGTAACCATAATATTTATGACAGCATTATGTTGCTCTTTGAACTCATCATAAATATTTGCTAACTCGATATACCTCATTTTGAACATAGTATGCTCTGCAGGGGATGTTTTAGCATCTGTTGCGCATTTGTGAATCTCAGATATCCTCGCCATTAGAATATCTCGCGCCGCTCGATATTGTTTTAATTGTTTAACAGATATACCTAAATTGTTTCACGTAGCGTATAAATTCAGAGGGGATTCCAAAGAGTTTCCGTCAACAAAACGAATGAATCACTTTTCAATAAATAAAGAGACAGTTTTACTTTCCTACCCAAATGGCAAAAAAAACTGTGAGTGCGGCAAAAAAAGGGATTCCTCTTTGCGATTATCAATTGTTCAGTATATAATTCAGTACACAATACCTCCAATTCCCTATTATCCGGTTCGATGTGGCCAAAATGTATTGATTTGGTAACGTATGGATGCAATTTGAATATAAAAAATATAAGATCAACTGTCAATAGAAGGTCGGAAAGAAGAGGACTTACCGGCAATCTTCACTCGACTTGGTCTTCTGGGGTTGCAACCATTTTATCCAGGATTCGAATAAAATGGACTATAAATAGCCCTGCTTACAAGCAGGGCTCGGTCTTGGCTGTTGAAACGAATTGGGAATGTATGCAATAATAATCACTGATATCCATAAATCACCAGAGAGCATCGAGGGTTTCAAAGCGCACACCTTCTGCCTGTTTTAAAATTTTTGAACTGGCCTTTTCCTCTCGCGCAAGTCCGTCTAACGACCAGCTTTGACAGTGATGAGCAAAAAACATACAGAGTAGGTGTACTATGATGAACATCGAGAGGAGAATATTAAACCATGGGAATTGAATATTATATACAAATACATAACTAAACTTTATGAGGAATATAACCTTACCAAACTAAATATATATATATATATATACAGTGTCACACATAAAGTTCGCGACATATGGAAGTTTTTTTTGTTAATAGATATAATGAAAATTTGACTTGACAGTTAGTTTGTGCTTGGAAAATGAGTAAAAAACAGCCTCTTTCCTTTTGTCATGTGCTACTCTGAACCTGTCAAATTTGACATTTTTTTCGAAAATCCTCAAAAAATCAGTTTTTTTTGGAAATTTCGAAAAATGCCTAAGAGAAAAGTTGCCCAGTTTCCAATTTTATACCTTTGCTCGAAATTTGGACTCTCTACTGTTACTTCGAATTTTTTCCAATTTTTTTAATTTTTCGAATCTTTCGCTCTATCGATTCGAACGAAACATGATTCAAATTTCATAATTTTAATGAATACGAGACTTCAATGTCATATCTTGCCCAGAAAATACCCGCATTGGCCTGTTACCAGAAAAAGAAATGAATATACCTCCAGAAATTCGTCTTTGTTGTTGCAAAGTTCATCTAGTTTTTTCATTTCATTGTTAAACTGATTCGGTTTTTCAATGTATGGACGTTAATATGTCAGTAATCAAAAAAACGTATTTCTCTTTATTCTTATTACACTCGTATTCCTTTTTTCAGCAGATTTGTAGCCCATTAGCTGCAGATGAGTTCCAAATATTTTGATGCAGTTTACACCCAACAGTGTGACTGTTGGATGTAAACTGTTAGATGTAGTTATTGAGCAAATAATAACGCTTCTTGAGTTAATTTCATAAATCTTATATTTTTTATTTTCACCATTAGGTGTGTAAATAACATTAAACCAAAATAACTATAACCAAATTCACAACAAAACATCATAACATTCATTGATTTATCTCAATAATCTTATAAAGAACCCGAATTCATCATTCAGTATGCCGTCCTTCCCGTTCTATACAAATTATAGTCCTTTCATTCACAGACGTTGTGGCATTTTTAATAAATAGGGGATTTATGTTAGCACAACACTCCCGAATGGTATTCTCTAAATGTTCTTTGTTTGCAAATGGTCTGTGCTTATACACTAAAGTATATCGGAAATAAGTCCGGTGATCTTGGTGGCCAATAATCTTCCCAATCTCGTTATCACTTTGCCCCTAAACATCTGACTGAGACACTGTTTCACTTCTACCGTTTGGTGGATCGGTGCCCCGTCAAGCTGATACCACAAATTTCGTCTAACACTTAGAGGCAGATTATCCAAAACTTCAGACAACTGATTCATAATGAAATTTCTGTACATTGCTGAGTTCAAATTTTCTCTAAAAAAATATGGTCCAATTATTTGGTTATGTAAGAACCCACACCACACATTTTTCTTGAATGAATATTGATCACGGCATTCTATTACAAAATTTGGATTAGTGTTGGACCACCAGCGACAATTTTGGGAATTAACTGTTCCGTTCGACGTGAAAGTTGCCTCGTCTGTCCATAAAATCCTGTAGGGAAATGCTATATGATTTTCTCTCTCACCTTGGAACCAAAATGAAAATCCTACTCGAATATCGAAATCTCTTTCTTTAAGAGTGTGTATGAACTTTGGCTTATAGGGATGGAATTTATTTTTGTGCAAAATTCTTCTCACAGTTTCTCTGCCAACCCCTGTATATTCACTAATACTCCTAATATTAGTTTTTCCGTTTTCAACAACGCTCAAACAAACATTGAGTTGTTCTTCTTCATTATACTTTATTGGATTATGTGGTTTCTTGAAACGATTGTCCACAGAGCCAGTTTCTTTGAATGTTTTCAATATCCTTCCCACGGTTCTAAAGTGAATATTTCTTCCTGGATGCCGGCGATTGAAAATACAAGCAACATCTCGATATGGCACATTCTCACCACATAAAAAAACGATTTCCACTTTGTCTTGCGTGGATAACATTGTACATAAAACTTATTTGTGTATAAATGTACGAAAATATAGGTATACACAAAACAACTCGATTTATTAAAAGCAATAATTTGATATTAACCAAAACTAAAAATTTGTTTCAAAAGCCTACTAAGGGGAAATTTTATTTCGATTTGATCAGTACCTACTATTTTCTTTCCGACATGTTGCATTAGTCTTGTAATGTTTGAAATCACGAAATTTTATATCATGTTTAGTACAAATCGCTAGAACCAAAGTCTTTTGAATAGTTTTGAAACTGTAGGTCAATGTTTAGTTTACAGAAAAGTATGATATTTCGGGTTAGTTTGTAACTGAATTATTGGTCAGAAAAATAATCAAACTGGATAAAAATCTATTAAAAAAAGAAATACGAGTGTAAGAAGAATGAAGAGGAATTCGTTTATTCGATTACTGACATATTAACGTCCATACATGGAAAAACCGAATCAGTTTAACATTGAAATGAAAAAACTAGATGAACTTTGCACCAACAAAGACCAATTTCTGGAGGTGTATTTATTTCTTTTTCTGGTAACAGGCCAATGCGGGTATTTTCTGGGCAAGATATGACATTAAAGTCTCGTATTCATCAAAATTATGAAATTTGAATCATGTTTCGTTCGAATCGATAGAGCGAAAGATTCGAAAAATTAAAAAAATTGGAAAAAAGTCGAAGTGACAGTAGAGAGTCCAAATTTCGAGCAAAGGTATAAAATTGGAAACTGGGCAACTTTTCTCTTTGGCATTTTTCGAAATTTCCAAAAAAAAACTGATTTTTTGAGGATTTTCGAAAAAAATGTCAAATCTGACAGGTTTAGAGTAGCACATGACAAAAGGAAAGAGGCTGCTTTTTACTCATTTTTCAAGCACAAACTAACTGCCAAGCCAAATTTTCATTATATCTATTAATAAAAAAAACTTCCATATGTCGCGAACTTTATGTGTGACACTGTATATATATACAGTGACCGCCAAAAAGTATGTACCATATGGGAAAAAAGTTTATTATTAGAATATTGGAAAAAAAATTCTTGGGAAAAGTTTGTGCATGTCCGATAACCTTAAAATAGATTTTGACACATATCACATGATCGCTGGTTTGTGCATGTCCGATAACTTTAAAATAGATTTTGACACATGTCACATGATCGCTGGTATGGCGGCAAATTGAAAAAAATTACTACGAAAAGGCAAAATGTGGGGTAAAATGGCAAGATATCAAAAAATTTATTTAATAAGTTGCTTAGAATTGAATTTTATACACCCATACAAAGTTTGAAAAGATAATTAGAGAAAATAGAAAATAGCAATTTTTTTTAAATGTGTTCCTAGCTGTGTGAAAATATCAAATCATTATCTTATGAATAGCTTGACCATACTGAAACAGTTTTCTCACATTTTCTTTTCAAACTTTGTATATGTATATAAAATTGAGTTCTGAGCAACTTTTTCAAATTACTTTTTTCGATATCTTGCTTTTTTTCAATGTGCCGCCATACCAGCGATCACGTGACATGTGTTAAAATCGATTTTTAGGTTATCGGACATGCATAAACTTTTCCCAAGAATCTTTTTTCGAATACTCTTTTCCCATATGGTACATACTTTTTGGCGGTCACTGTATATATAAAAAAAAAAAAACATTCTATACTATTAATGTGGGGCATTAACAGGCTCTGTCACATGAATTCGAAGTCTGACTTGTTTCTTCATGAATTATACTTAAAAATAAAGTAGCCCACAAATTTTCAGCCTTTAGAAAACTCTTGCCACGCTGTAGAAAGTTCTACCACTTCGACGCCTTGCTGACTCGAGTTGTGCGGTCTGACCGCTACGTTTTGGATTTGCATATTTAAATTAAGCTCATTACCAATTTTCATTCATTAGAAAACTCTTATAATATCACTAAAAAAACTTTTGGTGGTCACCACCAATCTTATTTGATTAGAAAATTTTTGATTGCTTGAACCACAATTCTGGTTTTATAAAATACTGACATATACACATACTGGTAGTCGTTCCGAGAACAATAGGTGGTTTTGTTGGAATAGTCTTGGTCCTACAACAATGACCTTTCAACAACCTTTTTTTCTTCAGATGATGTGGTTGCATTACCAATTGATTTGGTTGAGGCAATAATTCAATTTTCATAAACCAGATATGTATTGCCAGTCTAACAAAACTCTCTGTTCAATTTTCTGTGTGAATTATCACCATAGAAACCAATTGCAAGGTTATATTTCTGTTTTTATTCAGTGAGCTATTCATCTTCATCAAGAATGGAAAATGAGTTCCCGGTGTTGATTCATACACACACAAACACGCACTTGTCATTACGTCAATGATTCCAGAGAGCTATACCCAGTTTGAATCCACTTATAGGCTTACCAAAATAGTTTTATAAACAGTTCTTCTGTTTCTTTTTCAACCTTCCGAATTCAGATACCTTTTGTCTAGATTGCTTGTGATGTGGTAGACATAACTTTCATTTTATTGTGCCACTATCATTACATAATCCTTGCCAAATTGAATAAAGAGGTTAGGAACAATACTTTTTCTACAAGCGTAGGAAACAAATTCATTTTTTCAATTATTTATTCATGCAAATGGAAACAACTAACAAGAGTAACATTTTCTATCCACTAATTATTCGTAATATTTATTGTAAATGTACAATTTGATGCATTATGTAAATTTATAGCGGAAGCCAGCATATTTTTTGAAGATGGCTGATTTCCTGAAGAAGAAGGTAACTCGGGCAATACATTATCGAAAGAAATCGAATGTGCAGGCACAGGCATCAAATTGTCGCCGATCGATATAGACGTGGATGGTTCTGAAATGCACCCGGAAGACGATGTAGTGTTCAAATTGAGAATTCTGTTGGACATTTCTTTTTTTCGATTGGTGGAGTCTTCTAAATACCCCTCTGCAACTGAAGTCGATTTCCATCCTCCTAGGCGTTTGATAATAGTTATACCCACACCACAGTCAGCAAGTAAAGTGGCTGAGGAACGCCTGAATTCCTACACATTGCACAGTCTATTTTCCACTTTTGTAATACAAGAATAAACGACGGTTAGGAGTCTCTTTTGGACGTAAATGTACATAATTTCTGTATACGTTCAAAAAATAACCATCATTTGCTTCTTCAGATATCACGAAGGATCTAGAGGAATGATTTTTGGAATCCCTGATATTAACAATTATCAGGTTTTCTTTGTCGTCTATGTCGTCAATGGTGAGTTTTGTCAGCTCTTCTCGTCTGCAAGCACCAGCTAATCCAAAAATTGCTACTAACTTAATCATGAGGTATATGTCATCGGGTGCTTCAGTCATAAATTTTGAAACGTCTTCTTGAGTGAAGATTTTGGCCTTTTTCGGTCGAAAACCGACATTCTGTCTTTTAATGAATGCAATTATTTTGTAAAATTTGCTAATATCCAAATTTTGCTTTACTTTGAATACACTCTTCAACATTGAATATAAGTGTTCGGCTTCCATGTTTTAGACATTTCTAGAAAATAAGCCAAGAATACTTCTTCTTTATTTGGTGTTTTCACTTTTTTATTGTTGCACCATTCAATAAAACTCGTGTATTGCTTCTCATACCTTTGTTTAGATTTTGTTGGCAATAACTCTAAGTTCGCATCTGTAGCTGCTTGCACGATTTCTTGTGGAAGTTCTTCATCAGATGAATAATCCATTGTGGCAATTTCACTGAATCGAAAATGTTATATAAGTAACGCTTTGTCTGTCACTCTGACAATTACAAACAAATTTGTGTATTGATCGGCATGACAACATCAATTGTTACCTACTCGTTATCAGATCAATCAATGCCTATATATAGGGTGATTTTCATAACAATACATTTTTATTTATCAATATTTGTTCATTTTTCAATAAATAGTGCAAAATGATGGATGATTTTGAACAAACTCACTTAGTATTGCAACAAAAAAGCTTGAACTTTCATATTGTTCATTAAATCATATAACTTAGTTGTGTTGACTGTCGAGGTGACAGGTTGCGCCACCTATGCGAACTTCGAAACGATTGCATCATTCCATCTTACGATCTTCCATCGTTTTAATAAATTTTCACCCGCAGGTCTATGTCGCTTCCATAATATCCTGGTATAGTTTCAATTTTATGGTAATATTCGTTTGTATTAGTGCTTGTCATGGAAAAACTAAAAACAGTCTTTTGTTCGTGGGACATGTACCAGTTAGTATAAGTATTCGAAGGCAAGAAACTCAATAGATACAAAATAGATAAAGTTGTTACGATTAATCATGGCCGCCATTTGACCAAATTAACAACCACATTGAATTTGCTTCTATGGGATTGTTACCAGTGTTTTGCGTTTGTGAAATTATTCATTAGGTTTTGACTAACACCTCGATGGGATCTCATTTGTCAAAAATAAGAAAAAGGAAAAAGGATAGATCTGATTATTTTCTGTAGGTATGTGTTCGTGATCCATGTTTTTTTTTTTGAAAACCATCATATTGGGTTGTTGGACTGCATTTGTTTTGGTTTTTTTATTATAAGGTTTGTTGCAAGGAGAAACTCGATGAAAATCTGGACTGACGTTTATCTCTCTAATGAATACAATTGTAATTGTTTGGAATTTTGTTATTTTATCATCTCCAAGTATACAATGTAAGAGACTAACAATTATCAGTAACTAGTGAAATAACAAGAAAATCCTAGTGAAAGAAATGGTTCTCGAACAGTATGGCTTTTTCGGAAGATTTTTTTAATATTCCTGAACTGGGTGTTGAATTTAATGCAAAATGAAAACATCTATTCATTCTAAAATTATGGGATGAATTCATGAAAATTTCATTCATATCAGACTTAAGAATCTATGAATGCATATTATCCTTTTTGAACAATACACTAGAATTAAAACTCATTCATTTTTCTCAATATTTGTAGTTGACTGAGTCAATTTAAATACTAAATGATCAAGTGGTTTTCACACACCTCTCATATGAATTTTATGGCACACCCTATTACTACTAGGAAACAGCTGCTAGGTATTTCTTCAAAGAACTTTTTGTTCAAAATTTGTTCTTTCTCTCATTCGGCTGCACCTTTATAAGCATTTCTCAGAAGTAGGTTCGGTGGCACGATAGTTAGAGTATACTTGATTCTTGGCCAAATCATCCATGGAGTATTGGTTCGAATCCCATCACGGTCACTGGTCCCGTGCATGGCATCACACGTCAAAAGGTAAGGGTTGCGTCTTCCCTAGCTTACACAAGTCTCTCGAGGACTTCTGACAGTTGCCGTAAAGGTGCAGCCGGCTGACGAAGTAAATTTTTTTTGTGTGATATCGAAAAATTTTTCAAAGTTTTCTACTTTGCGTATTCGTGATAAAAATTACTTTTTTATTCTCCCCTGTATACCCATTGAAATTCAAAAATCTCATACCTCCAACGACAATTTGACAGTTTTTCGCAATGCACCAACTTGTTTAATGAATTTTTTTTTTGGCGAATTGATAATAAAATGTATTCCATATTAATCTGATCAAATTGTATTTCTAACAAAAAAATGTTGAGGTAGTTTTGATTACTTTCATTCTTTTTGTGTTTTGGGGTGTTGAATTCGAGGTTTGCTAACAAATTTTCGTGACGGAACATTGAAAAAGCTGCAAAAAACCTTTCTTCTGCGGTTTATTGCTTATCAGTTGAATACTACAAATTTTTCGTTGAAAATCTTCCTTTCAGGATTAAAAGAGCCAAAATTTTACTATACAAGTTTTTTTCTACGACGAACCGTTCGTGCTAAAGGACTACTTGTAAATTGGCATATTTCAGAGGACTTGGGAAAATTCCACTTTTTTACTACAAAATTCTTATTTATTATTGAAGATAATTCGTGGATTCTTCCCAGTTCTCTATACATACCTTATTCAAATCAGACAATGGAGGTACAGATCACTTATTTTTAAATTACATAAACGTTATTTAATAATAATATAATATAAATCCTACAACACTTGAAATTCAAATGAAAACCTTGAAAAAATGTTTCACATGATTTATGTTATGATATATCATATATTATACGATCTAGTTACCCCACTGCATACTTCAATCAAATATAGAAACCTGAGAGAGAACAACTGGGAAAGATACTATGCTTCACTTAGTGAGTCTCTCGAGAGGCCCATAACTGGAATACGAGACAGGGAGAGACTTGAGAGAACAGTAGACGAAGTGGGCAAGTCAATAGTTGAAGCCTACAAGGAATGCTGTCCTGAGAAGGAAGGGAGCGGAAGCTTTTCAATAGAGTAAAATTCAACCAAGATTGAAAGTACAACAAAGAAATTAGTAAGGCCAGAAGACAATCACGTGCTCCAGAATCCATTAGGTTTTAGCCAAAGAAGGTACTGTAAACCAAGTAGGTTTCTTGAAAAAGAATGACAATGCCTATTCTACAATATTCGAGAAAAGTCACAGAAGCACACTTTCCAGCCTCAGTAATAATTTTTAATGGCCCGACAACAGCTTTGGAATGGAGGCTTTCTATGGAAATATCGAGACCAAATAGAATCGGTTGCACCATCAGTGAATTCAAACCATACAAATCCCCTGTAGTAGATGAAGTATACCCCATATTTCTCTAAAAGGGATAAAAAATACTCATTCCATACCTGTGCCGTATATTCAAGGCTTGCATAGCACTACGACATATACCTACGATGTGGCAAGAGGCGAAAGTCATATATTTTCCAAAGATAGGGAGAATAGGCGACAAGACACCCAAGGCATATCGTCCCATAAGTCTAATATGAACGCAAGGCTGATAGATAGATAGATACAAAAGAGATGAAGTACTACAAACAAGCTCGCTCGACGAACGCCAATATGCGTATCAACCAGGCAAGTCAACAGATCCAGCAGTGGACGACCTCAACAGGCTCCTAATGAAGGCAAAGCCATGACATTCATAGACATCAAGGGTGCCTTCGACAATGCATCCACCGAGTCTATAGCAAACGCGTTGGTAAAATAGGGGTTTTTCTCCTACTATGCCAGTGGATAAACGCTTACTTGAAACATAGTGTCATTACATCAGCAATTGGCGGAATAACACTAACACCAAGAGCAAACAGGGGAGGGGCGCTAACGCCCCTACTTTTGTAGAATTAATTGAAAGGCTATCTTCCAGAGGCTTTCATTGCCTAGGATATGCCGATGACCTCCGCGATTATGGCAAAAGGCAAATTCGCAAGAACAGTCTCGGAGTTTACACAGTCAGCCCTAGATATAATCGACAGGTGGTGTAAAGGGGAGGAGATGACAGTGAACCCTCATATGACCATAGTAGTCTCAAAAAAAGTACTGGATTGACTTAGGTCACCTGTACTGAACGGAATAGAAATTCCATTTGCCCAAGAGGAAAAATACTTAGAAGTAATTTTCGACCATAAGTTAACCTGGAACCAACACCTACAAAATTTGAAAAAAAAACAGTACAGTAGCCTTCAATTTATGCAGGAGAATGTGCGGAAAAAATTGGGGGCCACAACCAAAAATGACTACATGGCTCTATGCCAGTGTTATCAGACACATGATAACGTATGGTTTGGTGGTATGGTGGCCAAAGACCAAGCGGGTAGGAATGGTTCGACGGCTCGGAGGAATGCAAAGACAAGCATGTCTGACTGCCACTCAACGGCCGACTTAGAGGTCTTGCTCAACCTGCCTCCCCTACACATATACATACAAGGCGAAGCCAGGTCAGACACGAGCAGGCTGCGTAGAGGTCGAACATCTTTAAGCAATATGCACGGAAGAGACTACAACAACCTATACGAATAGTTGAAAAACGACTCGGTTACAAGAATGCTATCAGATGGCATATTTCCCAGATAAAGCTCTGACAAAACTTTTAAGACCAGTATAACAGGGACAGGGATGCGTGGAAGGAGGGACCTCCCATCGATGCAGAAATCGCTGTTTACACTGATGGCTCAGAAACTAATGAAGGTTCAAGAACCGGCATTTACGGAACCAAGCCGAAGATGAAAATCTCGATTGAAAGTTTGATTATGTGGAGGAAATCCGATTCTTGACAAATTAATTAATTTGTCCTTCTACACTTGTACAGATTTCTTTGGATTAACATTTTTCATTTTCAGATTGTGGAAGGTCATAAACCCAAAAAATCATGTCAAGAATGAAAATCTCATTGGTCCTGGGCAAACAAGCGACGATTTTTCAAGCGGAAATCGTCGCAGTACACCATTATGCACAAAAGCTAGTAAGGCATGAATTTTCACAAAAAAAAACATTGTCATATACTCAGATAGCCAAGCTGCAATAAAAGCAGTCAACTCTATGCAAGATAACTCGATACTTGTTTGGGGCTGCATAGAAGCCCTGAAATAGCTCGGTAGTCAGAACAGACTGACCATTGCCTGGGTACCAGCACACACACACAGGTTGTAGAGGCAATGCAGAGGCCGATACACTAGCCCGAGAAGAAGCAAGTAACCCTGAATAGCCTAGAACCGTTTTGCGTTGTTTGAGTTACTAGCAGTCATCGACATAACCTCAAACTGGACTGTCAGATGAGTCCTTTGATTGAAACTGCTTCAATTTTGAACCAGAGTACTTTTAGTTTTATAACAATATAATTCCTTGAGAAATTCACTAAAAATGTCATTGAATAGCCAATAATAGTTTTGGAGTGAAAAAAGTGGGGTGTTTGCTGACTCAGCAGAAATACGCCAATTTTTATTTGGCGTTTGAGCCTGTACTGTTGTTGTAACCTGAGCCGTGCAATTTGTAAGAAATTAAAATTATACTTTTCGAGTTATAAGTGAAAAAATCCAAAAAATAGATTTTTTACCATTTTTTTTTGCATTTATTTTAATGTTCCGTCAAGAAATTTCATTAGCAAACTTCAGATTGGGATTCAGCACTTCAAAAAACGTATGAAATAAAAAAATCAAACCTACCCCAAATAATCCAGTTACGGCAGACAAACTCGAGCAAAAAGTGAAGAATGAATTGTAGCACTCTGAAACTCGGCACATGACATCTCGACATCATGTATTATTGAAAAAAAAATTGTTTACCAAAAAATCAGGGGTGGAACCTAAAAAACTTTTCATTTAAAAAAATATATATTTTTTTGTTATTTTAGAAAATATAAGATTTAACAAAAAACCATTTCTATAGGTTGAGAGATAATTCAATTCTCAATAAGAATGATTTTCAGTAATACCTTATGAAACACGCTCGTTTTCTCAGAAAACGTGGTTTAACGCCGACGTCACATTTCATGCTCGAGCAAACCCGCCACTGCAAGTTTAGACAGGGCCGAAAATTAGATTTGTTAAAACTTTGATAAAAATTATAGTAGAAGGAAAAGAAAAAGTATATATCATTCCTGCATACTTATACTTTCTCATGCAACTATAACTTGTGAGTATCTGTACATATACATGTATATATGTATATATATATATATATATATATATATATATATATATATTCACAAATTAGTGGGAAGCAGTCAAAGGGAGACCAATTAAGACGATTTATTCGTTTTTAAGTCAAGCTTTCGAAAATAACTCATTTTCTTCTTCAAGACGTAACTAAAATTAGTTGTTAAATAAATATGTGATGTTATTACATAATTTAAGATACTTACTAACATAAAATTCAAAAGAAATTGGATACAAAAAGAAACATACAGGTGATAGACAGAATTTGAAAGGACAAGTTGACAACAAATTATGCTTGCTCGATCATATTTTCGGTATTTCAAATTAGAGATACAGAGTGAGAAAATATAAAAATATACTATATGTATAAATATGTAAATAATCATTTCAAGGAGGACGAGGTGAGATATTTTCTTTATGTTTTTTTAGTAAAAATGTATATATGGTACTAAGATCTTGGATGTCTGTTCTTTTATTCATTGTTTTTTCAGTATTATTTATATGAACCATTTCAAGAAAGAGGCGTTTATTGAGATTTTGTTCATTACTGAGATTTTTTGCATTGTCATAGTCAATAATATGGTCTTTATCTATCACATGTTCAACAAGACTGCAAGATCTGACATTCCTTCTGCAGTCACTTTTATGTGAAGTTATTCTGTTCTTGAGCATTCTACTTGTCTGACCAATGTATACTTCCTCACAACTTCTACATGGAATTTCATAAACAATATTGGATCTATTTTTGATTGGTACAGGAGTTTTCAATTTTGAGTGTACTTGTGATAATGATCTCAAACTGGTTGTACTTATTTTAATATTGTCTACATTTTTGAACAAATTGATTAATTTTGGAGTCAAATCATCTATATGAGGTAAAGATTTATAAATTGGAATTTGATAAGTTCTTGGTGGGTGGTTGTTTGAATCCGAATCAGAAATAGAGGAGCTAAATAAAATTTTATTAACTAATGATTTTGGATATGAATTTTCTAAAAGAATATTTTGTAGTTCTTGCAGACACTCATTTCTCAAAGATGGATGAGTGACCTTAACAACTCTAGTTTTGAGGTTATTTATCAAGTTAAATTTCATTTTCATGGGATGGTATGAGTAAAAATTCAGAAAACGATTACTATTCAATGGTTTTCTGTACCATCTAGTAATAATTTTGTTGTCAAAAGTTCTGATTAGTTTCATGTCCAGGAATGGAACTGAATTATTTGTTTCTCTTTCTATAGTGAACTGGATATTAGGATCGTAACTGTTAAAGATGTTGAGAGTTTCGTCAATACAATTTTCTGGTACTGCAAGAATGAGGTCATCTACATATCTTTTCAGAAAAGGAATTTCAAAAGTGATTTCATTTGTGCAATATTCGAGAAGTTCATCTAACACATAACTTGATATTATTGGGGAGATGTTAGATCCCATCGGAGTACCGAAAATTTGTTTGTAGAATTTTCCATCGAATACAAGACAAGTAGAATCAAAAATGAAATCAATTATATTCATGAACATGTGTTTTTCAATATTGCAGAGATTTGTAATTTTATTCCATTTTTTATCGATGCAAAGCTTAACTAATTGTAAAGGTAGGTTAGTGAATAGGGACACTACATCTAAACTCATCAGAACATAATTTGGTGCTAACTGAAAATCGTTAATGAATTCACTAAAGGAGAAAGAATCAGTAACATGATATTCGTTATCATTTTCATATGAGTTGGTCAATATTTCAGTAATGAATTTTGTGATTTTACTGTTAGGTGAGTTTATAGATGAAACAATAGGTCTCATAGACAAAACGGGTTTATGAATTTTGGTAAAGCATAAAACCGTGGTTTTTACCAAAATTCATAAACCCGTTTTGTCTATGAGACCTATTGTTTCATCTATAAACTCACCTAACAGTAAAATCACAAAATTCATTACTGATATATTGACCAACTCATATGAAAATGATAACGAATATCATGTTACTGATTCTTTCTCCTTTAGTGAATTCATTAACGATTTTCAGTTAGCACCAAATTATGTTCTGATGAGTTTAGATGTAGTGTCCCTATTCACTAACCTACCTTTACAATTAGTTAAGCTTTGCATCGATAAAAAATGGAATAAAATTACAAATCTCTGCAATATTGAAAAACACATGTTCATGAATATAATTGATTTCATTTTTGATTCTACTTGTCTTGTATTCGATGGAAAATTCTACAAACAAATTTTCGGTACTCCGATGGGATCTAACATCTCCCCAATAATATCAAGTTATGTGTTAGATGAACTTCTCGAATATTGCACAAATGAAATCACTTTTGAAATTCCTTTTCTGAAAAGATATGTAGATGACCTCATTCTTGCAGTACCAGAAAATTGTATTGACGAAACTCTCAACATCTTTAACAGTTACGATCCTAATATCCAGTTCACTATAGAAAGAGAAACAAATAATTCAGTTCCATTCCTGGACATGAAACTAATCAGAACTTTTGACAACAAAATTATTACTAGATGGTACAGAAAACCATTGAATAGTAATCGTTTTCTGAATTTTTACTCACACCATCCCATGAAAATGAAATTTAACTTGATAAATAACCTCAAAACTAGAGTTGTTAAGGTCACTCATCCATCTTTGAGAAATGAGTGTCTGCAAGAACTACAAAATATTCTTTTAGAAAATTCATATCCAAAATCATTAGTTAATAAAATTTTATTTAGCTCCTCTATTTCTGATTCGGATTCAAACAACCACCCACCAAGAACTTATCAAATTCCAATTTATAAATCTTTACCTCATATAGATGATTTGACTCCAAAATTAATCAATTTGTTCAAAAATGTAGACAATATTAAAATAAGTACAACCAGTTTGAGATCATTATCACAAGTACACTCAAAATTGAAAACTCCTGTACCAATCAAAAATAGATCCAATATTGTTTATGAAATTCCATGTAGAAGTTGTGAGGAAGTATACATTGGTCAGACAAGTAGAATGCTCAAGAACAGAATAACTTCACATAAAAGTGACTGCAGAAGGAATGTCAGATCTTGCAGTCTTGTTGAACATGTGATAGATAAAGACCATATTATTGACTATTGGTTCTAATTCGATAGCCTTTCGTGGTTCGAATTATGTAGACTTTATCCAAGTAAAGTAAAATTAAATAAAAGAAAAAATATATATAATTGAGGATAACCCGGATGCCCTATAACGCCTTACCGGTCCCGTAGACGATCTGTTGGTCTGTCTGTCTCGGTGTCCCTTCTTCTGTCGTCTTCACAAAGGGCCCTTTTGGATGGAAAGGCGAAGAGGGTTCTACTGATGTTCTGCCTGTTTGTGTAGTTCACCGGGACGATTGAACACTCCACGACACTTAGATTATCGAAGAAGGAACAGCGTGCAAGTAATAATTAATGATATAAGCAAAATAGTTTGTTGTTAATCCAAACGGGAAATAACTCTTTAACACGTAGCGAAATATTAATGCGAAATATATCGATCACCGATACGCGATGAACCGATGCTAATTAGGTACTAAAATTGTTCGCAGTTTTCTCGGGAAACAAAAACTCACGGAATGTCTCTACGTACCGACGATACAGGGCGTTTGAGGGCAACATATCTGTTCGCGGTAAAATGACAATAATTAAATTAAATAAGTCTCTGACTCTTTCCGTAACATTCTGCCCCCGGGAAATGCATCTTTGCATTTTATTAATAAAAAAAAATATAAGTAGATATAGAAAAAAGTTAATTAAGAAAAAAATAAACAAAAATAAAAAAATAACATTTGTTTTCTGATTCGAACTTTGTTAATCCTGGGAATCAGGATTTGGAAGTGGACAAAGCTTAACCAAGGAGCGCGTTAACGTGCCCGCACTAGTTTTTACAGTGGCCACTCTAGCGATTGCGTCACGACCAGGGTGAAGCGCTATGATGCGACCTAGAACCCATTTGCACGGAGGTAAATTCTCTTCTTTAATCACCACCATAGTCCCTACCTCAGGAGTAGGAGATTCGGACTTGAGCCATTTACTCCGTTGTTAAAGGGTGTGAAGGTACTCTTCATGCCATCGTCTCCAGAAATCCTGGTGAAGCCTTTGTATCATTTGCCAGCGAGAGAGACGATTCATTTTTAGCGGGGTATAATCAGGTAATGGTATCGCGGAAACATGTTCGAGGGTTAAGAAATGATTTGGGGTGAGAGCGTTGATATCTTCAATATCCTGAGTTAAAGGGCCAAGTGGGCGTGAATTCAGAGTGGATTCGATAAGGACCAAAACAGTGTAGAATTCCTCGTAAGTGAGGACTTGCTGTCCAATAACTCGACATAAATGACTTTTGACCGCTTTCACTCCACTTTCCCACAAACCGCCCCAATGGGGGGAAGCTGCTGGAATGAAGGAATGCGTAATTTTTTCATGTAAAACAGCGTTTTCCATCAAGCGAGCAAGCTCTCTACTGGCACCTTGATAATTAGTAGCGTTGTCACTATAGATGTGAGATACTCTACCCCGTCGGGCGATAAATCGTTGTAGGACTGCTAAAAACGTATCTGTGGTTAGGTCACTCGCAAGTTCTAAGTGCAGAGCTTTTGTAGTGAAACATACGAATAAGCACAGATACCCTTTACAAGTTTTGACACCCCTATGCCGAGTCATAATTAAAGGAAACGGACCACCATAGTCCACCCCCACATGACTGAATGGTTTGGCCTGAGAAATTCGTGAAGGGGGAAGATCGCCCATGAAGGGTTGAAAAGCTACGGGTTTTGTCTTCCAGCATTTTACACATTTAGTGAGAACAGAATTAATGGCTCGTTTTGGAGACAAAATCCAAAACTGCTGTGACAACAGAAATTGCGTAGTGCGGAATCCAGCATGAAGATGTTTTTTGTGATAAAATTCAATAAGTAATGTGGTCAAGCGACTTTTACGAGGAAGTAATATTGGAAATTTTGATTCATATGGAAGAGACGAGTATTTGAGTCGACCCCCGACTCGAAGTACTTCAGAGTCATCTTTGAAAACATGTAATTTCCGTAGAGGTTTCGAAAAACGATTAGTTTTAAGTTCTTCAGCGAAATGGGAATGCTGAGTCCACTTCACTAAAATGAGTAGGGCATTAAATAGTTCGAAATTTTGAAGTGGGCCTTTTCTACGCGAGGTGGGATGGAGACAATTGAAGCTGAAGCGTAGTAAAAAGGCAGTAACGCGTTGCACTGTTTCGAAAGAAGAAAATTTAAGAAGTAGTTCGTTAATCACGTTATTATCTGGTAAATGAGCGAACAAGGCAAGAGGGCGTTCTTCGTCCTTAGGAGGATTGCATTTAAAAGACGAAGCGGGAAATTCTGACCAGGGAGTGCAAGAGTTGCGTAAAAATTCAGGTCCCTGGAACCAAAGCGAATTTGCTAATAGTTCTGAAGGAAAAAGACCTCGCGATGCGACATCAGCGGAGTTATTTTTCGAATCGACGTAATACCAGAATTCTTGGGGTATTTTTTCTTGGATGTAGGCAACACGATTGGCAACAAAAGTTTTGAAACGATGCGGTGAGCTTTTGATCCAATGTAGAGTGATCTGAGAATCGGACCATGCGGATACCGAAGTGACTGTCATGTGAGTTTGCAAAATTGATTTAACAAAAAACAATAATTTTGATAGCATTACTGCGGCACAAAGCTCAAGTCGTGGAATGGTTATTTTTTTGAGAGGAGCCACCTTGGATTTTCCGCAAACAAAATGAGTGGAAATCGTGTCAGTTTCATCAATTACTCTCAAATAAATGACAGCTGCGTAGCCTTTCTCACTTGAGTCACAAAATCCATGAAGCTCCGAAATAGCCGATGGCTTTAAAAATCGCGTTATTTTTAAATTTGACAGTAGGGGCAATTCGTTTTTGTACTGAGTCCAAACTCGCGTTATTTCATCACTTGGGGGGTCATCCCAACCAAGCTTAGAAGTCCACAGTCTTTGAATTAGGTATTTTGTAAAAAATGTAACTGGCGCTAGAAATCCCAAAGGATCATAGATTCTAGCTAATTCAGACAGCAACAATCTTTTTGTGCATGATCGATTCTCTATAGGGGTCACAGAAAAAGCGAAGTAATCCCGAGTAGGATTCCAGTGCAGACCCAACACTTTTAGAGATTGATCTGAGTCGAAAGACATGGGATTTGTTGACAAATGAGAGGGGGGTAAGTCAGTTAATAAGGAAGGCTCATTGGTAGACCATTTGCGCAGTTCGAAGCCACCACACTTCATTAAGGCAATGAGTTCTGACACTAACTTGGAAGCTTCTTCGTAAGTGGAAGCGCCACATACAAAGTCATCGATATATGAGGACCCACGCAAAGTTTCAGCAGCGAGAGGAAACTTTCGACCCTCATCTTCTGCTAACTGCAATAGAACACGGAGCGCAATGTATGGACTAGCAGTCAAACCGTAGACTAATGTATTGAGTACATAGTCCTGGATTGGATCTTGAGGTGAAAATCTCCAAACTATTCGTTGATACTGTCTATGAGACGGATCTACGAGGATCATTCTATACATCATTTTCACATCTGTGCATAAGACATAGGCATGGCAACGAAAATTTAGTAAAATGGTGACAATGTCCTGTTGAAGTTTGGGTCCGGTAAACAGACAATCGTTCAGCGAAGGTTGATTGGGTAGTTTTGCTGAACCATTGAATACTACCCTTAATTTCGTAGTAGTACTCTCAGGTTTCAGGACGCAGTGGTGGGGAATATAATATACTTGATCCGTAATATTATTATTAGAAGCGAGCGACATGTGATTCAATTCCAAATATTCCCGCATAAACTCTTTATATTGCTCATAGACTAAAGGCTTTTTCAAAAGCTGACGTTCCAACGAGTAAAATCTAGTTAATGCTAATTCGCGAATTCGGGGAAATGTGGGGTTAGGAACACGAAAGGGCAAAGATACAGTATAGCGACCTGAAGAATCTCGCGAATGAGTTGTAGAAAAATGTTTTTCACAAGAGTCCCCTTCAGGCGAAGACAACCGTACTCCCGGTACTTCCTCTACCTCCCAAAATTTTTCCAAAGTTCCTTCCAACTTCGGAAGTTCCGTAGCGCAAGCCATGGATACAGAAACCAAAGGAGTAACACTTTGAACTCTTCCGGTTACGATGTACCCAAAAACTGTATTTATTGCGTCTGGTTCATCAAAATGTCCAGAAACTTTACCATTCAAAATTATTTTTGCAAAAATGTCTGCGCCTAAAAGAATGTCTACAGCCCCCGGACTATAAAATTTCCGATCTGCGAGCTTCAAACAAGATAAATGTTTCCACGTTTTTGGGGAAAGGGGAGAGGCCGGTAAGTTTCCACAAATGTTTTGTAAAATTATTGCATCAGTGAAGAACTGAGGGTAGTCCTCCCCTGTAGGTTTGATTGCGAGGGTAACTTGTCCACTACTTGAATGAAATTGCATTGTGCCAATTCCTTTAATTTCGATAGTGTGTCCACTCTTGGGCAAGCCCAGTTGGTGAACAGCGCGATGAGTGATAAAAGAACTCATACTTCCACTGTCAATGACACAACGATAAGGAAGGTACATTCCTCGGTTATCCAAAACATCAATCCAAGCGGTGGCTAGAAGTACGCCGGTACTCACACTAGTTTCCGTTCCCGCAAAACAATCAACTCTTTCCTCGCGTGCAGGATTTTCCGGAGTAGTCGAGTTTTCGCGATTGCTACCCTGAGTAGAAGAATGAGCTGAACCATGCTTGGGATCAGATTGAAGAGGATGATTCGTTCTATGGTTCGGTTTGTCCACGTGCAGTAAAGTATGGTGGTACCTAGATTGACATTTTTTACATGTGTAATTAGACTTGCATGAGCGTATGTCATGCGCACTACTCAAGCAGTTAAAACAGAGATGAGCTGATCTACAAAATGAATACCGTTCAGGAGCGGATTTTGCAGTAAAAGCAGCGCAAGTATACAAAGAATGATTCTCTTTGCAGAAAGTGCAAGTATTCGAAGGAGATTTATTCACAAAAAATGTAGAAGTGCGGGTAGGAGGAGTAGTCGAAGCGAGCGGTTTGGCTGTAATAGCCCGTTTAGAATTTGATGAAATTTGCGTTAAATTGAGAGTATCCAAGGCGGCGCAATGATTCTTCAAAAAATCGACAAGGTCGGCATAGGTAGGAACAGTCGAAGAAGAATGCTTCATCTCAAATCGAGTAACAATTGTGGCATCAAGACGCTTCAACAGCATCATGACCAGTAAAAAATCCCAACCATCAGTAGGAAATTTCATTAGTTTCAGAGCGGCCAGGTTTTCTGAAAACGTATCTAATAACTTGCGTAACGCGACGGGGTTCTCAGAAGTAACCTTGGCTGAATTCTCAAGCTCAAGCCAATGAGCTTGAGCACGAAGACGAGTATGAGCATATCTTTCTTCTAATGCCTTGTACGCGATATCATAATTATCCGAAATTAATGGTAACGTGCGAACTAGCGATAAGGGAGCACCCTGTAGCGATGAAACTAAATAATTAAATTTTTCAATATCAGTTAAAGCAGGATTATTATGAACAAGAGCATTAAATAATTCTAAATATGATGGAAAAGCTTTATAGTCCCCATCAAATTTTGGCAATTCAATTTTCGGCAAATTAAAATGCGAATGAGTATTTCCTACAGGTACAAGAGTTGAATTCAAACCCGGTGCTACCGTAGTGTTGAGAGATTCAAAGAGATCGCTGTAAACACTTTTTATATGATAATAATCAGCAAGAAAACCTTCGCGAACACCGTCTTCGTTCACGTCGCTTTCTGCCGCCGCCAAGAGGGTAGATAACACCGAATTATGCTGTTTCAAAAATTCTTCGCGAACAGCATCCAAATCTTACTTTGAACAGAGTTCGAAGAGATTTATCGGTTTTCGCACGATCTGCCAGATTACGAATAATATTTATTTCATTTATTGCTGTTGTCCTATAGGTCTGATATTTTTTCAATTTATCAGCCATATTATTCGAATAAACCGAACAGTTTACAATATTTACGCTCAAGACCGGAGCAAGACAAATGTACGAAAAAACGATAAACAGCAAACCTGCAAAAAATGTCCAAATGGTTAAAAAAGCAGCACGACTATCGATTCTGATTGTCAATGTCCACTTCCAACCTTGAGACTTTTTAAACGGCAAAGATAAAATTAAAACGGCAAATTCAAAATTTTGCGTGATTTGGGCAAAGTGAATATAATATTGCATAAGATTCTATCTTCGGTGTAGTAATTTGGTAAATGAAGAAAATTCGAAGCAGTTGAAATGTCAGTTTTTGCAAAAATTACAAATTTTCAATTTTTTTTTTATAAAAAATCGGGAAAAAATTAGGCAGAATGTTACGTAATCGTCGAGTAATCCGGCTCGAAGGACCAATGGTTCTAATTCGATAGCCTTTCGTGGTTCGAATTATGTAGACTTTATCCAAGTAAAGTAAAATTAAATAAAAGAAAAATATATATAATTGAGGATAACCCGGATGCCCTATAACGCCTTACCGGTCCCGTAGACGATCTGTTGGTCTGTCTGTCTCGGTGTCCCTTCTTCTGTCGTCTTCACAAAGGGCCCTTTTGGATGGAAAGGCGAAGAGGGTTCTACTGATGTTCTGCCTGTTTGTGTAGTTCACCGGGACGATTGAACACTCCACGACACTTAGATTATCGAAGAAGGAACAGCGTGCAAGTAATAATTAATGATATAAGCAAAATAGTTTGTTGTTAATCCAAACGGGAAATAACTCTTTAACACGTAGCGAAATATTAATGCGAAATATATCGATCACCGATACGCGATGAACCGATGCTAATTAGGTACTAAAATTGTTCGCAGTTTTCTCGGGAAACAAAAACTCACGGAATGTCTCTACGTACCGACGATACAGGGCGTTTGAGGGCAACATATCTGTTCGCGGTAAAATGACAATAATTAAATTAAATAAGTCTCTGACTCTTTCCGTAACAACTATGACAATGCAAAAATTCTCAGTAATGAACAAAATCTCAATGAACGCCTCTTTCTTGAAATGGTTCATATAAATAATACTGAAAAAACAATGAATAAAAGAACAGACATCCAAGATCTTAGTACCATATATACATTTTTACTAAAAAAACATAAAGAAAATATCTCACCTCGTCCTCCTTGAAATGATTATTTACATATTTATACATATAGTATATTTTTATATTTTCTCACTCTGTATCTCTAATTTGAAATACCGAAAATATGATCGAGCAAGCATAATTTGTTGTCAACTTGTCCTTTCAAATTCTGTCTATCACCTGTATGTTTCTTTTTGTATCCAATTTCTTTTGAATTTTATGTTAGTAAGTATCTTAAATTATGTAATAACATCACATATTTATTTAACAACTAATTTTAGTTACGTCTTGAAGAAGAAAATGAGTTATTTTCGAAAGCTTGACTTAAAAACGAATAAATCGTCTTAATTGGTCTCCCTTTGACTGCTTCCCACTAATTTGTGAATACATTTTGAACAGTCACGAAAACGTCCCCTTATATATATATATATATATATATATATATATATATATAAGTACATAGTCTTTCTTTTATTGTAGAATTTTCTTGAATAGCTGATGATGGTTCTATATAGGACCGAAAAATGTACTACTTCTACTTTTTGACGGCTATCTGATTGATAGCGGTCATTCACCGTTTCACCGTCCTTTTGAACTAGATGGGAAATTAAATTGTGGAGACGACTTTGCGTTTTACTGATTTATATATCCATACCATTCCACTTTGAGATATAATGGACTTCTACCACAGGTTAAATAATTCCATATTTACTAAATTATTCATGATTTTCGGATCATCCGCAAACATCTCCGTGAAGTGCGACAAAACACATTTAAGGTACTCAAATACTCGCATATTATATTTGCATGAGAAAGTAGGAGTCTTCAGAAACGATATAAACTTTTCCTTTTCTTTCCCCGATCATTTTTAGCAGAGTTATGACCAATCAAATATTCGGCTCCGCCAGAACTTTCAGCGGCGGATAAGGGTGAACATGAAATTTGATGTCGGCGATCAATCACGTTTTCTATAATAATTTTTATGGAAAATTGAATTGTTTTTCACCCTGTTGAGTTATTTTTCTGATAAATCATATACTTCCAAAGATTAAGGCAAAAATCTATTTATATATTTTTGAACGACTTCCTACTAGCATTCCAAATTTGGTGGTTCTACAATCAAATAAACATACGTGAAATTGAAAAGAAAAAAGTTTTGTTTTTTCCCAAGTGTCAAAAACTGATGGACATTATGGAATCATTATGTCCTACTTCAAAACACACAAAGGATTTTCTATCCTACGATCCTTTAGAATATAGTAGATATTGCTGTTCTCAATTTCCTCACATCTCATATCATTAAAGTGCTGTTTCCGAAAATAAAGGATTACGTTGATTAATCAAATATCAATTCTGTATGGCCGAACATTCTATCCTTTTAGACATTTCCAATATTTCCAACATTTCGGAAATACTTGATGGTCGCAACAATAACAATGTTGATTGACGCATTGAATACTGATTCACCATCTTCATTGCTATCAACCAGATCGTCTTGTTTCGATAATCGTGTCCAGCAAACATTTAGGTTTGGATTTCCCAATTTCATTTCATTATTTCAATTTGGAGGCAACATACCTGGCACAAATTACGATTTTGTGAGTATGGTATCGAGTGATGAATTTCCTAACCAACTTCCTATTTCAATCTTTTTAGGATCTGAAAGAATTTGTCCAGTTCTGATGGCAAGGATATATTGAAATGCGGTGGAAAGTTTACCGCAAATACAACAACTCGGCTGACAGACTCAATAATTGGACATGAGAAACATATTTTTTTAATGGCAAAGAAAAACATTTTAATTTGTTTGATATATAGGTCTTTTTTATTGATACTTATATTTTGTTGTTTTACATTATTTTTGTTTTTTCTATATCTTCCAGAGTTTGTTTTGGTTTTGTCAATAATTGGCCCCAATGAGTAACCTACTGCATTTACAAAATTATGTACCTATAGTAACGTCTCATAGTCTGAATTGTTATAGAAAAATATCCTGTTCAATGAACAATATCAAATTGGCTTCTGAACTCAAACGAGTGTTCAAATAACCACACTAGATGTGCTTGCGTAAACAAAATAGTTTAAATACTCGGAACCAGTAATTATTTGTAAAAATAGTATAATCGGATTTCTTGGCATGTTTTTTTAGTATTTTTTTCTCTCTTTCAAAGAAGATCGACGTTTCGCAGACTATTTTGCTTTCGTTATCAAAAGTTAACAAAGACAGGTCTTATTATCCCCCAACAAATTGAAGATACAGTTCTTTCTTTCTCTTCTTCAATAAATTTTGACAACGTAAGCAGATATAGTTTTTGAAACGTCAATTTTTTTTGAAAAGGGAAGTATTATTCAGTTATCGTATCAAATTCAGATTAAAATGTTACTCATCTGGGCAAATTGACTTCCTCACTTTCTACGCTCGTACATATATCCATGAAATTAAATTTTTTTGTTTTTAGACTGTGAAAGGTTGAAATACTCGAAGAACATGTCAAGAAACCTGGTTTGGTAATTTCAGCAATACTAGTTCACATTATCTTAACTTATTTGGTTAGGAAAGCATACCCAGTTTGGTTATCACATTCTTTTAGATTCAAAAGCCAATTTGGCATTGTTCTATGAACAGAATATATTTCCACACAAACCACCTGTTTTTCAAAAGGGGAACATTCTCCATGAAAACTCGAAAATGAAAAATGTGATTTAATTGTTATATCTAACAAAAAAAACTACTTCCTTTTTTACTTTTAGATTTTTTCTTTAGTTTTCAGTTAGAGTCTTTTCACAATATCTATCAGATGTAGTTCAATGTCCAGCTTGGCTTGTGTCGGGGAAGTAGTTGTTTTCTGTTAGATATTAAAATGAATAAAATTTTTTATTTTTGAATTTTCATGAAGAATGTTTCCCTTTTCAACATGAATACCTCCCAAGAGGTTATCTTGACCGATGGAAAATAGCGACTAAAGTTTGTCTTCCAGCCGCAAATGATTCCACAACAGATTTTATAAATATCCTATCCATATTTTCGAACAAAAATCACCTGTTTTTGTTATCTCAACAATATCGTTTTGGGATTATCCAACTAAACTGTTTCTATGTAAGAGCACTTTTAGTGTGGTTACTCCAACAGCATTCATCCAGATGCTGTAGCTGATTTGGTATTGTTCTTCGAACAGGATATTTTCCCATACCAAAGCAATGTTTTGGTTATATCAATAATATCAGTTTGGATCCTTCAACTGAACTGATTTATATGTGCAAGCAGCATTTCTAGTTTGGTTACTTCAGCAACGTAAAACAATTTTGGTTTGGTTGTCTCAACAGTATTTATTTAGATCCTCCAACCTTACTAGTTCAGTTGTCTCAACATGATTCTGTAACCTGAATTCTACTGTTATAGCATTCGCAAATGAAACATCTCGGTTGGTTGCCTTGGACAATATCGTTTAGATCCTCTAACCAAACTCGTTTTTTCCACAAACAATCATACTTGGGTTCTGTAAACGATCTGTTCAAATGTTTTCCCAACCCAACTATTACGAAAAAGTTCCCGTAACAATAACAACCTGTTGTGCCTATATTAACCATGTTTTTGGTTGAAAGTATTGTTGTGGAATTTTCTTTTTTCAGTGATACCTATTACCCCCAACGGCCCCAACAGATTCAACTTCCACTTTTGGCCTTGAAACCAAGCACGTATAAGGTCTCTTTTTCTATCACCGAACATTTCACAATAGAATAGTTTACATGAAAAAGGATCTGATATTCCCGTCTCATCTGTTTCGGTAACTTAATGCAACGGCTTCAGTCACGTGTATTTCACATGAAACTGTAGATGAATATAGCTGGTAATTTTCCACCCATTAAACAGAATTAATTGAAATTGTTCATTCACGTTACATAATAGATGCCTTGAGCATTCACATCAAGTTTTTCGAGAACTTTCTAATGAATCTCTTATTAGGTGCTTAATTGACTATTGCATAAGTTTCCCCTTTTTGAAGTTGACACAATGCGGTTGCTTCACTTAAAAAGGACATTTTTCTGGGGAACGAACAGGTGGTTGAATGAAGAAGTTATTATTGGAGAAAGACTCTAAGACTTTTTGACGAGATTATGTATTCAATATTCCAGTTATTGGAAATATGATCTGTTTGTTGAAAATTTGCAGGTGCGCTTCCAACAAGTTATTAATTATCAGTACTGAACAAAAAATCCATAGACGTATAAATCTGTCGTTATTATCTCTTTGGGCATTTTACTTTTGATGAAAGTTAGTATGTATTGTGTGTCACAGTTTGAACAGCAACAAAAAAAGGCATAAATATGATTGTTTCACGAGACAAGAGTGACTGTTGATCTTGTCATGAAATCAACAAAAGAATAGAGATAAGATAAAAAAACTTTTTCTCATTGAATTATATTGAACGAGTACTGAATTACAATAAAAACTTGATATAGTCAAAATCGGTCTTAACGTGCGGGTGTGAGACTTAGTCACCGACAATTTATTTAGTTTCCTCTCATTCCATTGTGTTGAATCATACCCATTCAAATAAAATCCCAATGAGACAGACATATATGATTTTTAAATGCGAAAAGCAGATGTGTTAATGATAATGATTTTCAGCAGCGCTAAACGCACGATAAGACCGATTTGGACTATATTATAATGACGAAGTTTTGTGCTATCAATTCGATGACAGCTGGATGACAACTCTCACACAACTTGATTTTAAAATGTATTTTTACTGCTTTTAAGGCCAGGACTTGCCCATGAATATAGAAATTGTCCATAAACCGGCCGGCTAGGTAGTACTCTCAATGGAAGAAATATAAAGTCAATAATTCATTGGTAAGACAACATAGTTTTGTTTACTGCACGTTTGAAGACGCCACTGCTTGTTTTGACCTCTGCAACTCTGCATACATTGTGCTTGCCAGGAAACATTTTTGTCACTCTGCCAGTTTTCCAACACATAGAAGAAAGATTATCCTCTTTTAACAATACCAAAGAACCACAAGCTTCAGAATTCGTACTTCAGAAAATCCACTTGTTTCGTTGCTGCAAATTATGTAGATAGCCATGGGACCACCTAGATCATATATGCTGATTAAGCTGTTTGATGCGCTCATAATGGTTGAGTCGATTGCTCGGCACAGTTTGAATATCCTCTTCGGATATCGATGCGGGTGGTTCGCCGATTAAAAAATATCCGGGAGTTAGGGGTTGAAGGTTGTTAGGATCATTGGATAAAGTGGATATGGGTCTTGAGTTCAGGATAGCCTCTATTCCGGTTAAAATGGTATGAAAGTCTTCATACGTTAAACGTGCTTCACATAAAACTCTCTTCATGTGGTATTTCATCTGCTCGATTGCAGACTCCCATAGTCTACCAAAATTCGGTGCTCGATGTGGAATAAAATGCCAACAAACATGATTTTCAAGTAAATAGTCACTTGCCGAGCTATTACCTATTATTTTCAAAATTTGTTCTCTCGAATTTTTAAAAATATTGTTTGCTTCGACAAAATTCAGGCAATTAATTGTCACTGTAATAGTTCCGCGTCGAGCAACAGATCGTTTTAATGCGCTTAGAAAAGCTTCAGGTGATAAACTACGACAAGCTCTAAGTGTGTGGCTTTGGTCAAAAGAAAATGAAAAGGCATACACAATTTTTAATGAATTTTCGATTTGATGAATTGGCTAAGGCATTCGCGGCCGAAATTTTCACTATTACTATTTTGAATCGGGTTTGAAGGCCGTCGTGGTTTGGAATACTTTCCTAACGTTTCGCTAGCGCGAGTGGCTAGCTTCTTCAGAGGTCTGTTCATCTTCGTTCTACTCCGATGACTGAGCTAGGTCTGCCTCTCAAGTCATATTTATGGGTCGTAAGGTAGTTTTGGGTATTAATTACCTGGGTCGCATTTACACTTGTTATTGTGGTAGTCGAAAACATCTCCTTATTACCTGCTGTCATTAATTCGTTACTTGTCCTTTCCCTTGCATTTCTCAGAATTGGGGCCCATATGCGGAGAGGACACTCCAACGGTTGCACGTGCATATCTACCATACATCCATAGAGTCACTGACAGAATCGGTAAAATCCTGGGAAAACACAGAATATAGACAGTTTTCAAGTCCACTAAGAAAATACAGAAAAGCCTTAGGTCAGCAAAGGACAAAAGGGACCCGCTATCGGCCGCGGGGGTATATCGTATACCGTGTACTTGCGGAAAAGTGTATATCGGAACCACGAAAAGATCCATAGGAACCAGGCTGAAGGAACATCAGCGAAACTGTAGATTAGGTCAAACAGACAAATCGGCAGTAGCGGAACACGCACTCAGTGTTGGGGAACATAGGATACGGTTTGACGACGTAAAACTCCTTGCCCCCAACCAAGTGCATCACAGCCGTCTCGTACGAGAAGCAATAGAAATCCACAAACATACGGAGAATTTCAACAGAAAGGAAGAAACCCTGAATATCAACCGCATATGGGCCCCAATTCTGAGAAATGCGAGGGAAAGGACAAGTAACGAATTAATGACAGCAGGTAATAAGGAGATGTTTTCGACTACCACAATAACAAGTGCAAATGTGACCCAGGTAATTAATACCCAGAACTACCTTACGACCCATAAATATGACCTGAGAGTCAGACCTAGCTCAGTCATCGGAGTAGAACGAAGATGAACAGACCTCTGAAGAAGCTAGCCACTCGCGCTAGCGAAACGTTAGGAAAGCATTCCTAACCACGACGGCCTTCAAACCCGATTCAAAATAGTAATAGTGAATTTTCGATTTCTTATGATTCCTTCCTTAACAAGAAAAGGTCCCGCGAAATCCACTCCACAAGATAAAAAGGGTCGTAAAGGAGTGATGCCGGATACTGGTGAATTTCTCATTACAGGAATATAACTGGTAGGATACGCCTTGAAACAACGTCGAAAGACACCCTTTATTAAATTTTTGGCATTCAATGGCCAGAATTTGCGCCTGATGTTACATAAAACGCTCTGAACAACTCCGTGATAAGTAGTGATATGTTCATGATGAATTATTATTTTAGTAAGTTCATGATCACCTGCAATAATATAGGAAATTTATGATCAAACTTTAAGGCAGATTGAGCGAGTCTTCCGCCTACTCCTAATATATTTTCAGAATCTAGAAAAGAAAAAGTTTGCTATTTTTGGAATGTTTAGTTTCTTCTTTGAAAAAAATATTTCTTTCGCAAATGTTTGATCTTGAATTATCTTTGAACAACCAGTCTGCTCCTGACCTCTGAGTGCTGGCAATTGTTGAAATTCACCGCATCTACTCCTCGCGAAATTAGGGTTATCAGCTGATGGTACATGACCCTATTCTGAATTATATGCGATTAATTTCCGCAACCCTGTTACCTACGAATGAGCCAAGACAAGACAATAGGTAATTAGTCCAAAGAAAAACATCATTTATATCAATTTAGAAAGATTTATGAATTGTATTGATTAGGTTTGCTAATAATAGTGCTCCACATAATTCAAGGCGTGGAAGGGTTACTACTCTTAAGGGGGCCACGCGTGATTTTGCACAAATTAAATACGAGTTTTATCGAAATGTAATTTGTTTTCAAAATATGTCTGGGTATCGCTATTTGATTTAAATTTTTGGGATCAGACATGAAATTCTAAAATTTTCTCAACATTTTGAGTTTGTGCAAACTTTCAATAAAATATCAACTTTTTATGAATAAAAAAAAAATTAAATTAAAATTTATTGCGAGTACTGATGTACTCAAGTTCATTAGGGCTATGTTTTGGACCATATTTGATACTAATTATTTTTTATCTCGATAACAGATAGAGAAAGGCATCATGAACAAAAAATTATTATAATAAAAGAGCAATTCCAAAAATTTGTTAATATACGGGGTGTTCTATTTATAAGAATAAAGTTGCTAGGACTTTTTGATAGAAGTGGCCACGTCGCAATGCTAAAAATATATTTGATCGATAGAACACGTAGGGAAATGTAAGATGTGAAATATTCAGAAAAATCCTGCTTTGCGTTTACCATAAACGTCCAACCTACGAAATAGATCGAATATCTTCAAAAAGCATGTGTTCTGAGAAAAATGCAAAAACACGTCGATTTTTAATCTAATGGGGACATCTTCCTCTCATAATCTCAACTGTCATACCTCTCTCCCCTCCCTCCATTTGAGGAAGCAGCAAAATGCAATTGTACTCTTGTAACATTATATTTCCCATATTTCAACAGTGATTCAATTTAAAGATTATTAATAAAAAATGAAGTGGAAGACCAGTTGTTCGGTATTGATTCAAAGTCTCAAAGCATTCAATATTATATTATTCATATTATATTTTTCACTCTTTTTAAAAACTCTATTTTCGCAAATATAAAATGAGGAGACTCGTAGAAGGCATGCCGAACTGTCGACCAGAGACGGGCAGTACCTATTTTGCGCTGTACCGGCACACACGTTCGCCTTTTTGGCCCACATACAAGATATTGAATGACATTTTGTGAAGTGAACTGCCAAACGTTCTACAAGACCCAGGGGTACCCCTGCAAAAGTGGTGAAGAGTATAAAAGTGAGTTTCAATTACAGTTTTTTATGTGTCTCCCTTTTTTCGCTCAGTTATTTTGTATACTTATTCAAACATCGCTCATATATTGAAGATTATTCAAAGATAAAACTCATTTACAGTCCATTTATGCTTTCTCGCCCAACATTTGGTCCATTCGACCCGCGATACTGATCTTGAATGCTTTGATATAAAAAACAGTTTTTACGACATATGTAAATTTCACTATATATCGATATTCACCCATTTCAAACGAAATCATTTCTTGACTACCAGCTTACTGGAACTCGATACACGAATCGAAATTCAGAATTTGAATTTATTCTTTATTTACAACTGGGACCTGCATACCTTCTCTAAATAAATATATTCGTAGTGCGTAGTGATCATCCATAGCTCAATAAATAGTTTAGTTATTTGTTTTCCGTGGTATCTTTTTTAGTTAGAGGTTCACCAGAAAATTCACTCCTTATTATGGCTGATAATGAAAAACTCAAAACCTTGATTGCAATTAAAGTTAATGAAATCAAATTTGCTGCTGATAATGCATTAATTCACAGAGAACTTCACAGTATTTTTATTTGTCGATTTAAAACACTTGAAACGGTTAAGGAAACCTTTGATAAAATTCATAACTCTATTATTGCTCTTATTTCTAATATGGAAGGAGTTGACGCTGCTCCTCATCATTAAGTTTTGAGTGAAGTCGATGCAAATTATTTTCACAGTCAAGCTATTTATTATCAATTTTTTAAGGATAACTTAACTACAAATAATGCCGCTGTTGCCAATAATACTTCAAGTCGCACAGTTTTGAATATCAAATTACCTAAAATGTCACTACCGTCCTTTGATGGGGATGTTATAAATTGGCAAACCTTTATAGATCAATTCGATTCAATGATTCATAATAATCACTCACTATCGAATATTGATAAATTCAATTATTTGTTGGGTTGTGTAAGAGGCACAGCACAAAATTGTAGTTAAATCGACTCCTCTCACTTCTCAAAATTATCCTGTTGCATACCAAGCTTTGAGAAAGCGTTTTGAGAATAAAAAAAATTGCTCCTGTTCATTGGCATATTTTGGAACAAACTGAAAAATTATCACTCCAAATGCCAAAGCTCTTAAAGCCCTCTTGGAAACATTTGAAGAAAATGGCTCAATTCAGGAAAATTTGAAATACCCAGTAAAGCAATGGGATTTTATTTTATATAGTATGTTATTTAATAGACTCAATTCTCAATCAGAAATCAACTTTGGTGCAGCCAATCCTGATTTAAAGGAGGGTGAATATTATTCCTCGCTTGTGCAATATTTACATATTCAATGTGATTCTCTTACAGCTGTTTCAATCCCCATAATTCTAAAAGAACTTGTCCTCGTAACGATTCTAATGATGCTCTTCACCGGAAATATATCACGTTTATGACATATTCAAAATCAAAATGTCAATTATACTCTAATGATCATTTGATTTATCAATGCCCGGTTTTTTTCTCGAAATCGTCTAAAGATCGTCACGCACTTGCAAAGAATAACAAGTGGTACATTAACTGTTTAGGTACTAAACATATTACTAGTCGATGTACTAGTTCTGCACTCTGTAAAAAATATTCTTGACCTCATCATAGCCTATTGCATTTTTCTCGCGACGTTTCCCCTCATCATTCTTCGTGCTCAGGTACTAACGCATCTCACACTTTATCTCAATCACTGAATTATCCTCAAATTACTGAACCACCTCAACAGGGTGATCTTGTGAATACACAATCTGTTTCCTCTTTGTTGTCTAATGGCAAATGTACAGTACTTTTGCCCACCGATATAATAGATGCTCTTGATATTTATGGTCGGTATCATAAAGTGAGGGTCACTCTGGATAGTGCAAGTCAAACTTATTTTATCTCATGAGTGTTGCATCAAGCTAGGACTTGATTGCCATCCACTCAAGCTCGATATTTATGGTGTCGAAATGTCTACTCTCCACTCTTCTCTCGGTACTTCTTGTACTATCAAACCCAATGACAAATCTGATCCAATCTTCACTTCTAAGTTTGTTGTCATTACTCAAATTTGCTCTAACATACCCAGCGTTAATGTTTCTCAAGAGCTCTTACAGAAATTCTCACATTTAGAATTTGCGGATCCTTCTTTATATGTTTCGGGTCCCATAGATATGCTTCTAGGAGCCGAAATATTTGCCTCTTCTCTTTCTGGAAGGTCATAATCAATGAACCTGCCCTGGTGAAAACAATTTTTGACTGGATTGTCATGGGTGGAGTCGAAGTTGCCTCTGAATTTATTACTCGTTCATTTGCACTTTACTAGACTTCTCTTTCGAAGAATCATTAAAAAAATTGTGAGAGTTAGATGTGGTTTCACATTCCTCACAAATTTCTTCTGATGATGAATTAGCTGAGTGTCTTTATCAAAATACACTATGGCGTACTGAATCTGGAAGGTATTGTGTTGAGTTGCCATTGAAAGATGGAAAACCCACATTTCACGGGTCGGGAGATATTGCCTTAAAGAGATTTTTCAATATTGAGCGTCGCCTTCGGAGAAATACCCAGTTATATCAAGATTATTCTAATTTTATGAAGGACTACCTCCAATCGGGTCATATGGAAATTATATCTCACATCACCCCACTTCCTAAAAGTTACTTCATTCCTCACCACTGCGTTGTTAAACAGGAACAATCTTCTACTAAGATCAGAGTAGTTTTTGATGGTTCCGCTAAGTCTTTGTACGGAAAGTCCTTGCATGATACTTTATTGACGGGCCCCAAGCTTTACCAAGATATGCTGTCTATTTTCGCCCACCTTCGACAAATGCAAATAATTATGTAAATGAACTGAATGAATACTTAGGTAACGTACAAGATCATCAAATAGAAGTATTCTTAGGTGATATCAATCTCAATATAGCAGACAAATTTTCAGCGGAAATAACTAACTACGTAAATACTTTGAATGAAAATGGATTCGAATCATACATCAACTCGGCCACAAGAAAAACTGAAAATAATGCAACCATAATTGATCACATATTCGTTAGGCGTTCCCGACATATTAATGGATCTACAAATCTCACACCAATGATCATTGAAACTAACTTGAGCGATCACTATTCAACACTGTTAAGTATCAAATTTACAGATCCACAAAACCAAACTCATATACAATATAATCATAGAAAATTACTTAAAAAAACAGATTTTAATAAACTTAAAAAAATTGTGCACAAAGAAAAATGGGAAGAAATTCTCAACTCTCGCGACGCCCAGTTTGCTTATGACATATTTATTAACAAAATTAACAGCTTACGCAAACGAGTGAAATAAAAAATTGTAACAGAAAAATTAAGCCTTGGATTACTAATGGATTAATAAATTCAATTAAGTATCGCAACAACTTGAAAAGGAAATTTAATACACATCCTTCAGCAGAGTCAAAAGTACGGTATACACAATACAGAAATATGTTGAATAGTTTACTAAAACGAACAAAAAATGAATACTATAAATCGCAAATTCAAGAAGCTGGGAATAATTACAGAAAAATTTGGGAAACAATAAATTGCGCTACAAATTCTAAATCAAGGAAGAGGGAACTGGGTAATATAAAAATAAAAAACAATGAAAAAATTGAACTAACGGACAACGAAGAAAAAGCTGATACTTTCAACAAGTATTTTGTGAATGTAGGAAATGAAATGGCATCAAAAATAAAAGAAGTTAATGATAGTCTCGAATTGAATAGAATATTGCCAAAACAGAATGTGTCATCTTCCATATTTCTGAAACCTGTTACTAACAATGAACTGATCATAGAGATAGGAACATTAAAAAGCAACACCTCGGCAGGTCAAGATGGTATTTATGGCAAACTGATAAAGTTTATTCATACTGATATCATTCTACCCCTGACTCATATCATTAACCTAACTTCTACAAGCGGTGTAATCCCAAGTCAATGGAAAGAATCTATAATTACTCCCATACATAAAGCAGGAGATTATAAAAATACTTGCAACTACAGACCCATATCCGTAATATGTAATTTTGGAAAACTGTTTGAAAAATGTCTGAAAAATAGACTGGTAGACTTTTTTGGAATTAATGACGTACTGACAGATAGACAATTTGGATTTTAAAAAAATACTAGCACGGAAAATGCGGTTATGGATCTTATTCAGGAGATAGTGGTAGATTTGGACAAATCAAGAAAATCCATGGCTGTGTTTCTTGATTTGGCCAAAGCTTTTGATACTGTTTCTCATAATGTGTTATTAGATAGGCTTAATAAGGTTGGTATAAGAGGTCGTGCATTAAAACTGTTACAATCGTACTTAACAGATAGAATCCAGAGAGTCAAAGTCGAAAATGTATTGAGTGATCCACTCAAAATAAATTGCGGGGTACCACAAGGAACGGTACTAGGTCCGATACTGTTCTTGGTATATATTAATAAAATTGCTAATCTAAAAGAATTTCAAGGCCACTCAGTATCTTATGCAGATGATACGGCAATCGTTTTCAGTGATGACTCTTGGGATGGGCTGTATAAGAAAGCCGAGAAGAGTCTGACCTCCATGTACCTATGGCTGAATCACAGTTTACTTAGCCTCAACTTTCAAAAGAGTAAATTCATCACTTTCAGCCTGAATACCGTAGATCAACCTGGGAAGAATCAGCTAAGCATTCATGAACATTCATGTCAATCCCTCAATTGGGTTGCCCTGTAATTGAGAAAACTGATAAAATGAAATATTTAGGCATTATAGTTGACCAATTTCTGAGGTGGGACGAACATGCAACTTACATTAAAAAAAAACTCAGACAACTGATGCACAAATTTTATTTACTACGAGATATTCTGAACCGTAAAAACATTGATTTATAATTCATTAGCAGAATCTCTCTTGAGATATTGCATTACAATCTGGGGAGGACTTAGCAAAAATGCCCAAAAAAGTCTACAAGTTACACAAAATAGTCTCATTAAAATATGCATGAAGAAAACCAGACTTTTTTCAACAACTTTACTATATGAAGAAGCAGATGTATTCAATATAAAAAAAACTATTTATGTACCAATCTTTACTATTCATGCACTCAAAAACTGAACCAAAAATCAACACTAACAAACTGCACCAAACTCAATCGATCACTAACATATCTATAGAAATACCACGGTTCTCGAAAAGCCATGCACATAAAAGTATTTTTTATATTGGTCCAAAATTGTGTAATTCAATTTCATATGAACTAAAAAATATCAAAGGTAAATTTATTTTCAAGAGAGAAATAAAAAAACTTATCAATGGAAACGAAATCAATTTAGATGTAATTGTATGATGACACTCACTCATTCACTCATTCACTCACTCCCACTGAAAAATATTACAAGTATAAATACTGACAAAAAAAAATAACCTCCTTTTGATTCAATCAATGAATTAATCAGCTCCCTAACTGAATCTGCATATTATCAAAATATTATTAACCATTATTTATGTTGTCCTCTGAATTGGTATTGGAAGACATAATAGAAGCACCGCAGTGCTTAGATGGCTTCATATCAATCTGGGGATACAGTTCAATAATCTATTTTTGATTTTTTTTTTATTTTATAATTGTTATTATATTTAGGTATGTATTATATTTATTTGATAAGAGAGAATATTTAATGCAATGTTATTTATATGTGTATACATTGAAGCATCTGAATAAACTTGAATTTTATTGAAGTTTCATCTCCACGCCATAGCGTTTTGCTGTAATATTCGTCAGATGTTCAGACAAATTCTTATTGAACCTCAGTATAGGGACTACCAAAGAATTTTGTGGAGATTTTCTAAAGACGATCCTGTTCAGGAATATCGCTTGAATACTGTTACTTATGGTCTCGCATCTCCTTTTCTTGCTAACGATTCTTGAGGTTGCAGAAGATTATTCATCAGAATACCCCCTTGCTGCGGCCATTTTAAGGAGTGACTGTTACGTTGATAACATAGTTTCAGGTTTTAAAAGTGTTGATCAAGCTTTAAAACTTCAATCTGAACTTATTCAACTTCTTCAGTATGGCAATCTTGAATTACGAAAATGGGTTGCCAATAATTCGACAGTCATCTCTCATCTTCCCCATTCTCATTGTATATTGTCATCCATTGTCACTAAATTTTGATATTAATTTGAAAGTAAAAATTTTAGGCTTGATGTGGAACCCCTCGTCAGACACATTTTCATTTGATATTTCCTCACTAGATAGGCCTTGTACTAAACGCGCACTTTTGTCTGAATTGGCAAGAACCTTTGATTCTATGGGCTTACTCACCCCATTAACCCTTAAACTCAAACTTATGGTGCAACATCTTTTTACTTTGGGCATTGGTTGGGATTCTGAAATACCCCAAAATATTACCCATTCTTGGCTACGATTCAAGTCTGAACTGAACTCTCTTCAGACATTTCAACTTCCCCGGAAAATTAGCTACAGTGATTCTTCAATCATGGATCTACATGGTTTTGGAGATGCTTCTGAAGCTGGATACGCTTGTGTTGTCTATCTTCGAGTAATAACGAATTATAATGTTAAAGTTTATTTTCTTTGTTCTAAGTCACGCGTAGCTCCCTTGAAAAAAATCGGCATACCTCGTCTTGAGTTGTGCGCATCCTTACTTTTGGATGATTTATTAATATATGCGCAGAATGTGTTCTCAACCTCTTTTTTGATTCCAAAGGTTGAAGCTCATACGGATTCATCAGTTGTTTTATAATGGATTAAATCTTCACCACATAAATGGTCAACTTTTGTTAGTAATCGAGTCACTCAGATACAGGAAAAAATTCCTACTACTCAATGGTACCACATTTCTTCTGAAGAAAACCCGGCCGATTGTGCCGATTGTGGCCGGGTCCCAAATTTTGGTTATCATCTGGTGAAAACCATGGAAAAACTGTGAATTCTTCCTATACTATAATGGAATTGCGTAGGGTTGTCTGTGTTGTAACAGATAAAACTTATCCAATTTTATTTCCGATAAATAACTTCTCTAGTCTCTCAAAAATTCAAAGGATATTGTGTTCTGTACAATATTTTATTAACAATAATTCCAATCATAACTCCCGATTAGGTCCCTTGACAATTCAAAATTTAGAAAAGTCACCCATAATTCTTGTTCGAATTGTACAACAAGAAGTATTTTCGGAAGAAATTGAAAGTATAAACCTTCAAAAACCTCTTCCTGAAGCATTTTGTAAACTTACCCCATTCATCGATAACGATCAATGTCTCCGTATTGGTGGTCGTTTGTACCATTCGAGTCTCTCATTCTCTCAAAAACACCCTCTCATTCTTCCCCATGATCATAGACTTACTCAATTGATTGTTGAACATACTCATGTTTCTACATCCAAACCTTGCAATACTTGTTGGCTCAAAAGTTTTGGATATTCTGCTTTAAAAGAACCCTGAAAAAATACACTTCAAAGTGCCACAAATGCTTTAGAGTTGCTCCTAAGATTTCCCAATCCCTTATGGGTAATCTTCCTGAGGCCCTTATTTCACAAGTTAAGCCATTTTCTTGCGTCGGTGTAAATTATGAAGGTCCCTTTTTTGTAACGCAGGGTAAATTTCGTGGGGAAAAATCATACAAATCATATATTTGTTTATTTGTCTGTATGGCAACTAAGGCAATTCATATTGAACTCGCAACCGATCTCTTCTTGGACACTTTTTGGGCTGCTCTTCGTAGATTTATCTCTCGTAGAAGTCGCTGTTCTCATATTTATAGCGACTGTGGTAATGATTTTGTTGGAGCGTTCGAAGAAATATCTGCGCTAATGAAGCAGGTTGCTAACTTGGAAGGCATCACCTGACATTTTAATCTACCCTTGCCTCCTAATTTTGGCGGACTTTGGGAAGCTGGCATTAAATCTGTTGAAAGTCATTTGGCCCGCGTTGTAGGTGACCAGGTTTTTACTTTTGAAGAGTTCTACACCCATTTAGTTCAGATTGAGACTGTCCTTAACTTTAGGCCACTCTGTCTCTTGATTGACGATCCAAATGCTTGTCTCTTCGTACTTTCTCCTGGTATGTTCCTCACATTAGAGCCTCTTAATGCTCTGCCCGACCAAAACCTTGAAAATGTGAATATTGGCAGATTGTCTCATTGGCAATTATTTCAACAGTTCCAACAAAGTTTCTGGCGCAAATCATCGTTCGAAATGATTGAATTCAGCTACCCCAATTGAGAAGGATACTATGGTCCTTCTTAAGGACGATATTTTACCTCCTTTAAAATGGCACATGGGTAGAGTTGTGGATGTTCACCCTGGAAAAGACAAGGTTCGCGTTGCTACCATCAAAACCTGAAAGGGAACTTTAAGGCGCCCAGTCTCTAAAGTTTGCCCTCTACCAAATTCATAGGGGTGTAGTCTTTGTGGTCAATAAATTATTCATATTTTTTTTTATTATTATTATTGTTATTTTTGTATTAGATATAATTTTCCGTTATACTAGTTATATAATCAGTTTTGCACAATTTCTCGGGTTTGAAATTATTGGTCAAACTATCATTGCAATATTTCTCGCATATAAAAATGTTCCATTTTGGTGGCCGGTATGTTCGGTATTCATTCAAAGTCTCAAAGCAATCAATATCATGTATATTTTTTACTCTTTTCGAAAACTCTATTTTCGCGAATATAAAATAAGGAGACTCGTAGAAGGCAGGCCGAACTGTCGACCAAAGACGGGCAGTATCTATTTTGCGCTGTACCGGCACACACGTTCGCCTTTCTGGCCCACAAGATTTTGAATGACATTTTGTGAAGTGAACTGCCAAACGTTTTACAAGACCCAGGGGTACCACTGCAAGAGTGGTGAAGACTATAAAAGTGAGTTTCAATTACAGTTTTTTATGTGTCTCCCTTTTTTCGCTCAGTTATTTTTTATACTTATTCAAACATTGCAAATATATTGAAAATTATTCAAAGATCAAACTCATTTACCAGTACTAACAATGTCATTGAGATTAATCGTTAAAAGATGTTGCATGTAAAACATGAAGCAACAATACATGTTAACAATTATTATAAAAACGAAGTTGGATCTGTGAGCCGTAAAGCATGGCAACAGGTAACAACAACTGTTGAAAAGAGCGTTATAGAAAATGGACGCTTAAATTTTTAAATGATTGGAGACATCTGCCATTTGTCAGTGTTAAGATGCCTAAAAACCCTGGTGTACCGACTTATAGCAAATCTGTGGGATAAAACGAGAGACATTCGCCAACTTGATTACGAGAAAACAAATGAATCCGTGGGCTGTTTTTTGAATATCCCACGACACTTGAGTGCACTGCCACCGTCGGTTTTCTTGTTAGGGTTAATTTTCATGAACAGAAGTTTGAAGTTTTGCCCACGATTCATGAACATGAAATTGATAAAACAATATAATTATTGGAATATACGAAATCACTGTCCACAATCAGTTTTGTTTGTTACATTTTCGACAAGATTTATTTCGACAGAAAAGTGTATTTTTTGATTAAGTACACTAAAAAGATTTCACCATTTCAAAATAAAAGGAATGCATGGAAAATAACCAAAACCTTATCAAGCTTATTGAAGAAAAAACATTGATAAATTTCAGTGGAAATGGAGAAAAAATTTTATTTTTCACTTTATCGCGGAGTTTCGCTACTTATGGAAGATTTCAAGAAACGGTAAGATATAAAAACGGATCCCCAGTTGATTGAATTAATTAGAAAACATTTTTGCCATAAAATATTGTCCACATGCATGGCGTTTTGAAATAAAATGTCTGTTTCAAAGTATGTTACAAATTCTAAGTGGTGAGTACTCAGTTTCTGTATTGAATATATAAATTTAACTACTTCATCTTTCTGGATTGTCGGCACAAAAACGGAACATGATCAAATTATTAAAATATAAGGAAAATTGAAGAAACACATTAATAATTTAAGAAAATTGCACAACATTTTTTTATTACACCACAACTATTGACTTTCAAATGGTTTTTAGATTTTTTTTGAATAAATGAGACAATTTTAGTGGAGTCATTTTTTCAATAAAACTTGATATTCCACTTCGAGTATGGACTATTACTTTCGTATGGCATACAATTAGCAATCACAACCACCATGTCCTTGGAATGTTGACAGTGTTGACACGAGAAAGAGGACGCCATTTCTGGAGTCGATTACAAAAGTAGACCACTAATTCATTTGTTCTATCTTTAAAAAATTCTAAACAAAATATAATCAGTTGTCATGAAACGCGTAAAGAGACAATTGGTTTTGGCTGCTAGGAGTACTATACAGTTCCAATTGCTTCCAAAGAGAAATTATTATTATGGGAATGAGATTTATGATATAAATATGAAATAGTATTTAATTTATCAATTATTTATATAATTACTTATTATTATTAAGTTATTCCAATTGAGCTGTTATTGAGAGTACTAGGGTTCTTGTCTAACATTAACAAGTAAGAATAGATAATTAAGGTATGTTCTTTTATTTAAACAATTACTGGATTGGAATATATATGTCATTTCCAAGAACACTCCTTTTGAAGCATTTCTCTCTTTAGTTGAAATTTTTGTGGAATTGTAGTCCATAATATGACCTTCATTGTGGACATGCTCACTGAGGGCATATCTCTCAGGGTGCCCATAAAAGTGACAGTAGAGAAAGTTTGAAATAAAACCTGTTCTCTATCTCATCCTGTGAGTATGTACAACATGATCGATATATTCAAAGACAATTGATATTTTTCACAGTATAATATACTCAAAAATTAGGAAAAATCCACTCGCAGACAGTATTTTCCACAATTAGCGTTAGACATCCAACCCTTTTTTGTAGTTCACCCTTTAGAGCTAGAAAAGAAGTTTAATGGAGAAATTTCTTTTTTTTACCTCTAAAATGATATACCCACAAATAAAAAATAGTTCTGTCGAGCCCCAAGAATATATGTATCCAGTGCCATGTTCTTTCCGCTCGATTTGGTTGACATGGCTTCGTTTTAGCGCCTTTGGGTGCTGTATGCCCAAACTCTTCTGTTGTATTCAAGTTTATTTTGCACGATTGAGGAGAAGAGGGACGGATACTGAGTCTATTGGTGCTGATATTCTGATATTTTTGATTTTTTCAGACTGTGCGATATTCTGTTGGACATGCAAGATCTTGATATAATTTTAACATCTTAAGATAAGTCAGAACATTGAAGTTTATATCGAAGCTCCAACCTTGCATATATTATTCCTCCTAACAATCAAAATATCAGAAACGCAATTTCTTTATCAGGAAGATATGCTAGGTTAAATTCAATGAACTGCTATTCACAGCTCCGAACAGTAGATAGACAATACAACTATGGCGGCATTTTTCTCGTGCCGCCGTAGTTGTATAGGATCAAGTTTTCGGTGCCGGGGGCGGTGTCTTTAGGCCGGGGGCCCCACCGAGGAACGTCCCCACTGAAGAGGGGGCACGCTAGAGCCCAATTGTCACTAGTTGTCAAAATCTAGTGACAGGGCCAGGGCCCCATTGAGTTTTCGGCGCCGGCGAGGTGCTAGGGGCGGGGTGGTGGTGGTGGGGAGGGGGGAAATTCGAACGCTAGACGTTGGAGAGAAAGCGCCGCATACGTCATTTTGAAGAAAGCGCGTTTAGAGTTCAGACGTACCTGTTGGTGCTCAGTAGTGAAATTGTACTTGTGATTTTGCCGGTTTAATTGCAAAGGTGAGTTTTTGTCTGTACATAGAGTGATTGTACGCGTGTGTGTGTGTCAATAGAAATCGTTTGAGCGTTTTGATACTGTTCATTTTGCCTTGTGAATTTTTTGCTATTCATTTTTTTTGCAAAGTGTTGCGTCCATATATACAGAGTGTATGGAACAAAATAGTGTTAGAGCATATATACAGTGCGTATCAAATTTTTCCATTTCATATACATCGTGAATGGAATAGATTCCATATATACAACTTGTGTGGAACAAAATATATACAGTGCGTATCAAATTTTTTTCCATTTTTACAGCTTGAATGAACATGCATATGTTGTTTGAATATTTGAGTGAAATATTTCTCTCTTTCGCAGATGTCCCACATCGATAAAATTAACAAGGTTGGTTTGGCCCGCAGGAAGGAGTTGAAGAAGTTGGCCGAGCCCCAGTTGATATTAGACGCAAGGGTGAAAATCACTAGATTCGAAGAGGCAATCCTCGTCGAGTTGGCAGATTTCAAAGTATTCCTGTCAAACAAAGCCACCGCTGCCCTCAAGAGTTACTTGCAGAAATTGACAGAGTCTCAGCACGTACTCATCTACAGGGGCGAACACAAGTCCGGAAAGCAGCAGCACCCGCAACAACTGTTCCACGCACAAAAGTGAGTTTTCTTGATTTTTCATTTATTTTTCGCATATTTTGTGTGTTGTATTTTTTGAATACAGATGAATTCCGATGCTACTGCCAATTTGGCCGCTGATATGATCAAAACTTTGAGGAAGGTGGAAAGAATTTTGTTAGAAAAATTCACCGCCGATGAACAAAAAACATGGCTGGCACATTGCAAAAAAACTGCTCGTCTTTTGACTAGTGCCATATCTGCCGAGGAGTCGATTGCAGACTCCAAACTTTGGCGGGCCATTTGAAAATCATTCGTAATTCCATAAAAAATTTGAGAGCTCGTCATGTCGGCGAAGGGGTTAAATCCAAATTATCGTCACGAATCAGGTAGGAGGATTTGAAGTCTGCATTTGCTTCTCGTTTGCGTACAGGTATAATCATAAATTTGGTGGATAAAGATATTCAGCAATTTTTCCGTGATGCTTATACCTTATTCAAACGACGAGTAAAAAATTTATTTAAAAAACAGGATATGATTAAGGTACATGCAACATTTTGCGGGGAATTTGTCAAAAATAATTTGAACGAGGAACAGAAAACTGAAGATAAATATTTCAACACTAAAAACGCTGTGATTGATAGGGGTACTGATTTGAAAGGGTGGTTCCTGGAAGACGTCATAGGTCAGGTGCAAAACAAATTATTCCAATTCGCCGAAAAGGAGAGCGGCTGGAGTCTCCAAAAAGTTGTCAGTTTGGAAATCAATACCAACAAATCCGGCATCGGCAACGGTTCGTCTTACATCGAGTTGCCAAAATCCATTGCCAAAAAGCAAGCTTGCATCAACATCAAAAATGATGATGATGCATGTTTTGCTTGGGCCATAGTTTCGGCTCTATATCCCGCTGATCGTAACAGCACCAACAGAACATCATCTTATCCCCACTATTCAAATGTTCTAAATTTGACAGGTATCAAATTTCTGATGAAATTCAGTTCCGAGTCGACTCACTTAACAAAAATTAGATCGTTATGTCAATTTACTCCTAATTCAAAATGAATATCACCCAAAATTGAACGATTACGAAGCGGTGCCAGATATAGATGACAAAAGTGATATACGCTATCATTTTTGTTGGATTAAGGATTTATCTCGGGTACTCAATGCACAACTTGGTAAGGATAAGTATAAAAAATACATTTGCGACAGGTGTTTGAATTATTTCAGAAGTGAAGGAAAATTGGACAGTCATACTGTTGATTGCCAAAAAACAAACACATGTAAAATTTCAATACAAACGTTCAACTTGAAAACACTGGGCGAGTACTCCGACTTGTACATGAAAACAGACATATTGCTCTTGGCTGATATTTTCGAAATTTTTTGAAATATCGGTCAAGAGACATATGGCCTGGACCCCGCATGGCATTACACCCTACCCGGCCATACGTGGGCGTGCATGTTGAAGTACACCCAGTGCAAGTTGCAGATTTTGAAGGACGTCGATATGCTCATGTTCATCGAGCGAGGAATTCGCGGGGGCATCAGTCAGTGCTGCAACAGGCGCTCCACGACAAATGATAAATACATGGGTGACAGGTATGACGTCACTCAGCCCTCCACTTATTTGCTATATCTCGATGTAAATAATTTATATCGGTGGGCCATGATGGAATATTTTCCGTACGGGGGATTCAAATGGCTCGAGAATGCTGCCGATTTGAATGTGCTCGAGGTGTCAGACACTTCGCCAATTGGCTATATTCTCGAAGTCGATTTGGAGTACCCCGAACACTTACATGACAAACACAAAGATTTTCCATTTCCACCAGGCTCAAAATTACCCAAATTAATGACCACCCTGTACAACGAAAAAACTATGTTGTACACTACAGAGTGTTGAAACAAGCACTGACGCACGGACTTGTACTTAGAAAAATTCACAAAGTGCTGCAATTCGACCAATCAGCCTAGCTCAAACCACATATTGAATTTAAGACGAGATTACGCGAAGAAGCAAAAACCACTTTCGGTAAAAATAACCACAAATCAGCCAATAACGCAGTATTCGGGAAAACGATGCTGAACATACGGAAACATCGTGTAGTGAAAAATTTGATTTCCAGCCCGAATTTCAAGAATCGCACTATTTTTGATGAGGACCTCGTCGCTATCGAGATGGCAAAAACGCATCTGTTGTTCAATAAGCCCATGTACATCGGAATGGCGATACTTGACATTTCCAAGGTTTGCGTGTATGATTTTCATCATGGCTTCATGATGAAAAAATACACGAGCGACCAGTGCAAGTTGATGTACACGGATACTGATTCGCTGATTTACGAGATCATATCAGATGACATTTATCAAAATTTATTGAAATTAGACATTGAAAAATTCGATACAAGTGATTACCCCACCAACAATCCTTATGGCATTCCCCTTGCAAACAAAAAAGTCCCGGCTTGATGAAAGATGAAGCGAATGGCCGAATTATGACGGATTTCGTGGGACCTCGTTCAGAGCTGTACACCTATAAGATACAGGATGGAAAATGCGTAAAAAATCCAAAGGAGTATAATACAACGTTGTCCAAAATAAAATCACTTTTGATGACTATGTAGAATGTGAAACATGCAGGAATGTGGGGTCTGACCAAATAAGAAGCGGTTGGCTCTGGATACCACAAAGAAATATTTATTGGGTCTTCGATAGGCGATCACCATATTCTCTGACATGTGTGTAACTATCCTAAAAGTAGTATAATCTAAATTATATGAAACAATTCCTTTATAGGATTCCTACTGGTGAATATTAAAAAGAAAGGGCTTACCTAAGACCAGGCTGCGTATTCAAGCAAATGAATATAACATGAAGGCCGTTTTGGCTCTTAAAAATAGCTTTAACAAATCAGCAAAATAGCCAACAAACCAGCAATGGCCGTCGCGCAGTTCTCCTTCAAATGACCACTTACACGAAATAATCCCCGTTGTGCCTTTTAAATAAAATATGAGTTTTTTATCCGCATTTCATTTCAGCACCTTATCTTTACAAATAAAAAACCGCAATTCAAATTAAAGTTCGAAAAGGACATACCTGCGCCATCTATCCATCAAAAGCCAAAACTAGCGAATTCTGGTCAAGGGTCCTTTAAGCATTATTCGCTTGATAAGTTGTACTTGCTCTATAAATCGCCAGGTGTGGCGGTTTGAGTTTTGGGCACAGATCAACAGTCGATAACACAGTTAGCCGTTAGTCGTATAAAAATGTTAGATCACCCGACGTTATTATCAAAATAAAAAGCTGAAACCTCCCAAAAACAAAATTTAAAAAAGGAACGTTTCCGCAACCTCAGCGGAATGTGGAATGTTTCGTTTCAAATGTTTGAAAAATCAGCGTGAGTAACATCTCAACGCTGTATTCGCTCTTTTGCGCACAACGTTTTTAGTGTTGAGCAAACAAAAATCGCTGAGTCCACATGACGACAAACGGTGTTTGATTGCCGGCTCTCATGATACTCTGCCATGGGGGCATTACAGTTTCATGAAAATGTAAAATTGTTTCAGACCCCCACCATGGCACACTCTATGCAAAATTTGTGTCATCAAGAAATCATCAGAGCCGCATCATCACTAGAACAATTTATTGAGACTTCACCTTTGCCGTGGTCCATCACGGGAAATATTGTCAAAATGTGTTGAGGCGATTGACCTTTCTACAGTCTGGCACACTTGGAGTACACACGAGAACTTGATACCGCAGACAGAAAAGACGCACTCGCCACCGAAGACTGGTCTATACATTTCACTGAAGATGTCTATTGCGTATGGATGAACCAGTACTATATTACGAACTACAGATTAAGTCTGTGTTATATTTGTTTCAAAGCCTTCAGAAAGGCCATGCAACACCATAAATTCCACAGTATCAGAGACCATAAACACATCGTGTACAATTCGAATAACTTGAGCGGATGGTATCGAAATCTTTCATCATGGTGTCACAACAGATTTGACGAGGTACTATTCACGCTGAAAACAAGCGATTCATGTCATTATAATTACAAAGGTCAAAACGCCTTCTCCATAAAACCGCTTCATTGGCTCTGGTAATGAGGATTCTGATCTTGATTGAATCAATGCAAAAACATACAAAAGTGAAGGTACTGCAAGAGTTCACCGACAGAAACGACCATTTTAGCATTGAAAACGCCATAAGAGATTTCAAGCTCAGAATTATCGGAATTTGCTCTTTCAAGGTCACGTGCTTGCTGCTCTGCCGTTCAGCTGTGACGTAGTCGAGCTCATCCGTATCAAAGATAAGAGTTTCCCAGTACTCAACGCCGGATAGTGAAAATGAATATTTGATATATATGCAATGGAATGAAAAAAAGGTTGCTAGACTGAGGGATCGAAGTGAGCCGACCGTCCATCTTCGGATTACAGAGCCGCACATCAACACACCAGGCTATGAGACCTCTTGGTACACGTAGGTTGAAATGTTGTTTATACAGCGCGAGCCGCCAATCGGCGAAGTCGAGCGGCGTCATCTACCGCACGCCGGGTTCTATCTACCGCACGCCGAGTGCTCGAATATTAAATAAAAAGAATAATGATTGTGAATGAATAAATTCGAATTGTTGAAGTGGTATAATAATAATGATGTTTGAAAAATTCGAAAAATGGCGGGGTAACGCACGTTGAAACAGTGCGAAACACACAAAATTACAGGCGCTGAAACGCATAAAATATGTAACGAAAATACGCGTTTTCACGTTTCGCAAAACAACTGAAATTACGAACGCAAAAAATACACTTTTCACATATATTTCTTATGGAGATTTGACATTTCAAAAACGTTTTCGCGTTTGAAAAAACAACTAAAATTTGAAACGCTAAAACACGTAAAAAACAGACCACAATAAGCGTTTTTCGCGTACGAAAAAACAGTTTAAATTTGAAACGCTAAAATATGCACAAATGCTAGTAAAATAAACGTTTTGAAGGGTTATTTCAATTATTCACTCTGAAACAATAACTCCCCCATTTCCCCCCATACATAAACAAAATTAATTCGTTTTGGTGCGATCAAACTGACTATCTGTCAGTATCTGTCTCCTAAATCCTGTCTTCTATCTCCTTGCCGCGTTGAGGTTTTTTGAAACGGTATACCTAGTCTCATGAAGAAAAAAATCCAAATGAAATTATCGGCGGTCTCAAGTAATTTCGAAGATACGGCATATGTCTGGATTTTGACTAGCATTTCCTAGAGACGTTTCTACCACGCATTCAGCAAAAACGAAAACAAAAAAACGTTGACCAACACGTGTCATTGAATCGAAAAACGGTGGCAGATGTGTCATCGAAAACGAAAAACGGTGGCAGACGTGTCATCGAAAACGAAAAACGTTGACAAATGTGTGAACACCCTGTATACGTAAAACAACAACTTTTGAATCCTCACCCCCAATTTATGCATTTTTCTTTGATTCATTTTTCCCGTCTAACATTGGTACACCTGGTATAACACGTTGACAAACAACAGCTGCCACCATGTTTTTTTTTCTTTCAAATGACGTATTGGTACACCCGGTATAGCACGTTAAAACATAACAACCTCGTTTCCCCACCATTTTCACATTTTTTAAACATTTTTATTAACACACTCTGAATATTACATCTATGATTATTATTCTCATAAGCGAGGATTGAATTACTGACGTACCTAAGCTTAGTTCGTTCTGGTTCGATCAAACAATACATAGATGTCTGATGTTATTCAATCTCTCTGTATGGGTGAGTAGTTGTTTTTTCAAATCCTCATATCCCCAATGATACGTTTTTAAATGTCAGATGTAATTCGACCTCTCTGTATGGGTAAGTAGTTGTTTCGGATCCTCCAATGTTTCAAGACGCTATACGTAAGCTTAGTTCGTTCTGGTTAGATCAGACAAAATTTATTGGGGTTTTTCAAAATGCTCTATATGAAAGGTTAGTTCGTTCTGGTTCGATCAAACTGAATGACAGGCTGAAGGAGATGGTGTGTGGGATTGTGTAAACAAGTCTCACTGAAGGCACGAAACTTCGAGCAAAACTTATTCCACATTGCACAGATAAAATTTTTGTGTTTCGGAACTCGTAGGGAGTGCTACACACGTAAAATCGTTCCTTCTCGATGGCGTCTTTGTACAAGTCACAAACACGGTCCAAATTAGCAACACGTTCTGCCCACTCTGCTGATGCCGATGATGATGAAGAATCGGCAGACACCAGTGACGAAGACATCAACTCATAGTTGGACGTCGCTGGATCGTTAGACTCGAAGTGCACTTCACCAGGCATGACGGTGCCGCTGGTTCACGATTTGAAGTATTTCGCAGTCAGCCCTGGAGAGGAGTGGTGTTCTGACAATTTTCCATTGGATTATAAGCGATTTGTTGCATTTATCCAGCTATTGTACTTGCTGCTGAAACCAAGCCATTTCACCAAGACTTTTCGACCCTTACGTCTAATCATTTTCTCCACTAGATATACAACAGGTTTTTTGTTTTTTGTGATTCCTGTTCGTAGAAAGCGTCTTTGATTGGTCGCCCTTCCAAATCCTCCAGCAAGTACGTGATTAATGGGTGATTTTCACGTTAACGACTTTGAAAAGTTCCGTCGTCCAATTGGGTGTATACCCCTTCTCGAACACATGTTTGGCCTTGCTAATTCGCACGAAGTCCCCAATTTTGAACTTTTTTTTGGCCAGCACGTCCCGCATAATCATACGCAAACTTGTACACCTTCCGTTCATTGTCTTTGGTGACGTCACACGGTTTCATGCCGATCGTCCGATGTTTGCGCTGAATGAAATTTTCGGCTATGTCCGGCAAAATATCCAGCCACTTGTAGGTGCCATTCGAACTGAAATATTTGAAGAGTTTCTCTTTCAACGTGCGTATTACTCGTCCCGCTATGGCCGTTTGATCTTCATGTACGTCCTGTAGTGTTTGATGTTGTACTTTTTCATGAGAGCCTGGAAACTGGCGTTGTAGAATAGGAACGTAGGACTCCTGTTCGATTTCGATAATATGTCCCCCATGGCTTTGATGACGTCTCGACCACCTTTGGTCTTCAAGGGCCGCACCCATAGGTATTTCGAGAAGGTGTCAATCACTACGAGAATTTAATTGTAGTTTTCATTGACTTTCGAGTATTTTTGAAGGTCGGCCAAGTCCATCTGCCACAGATCGTCGATTCCTTTGATGATGGTACGTCTGCGGGGAAATTTCCTTCTGGCCGGAGCATGGATCTCATCGACCAATTGTTTTTTGTCTGCGGACGATGCCATTTTTCCCAAACAACTGCGCAATGGTAATGCGCAGCTCCATTGTTATACTCTGAACTGAAGTCCAGAATCGTTAGCGTTCTCAACGTTTCTTCAATCTGCCTCTTCAAAGTCTCGTGGTTTTCAACGAAAGTGTGATGAATTTCATAACTCGAATGTCCAAGGTTTCGTGAGCGTGTTTCTGCGCATCCAGTTCCGCTCTGAGTATGACGTCATCAACGTTGTTTTTATTGACAACATCATTCGGAGTAGTTGGCGTTTCGACATTACATATTTTCACATGTTCAGCGTCAATGTCCCCGTTTGCCGTATAGTTGAGTATGATACCGGGGAAATGATAGGGCTGCTGCTGAGCGCGGCGAGCTGAGAAATTTTGATCGAATTTGTTGATGCTCGTGATGGAACTGTGGAGTGCAAAACGTTGACGCTTGTATTTATCGATTATAGCCTGCTTCTTTCAGCTCATTGATGATGACCACGATCTCGTTGTCGGTAGAGGTGCTGCCAGTATCTTTGGCTGCGGCAAGTAGCCTATGTCTGTCAATTAGATCATTGACGTCGTCTCAGTATACGTATTCTACAGGCTTCGTATTATATGTCAATTGATCTTGGAAACTGCCGCCCATTTTTGATTGACTTGGGTGGGGGTCTTTGAACAATGGGCGAATCAAGTTCTCTTATTTGTATGTCTGAGACGGATTCAGCCTACCTTTCGCATCTAAATGAGCACCTGTACTCAACAAATTTGCTTGTATGCCACCAAGTCGGGTCTCTGGTATTTGGGATTCTTGTAGGAAATCAAACTAGGTAATCCCGGAGTACCCTGGTATGTTTTACCGTCAATACGAATGTCCCCCGTATCTAAGTTCATCAACTTGATGCTGAGAATCCATTGCGCTCTGAGTCTGTCGTAAATGGGGCCGTGAGTCACATTGATTTTTTCGGATTCCGCACGATGTTCATCCACGAATTTAGATGCTACTTCGGGGTAAACTTCAAGCAATTCTTCGTCATTCTCGTCGGATTCATCGTAGTCATCCGTCTGATAGCTTTCCTCGTCTTCTTCTTCTTTCTTCATGGAGGTGGTGGGGAAAGGGGTCCTCAATGGCGGCTTTGGTTTCTCTTCTTTTTTCACTTTCAGCCGTCACTTAGCAGATGGCGGTGGAGGCATTGCTGCATTCAGTCTCTTCAGCGGCACCGTAATGGGTTTGAATAGCTCCATCCTGCTCGTATTTACAAATAGCACTATAATGTTACAATTGTCTCTGATCAACTGTTTGGGTATTTTTGAGTGGGTTTGACATAAATATGCAACGTCCACGGATTTATGGCGTCCCATGGCATAATACTCTCTGATTTTGTCTTGTTTGTCGCACGATACATCGTCGAATATGAAAATTGAGTGCTCTTTTGCCATTGACGGCTCGATAATCTTGTCATTGTCCCTGTATGGAAAGTAGCCCACTCCATTGACTTGTTTCAGCACATCGTGCAACAGCTGATATTTTGGTTGGTACAGCGATTTCGAATATACGTAAATATTCTTGCGTGCTCCGTTCGGGCTGAATAACAAACTCAGTACAGCGTTGGTTTCGCCACATCCGCTGGAGCCGCAAAATATGGTTCGGAATGAATTCGGTAGCAGAGGACCGTGTTTGCGTATTACACCATTGAAGCCGTTTCCACCAACGAAATCCAAATTGACTATTTCCAGAGCCGGCTCTTGTTGCACCACTTTCATTTTTCAGCTATAGACAGTTGAGTGCTTGAACGCAGCTATGTAAGTACAAGCGCAACGCCAATCGCGTCATTGTCATGCTAACCGTCGAACACGAAGGTCGTGGATTGGTGAACTCTGTGATGAATCGTTTGCCGTTCGAATTACATCTAACCGGATACCAATACTGCGGACCTGGCATCAAATTGCAGAAAAGGTTGGCACGTGGAGACGCTTGGGTGAATACCCTAGACGCTGCTTGCAGATCCCACGATATCTGGACTACAGACACAAGGCTGACTGGGTGCTGGAAAATCGAGCTTGTGAACGTGTCAAGTTCAAAGACGCGAAAGTAGGCGAGAAAGCTGCAGCTTGACTAGTCATCACAACTATGAGGGCGAAGCGTAATTTGGGCATGGGCATGAATGCTTCTGGTGCAAAATTTCCAAGGAAAAAGAGGTCGTTCAAAAAGGATGTGGTCTCAAATATCGCCAGTCATCTGCGAAGGACACTGGAACCTGACCAACTGAAAGATATGAGTGCAAAGGCTCTGCGAAAATCGTCGTTGGTAGCACTGCGTGCAGCCCGAGCCCAAGTCAAAAAATTGGGTGGTCGCAAAAACATCAAAGTGCCTCGAATAATACCTTTCGAAGCGAAGAGTGGAGGTTCGCTGCTTTTGCTTCCCATCTTCGCAGCTTTGGGAGCACTGGGATCGTTTTCTGGTGGTGCTAGCACCATAGCCAGGACCATCATCTCCTCGAAAAACGCCCGGAAGAAATTAGAGAAAGAGAAGCGCCACAATACTGCGATGGAGAACATCGGAAAGCAGGGATCTGACTTGTTTATGCGCAAAACAAGTCGCGGAAGCTATGGTCTTTTTCTCAAGAAGTTTGCAAAAAACTCCCAGTGAAGCTGCCCAATAGCAAGCGACCTTTGTATGTTGTGGACTTGGTCAAGTATGCCAAACGCCTGAAAATCCCTAAGTTAATTGGGGTTTTCATGCGCGACAACCTACCTCATTCCACGCCCATGTACAAAGAGTGCGCCATTGTCAATCTGGACTCGATAAAAATTCGTGGAACGCATTGGGTAGCTTACGTGAAAAGTGTACTCCGTGTGAAATACTTTGACAGTTTCGGCAATTTGAAACCGCCAGTGGAACTCAAACGATAGTTGAATGGTGGTGGAAATGTGACAATCTATTACAACAACGATCGCTATCAGACATTCGATCGAGCCAATTGCAGCCATTTGTATTTGGAATTCCTCTATGATCAAACAAACGATGGATGATACAACTAACAAAAAGACGGTGATCTTTAATGAAGAGCGCAATACGGTTCATTATAAAGAACCGTATCATATATGATCGTGTGGCGATTTGCATACAACACTTCGCGCGAATTGGGAACGTATGGTCATGAACAGGATTTGTTTCGCTAAACGAATCTCCAAACTTGCCTGCATAATTGACCCCATTTTGGATGTGGAACACAGGAGGTGGGTGTGGAAGTCTTTAAATGAAAGTGCATAACCCCCAAAGTGTCAGTCATGTCTTTGCTGTCCATCCTGACAGGTCACACTTCTACGCTAACTGCAGACTTTGCTCCGCCAATTCAATTGGACGAAGACAGCACTTACGGCTTGGCTTTGTTCGGTTTTCATTCGTACAACAGCATACCGAATATAACCGAAGGGAAATTCTATTACTTTGCCAACGAAGCGCCATCTCTTAGCAGCATCAACATACGAACTGGCTGTTACGAAATTAGTGATATTGCCAAGTTCATTCACAAACACATCGACAAACCGAGAGAGGTGAAGAAGAAGAGAGAAGTGGAGATTGACAGAGACAACAACGCTAAGGCAGCAGTGTTCTCTCTCAAACCCAATACCAATACGCTAAGTGCGAAATTTACAACAAGTACCATACCATAGACTTCACTCCAGAGGACTCTATCGGACGATTGTTGGGTTTCCCACCTCGAATACTTCCAGCTAGAATCGTTCACGTGTCTGACCTGCCCGTCAACATACTTAAAGTGCGAACAGTTCACATTGACAGTAACGTCACTTCGGGTGCTTTCTTCAACAAACGCCCCTCCCATACGATATACGAGTTTGCCGTTCGAGAAGATCCTGGATTTGCCATCGGCGAGACTCCCTCGAATCTCATCTATCTGTCTGTGAACAAGACGGAAATACACAACATAACCTTGAATATTCTCTATCAGGACTTTCGTAGTGTGAATTTCCATGGAAAAACTATCATCGTTCGACTGGTGTTGCGCAAGCTGTCAAATGGGGTTGGTATTCGATTTGAACGATCAACAGCATAAAAGTACTGAGAGCGTAGGCGTCAGTTCATTCGCGCAGACGCAGTCAACGAAAGCACACAAGTAGAAGAGCAAAGAGAGTACGAAGTTGCACTAGTATATCAACGAGAGTACGAAATTGCGAGAGTACGAAGTTGCACTAGTATAACAACGAGAGTACGAAGTTGCGAGAGTACGAAGTTGCACTAGTATAACAACGAGAGTACGAAGTTGCACTGTGAATCTGCCGGAATTTGGGGAATCGACGTTCCTCACAGCGAACATCCTATCAAATTTTTATTTCTAAGTCCAATGCTGAGTATTAAAATGAAAAAAGGTGACCAAGATGAGCAAATTTTCGATGTTCCATTGTGAATGAAGGATCCACAGCCCACCGAGGTTCGTCACAGCAACATCCTATCGAATTTTGTATACGCTATTGTAAATTTACCGAAATTAATGGAGTTTTTAATTTTTCATCAGGAGTAGTCTTCATCATTCTGCGAATCTTGACCCGTATTATAATAATGAATCTCTTGTAATTTGGCATAATTTCGAAGAGGACCCTGTACATATCTTCTGTGATTTGAACCCGAAACACCAGGACGGACATTTTTGATACGTTACTACAGAATTGAGGATCCCCTAGTTGAACATCACAGATGTAGTTTTCTTAATTTGGTGTCAATTCAGAGAGGACCCTGTTATTTTGATATTATGAAAAATATATATCTTCTTTTGAACCCGAAACGCCAGGGACGAACATCATGACAAATCTGTTTAAGTTATGGATCCCCAGTACCCCATGGTGGCCATCCAACGAATTTTTTGAGATTCGGATGCATCATATAAGTTTAGTGTTCATTATTCTGTTTTTACCAAGATGGTGGATCCCAGATGCCTCAGGGTGGATATCCCAATTTGATGAGCCATTGTGAATCTGTCGGAAAAGGATACCCAGTACCCCATTGCGACCATCGCATTAAATTTTTGATGAGTTAAAGATGTATCATATTCATATAGTAGCCTAACCTAAGTACGATGCTGAGTATTAAAATGGAAAAAAAGTCGTTTTGTTGTGGATTTGAACCACGTACCTTCGGCTTACCAAGCCGCAGAGATACCGATACGGCTACGAACCGTGTTTGTTCATTTAGTTGAAATGGTCGTTCATGAGAGAGAATGTGCAAGGTCTCGCAAATTGTTGGGTTGTGTTGTTTGATGTGAACAAATGGTCTTAAGCCGTACTCATCTTTAGCAAAATATCATACGGATTCAGCTGTTTGCATCACAAGGGGCTTTATCATTCACCGTGCGATGCATTCAGTCAACTGTCAGAATTACAGTAGCACAGGGCGAATATTTAAGAAAATTTTCAGCTGAGATTCACCGACATGGATGCATTCTATGAGTTATAAAAATGTAGACCTCATCATTCTGTTTTTTAATAATGTGAATCTGCATTTTTTAAACAATTTGTGTGACAATCACAAAGAAATGCCTAGTTAGTATTATTTTGGTAATCGACCCATAACATCTACGCTATCATTATAGACGCTCCTGTGTTTTAAGTTATTTTGGCGAATACCCCAGAGAGCATCATTATATCAATAATGTTTTAATTAGATTAGGAAAAGTAAACTCGCTTCCGTTTCTCAGTCTGACTGCATCTATGAATAGTGAAAAATACCCTGTCTACATTATTCTGTTTTTTATTCAAATACGAGTAATTTTAACAATTTGTGTAGTCTATGTTACAGAATTGAAGAAGTACGAAGTACTTGAGGTTTTTAGCGCAAATATGGTTAGGTACCTATAATGAGAAAAACTGATTTTTTTCTCGATTATTAGGTTCGTAGTGTATGCAGAAGTATGCTATTAATGAACGTAGGTTTTTGTTCTGGATCGATATAAATACATATCAATAAATAATAGTATGAGTTTTTGTGAGATGTCCTCTATACTATTAAGTAAAAAATCAGTTAATTAACCGTAACCGATTAGATTCTTGATGAAGAATTAATCATTTTAGAATTCCTAAACCAATTTCAATCACTCATTTTTATTTGTATCTGAACTACTAGTGCATTTTCGAATGAGGTTACAGATATTATATACTCTACGTAAGACTGAATGAGAACTCACGGTAACTTGGGTATCACTTATAGTTGTTGAATATGATTGAGTCAACACAAATAAATTTTGTCCCTTCTTGGTAGAGAAAGTACACTGGATTATGTCTTATTTAAAAATACTATGGATAAATGGGTGAACATGGCAGTGGAAGAAATATGAATATTTTCAATATTTAGTTATTGGTATACAGGGTGATGATAAGCATGTTTTGCATTAAATTATTAAAACGAGTGCCTACTCCCATAATTCTTATAATCATACATTATTTTGAAATGTATTCGTCACTGAGTAACAAGAAACTTAAGTGGACAGTTACTGTATTGGTGTGATAACATAAAAAATGGATTATTAACGAATAATGATTATATTTTGACAAAAATATAAAAATGTCATCAGGGGTATATTCAACTTTTAATATATCTCATGTAAAGTTATGAATTGAGTGGTATTTGTAGAAGTGGGGAATGTGTCTTTTTTCCAGTAAAAAAATATATTGAAACAATACTGCACATATCAATAGTGTAGAGATATCATATACATATTGATAATAACCAAAAAGAAAGAAAGAAGGAAAGAAGGAAGGATAGTGCATATGGAAACTGTAACTGAAGGAATATGAGTCGAAAAACACGTAAAAATAATAAAAAATATGGATTACCCATAGGATGAAATGACTATAGAAATAGAGAACAGGGGCATATACTATGCATGCGGCGGGTATTAAGGTTGACGTATTGGATGAAACGCCTAAAGTTTGCGAGTAGGGCCCCTTCCATAATTTTGTAATTGAAGAATTCGTCTTTTTTCCAGTAAAAAATAATATTGGAACGATAGTGCAGATGTCTATAGTGTTTAGATATCACGTACATATTGAATTATATAAGACAGATCTATGTACAAAGCTCCTCAAAGAGACAATTATTTTATTAAAACAGTCATTTCGCCACGACATCTTTAAATGGCTTCCTAAAAAACAAATGTAATAACAATGAGAAGAACTCTTAAGTAATAATAAAGAATATGGAGAATCTAAAGGATCTATAGGATGGATTGTAATTAAATATACAGTACAGCGCAAATAGTATTCGTGAGGCGGGTATCAAGAATTACGCATTGGTTGAAACTTTTCTTTGTGCAAAGAGAAATGCAGTACGAAATAAGACTAGATACGTTTCGAAGCTGGACTTCGGCTTTCCCACCAAGTAGGTTAGCTGAAGCAGGCTTTGTGTATACAGGCTCGGAAGATGTAGTCATATGTCTTTCATGTCAAGTTGAAGGGTTCCAATGGCAGCCAAATGATGATCCTATGGCGGACCATCGCGATTGGAGCCCCCTTTGTGATTTTGTTCAAAATTACCAACTCCACTACCAGACGTCGGCGACAGAACCAACAGATGGTGTTGATATCCCTCCAGAACGAAGGCTGATAGATGGCGATGCAGACTCACAGACCGCTAGTTCCGAGTTGAATTGTCACGTTTATTTTGTGAACGGCTTTGCGTAGGTTTATTTCTTGAAGACACTTGTGGAGTTTGTAAAACACCAATTTTGACACATCTTGAAATATATGTATCTTAGTACATTTTCTTTCGTTTTATTTGATAATAGAAGAATTCAATATATTCAAAAATAATAATAAAAATCATCATGGTCAATCATACAATATTTTCCATGAATAGGATAAATATTATTCACTCAATATTTTTTTTTTCAAATAGAACTAGTTGAAAAATGTGTTGTAGAACAGCATATGACTCATTCAGTTCAACTATGAAGCGATATTTGATTCGGTGTTATGATATTGACAAGTTATGTGTATTATCATAAATTAATTACATTATGGAATCCGCTTCAATAAACAAACAATTTCTTATACAAGAAGAGCTTTATATAATTCTTGCTAACGCACATCATGCAGATTATCATCTTAATCCAATTTTTAACTTTGGAGGCAGCTGTTCTTCTTCCGATATAAAGAAATTGCAAATGATGGTTTATTCATCAACAACAGAATTCAATTGAGAGTATTTTATTTGAACTAATAACCTGTCACAACAAAAGATTTTATGAATTTCCCATTCATATTTTCGAACTAAAATCAAAAAATAAACAGTTGAGAACTCCACCCAAATATTCACCTACCAACTGAAATATATCATTGAAAAATTCTTTTTTTCATGTTTTTAACTGTCGATTCCCATCGAAATTTCCAACTCGTTCTCTTTTGATTATAATAATTCACCCTACGCTATCTCAGGAGTAAAAATAGGAAATAATGAAGAGGCGATTAAAGGAAAATACATTCAAGTTCACTTATACAATTTAAATAGTATTTAAATAGTATGTATATAATAGTTTCATTCCCAAAAAATTACAGTTAGACCGTATCTTTTAATACCTACGTCAAAAATTTTATTAACTAATTGTGGTTTCAAACAGCATATTTCAATTCAATTCTGGATGCTTTCAATTCTGGATGCTTCAGTCGGTCTCCGCTGGATTAATATCAGTATAGACCAAGACGAATACCATTAATTATTTCCGAACAATATCTACTTTCGAAATTATATACTTTTGTGGTTATTCTTGATCTCAGTTAAAATTAAGTCATTGATTCTTATAATTATCAAAAAATAATCATTGGTTTTTTCAAATGATGACTGTAATTTCGAGGGTTATAAATACCTATCTCTTTGATAGAAACGGGCAAATGAGTGTACCAAAGTAACATAATTAACACTTTTTCTCAAAATGTTGGTAATAAATTGTAATATTTCTGATGAAATTTTTCCCGACAGTTACATGACAACGTATCTCTGAAACTAGAAGCAGTTTACACTAAAGTTCATATATGATAAATGATTATTTTCAGTGATAAACGAAATGATGGATGTATAATATATGTTAGAAACACATCTATCATTTTGATTCCAGAACTGCTACAATCGATCGACTCTCTGAGATTTTGACTGTTCCAAAAAATGAGTGAATTTGTGAGTATAAGTCACCATCTGTTAGGTGATAGCTCTGGTAGAAAAGAACAATAATAAATTTTCGTCCTTCGTTACTAAATATAACGAAATCAATAATCTTTTCTAATGAATATTGAACAGTGTTTCAAATTAAAGGTGGAGGAGCCTAGCATGTGCCAACAATACCTTTTAAGAGAATCATCACATTTTATTTTCCTATACGCAGAAACGCATTGTAGAAATATAAGTGAAGTCTTTGTCTAAAAGTAATAAACTAATTCATGAACAAGTGTTGTTATATCATACTGAGAAACGCGCACTATTTTTTTTAGTTATAGCATTTTTCACGAAATTATAACATTTTTAAATGAAAATACCAACAAACCGCATTGAGTTTCGTATAGGTATGGTGTAGAACCGATGACGGAAGAAACGTAATTTGTTGAAAGAGCAGATATAAAATTATCATACTATTAGTAGTACTGAATTATGTCGAAACAATTTGTTGCATATGAACAGATTTTTCAAACAAGGGAGTTTATTAGCAAAACATCACCGACAGTTCTAGCAAAAATAATAATAACCACTCACCTAAACAGATGAATTTGTGACTAAACTAACATACAAAAGAAGGATAGGAAGACTCAACTCATCACACTAAAAGTGGGAAGATGGAGAGTATATCACCTATAAAAAATGGTTGGATGAGCAATCAAATAAAATGCGAAACGTTGATAATGATGGAAGAAAAATCAACCGATACGTCGAGTTACAGCTCTGATGAGTACTCAAATAAAATTCTAAACACGGATTTTACATTAAATTTGAACTATATCTGAGACAATATACTGATGAGGCAAACAAGTAACCGAAACTTTTCACTCTGATGAGGACTGAACACGTCGAAACTAGGGATTTTCATCAAATTAAAATAAGAATTTTAAACAGTTTACTGATGATGCAAACAGAAACCGAAATTTTGGGCCATAAGTGCAATGAGCACTCCAATCAAATTCGAAACGGTGATGATGGACAAAAATTATCGAAACTTTGGGTCTTAACACTGATGAAGACTCAAATTGAATGCGAAACGGTGATAATGATGGAAAAATCAACTATAACGTCGATTAATAACTCTGATGAGGACTCAAATAAAACTCGAAACAGGGATCATTCATTGAATTTAAATTATATCCGAGACAGCATATTGACGAGGGAAACAAGTAAACGAAACTTGGGGTTTCCATTCCGATGAGGACTGAACACGTCAAAACTATGAATTTTCATCAAATTCAAATAAGAAATTTTAACAGTGTACTGATGATGGAAACAAAAAACGAAATTTTGGTCTATAAGTCGGATGAGCACTCCAATAAAATTCGAAACGGTGATGATGGACAAAAATTATCGAAACTAGGGATTTTTTACAACAAATTCACATGAAATTCAAAATGGTATACCGATAATGGAAAAAAAATCAAACGATACATCGAGTTACAACTCTGATGAGTACTCAAATAAGTATGGAAACAGGTATTTTCCATTAAATTCAAATAATATCCAAGACAGTATATTGATGAGAGAAACGAATAACCAGATATTTGGGGTTTCAACCTTGATGAGGGTTGAACACATCGAAAAATTCAAATACAATTTTTAAACAGTGTACTGATGATGGAAACCCAAAACTGAAATTTTGGGTTATAAGTAGGATGAGCACTCCAAAAAAAAAATTCGAAATGGTAATGAGCAATATCGAAACTTTGGGTTTAACTCTGATGAAGACTCAAATACAATGCGAAATGTTGATAACGATGATTCAACCGAAATGTCGATTTACAACTCTGATGAGTACTCAAATGAATATGAAAACAGGTATTTTTCATTAAAATTAAATTATATCCGAGACAGTATATTGATAAGGGAAGTTAGTAACCGAAACTTGGGGTTTCAACTCTGATGGGGAGTGAACACGTTGGAACAAGGGATTCTCATCAAATTCAAATAAGAATTTTAAACAGTGTACTGAAGATGGAAACAAAAAACCGAAATTTTGGGCTATAAGTAGGATGAGCACTTCAATAGAATTCGAAACGGTGATGATGAGCAAAACTCATCGAAACTTTTGGTTTTAACTCTGATGAAGACTCAAATAAAATGCGAACCGGTTATAATGATGAAAAAATCAACCGAAACGTCGATTTACAACTTTGATGAGTACTCAAATGAATATGGAAACAGGTATTTTTCATTGAAGTAAAATAATATCCGAGACAGTGATGAGGGAAACAAGTAACCGAAACTTGGGGTTTCAACTCTGATGGGGGCTACACTTCTCAACTCCAAGTTCGAACAGATATGATGTGTTGTGATAGTTATCGAATTTTCTCAAGATTGCACACAAATCCTGCTGGAATCACAATTTCCAGCTATGATTTGAAAAATAGCAGTGATGATAGGTATATTATTAAGTTTTTATAAGCCTATGAAACATATTAATTATAAAAATTTTTATTAAAAATATCGTGCACTTAGCATGTAATGACTTAGAGCCAATTATTGAGGTTTCTTCAACATTATAATTACTATGCTCCCCAGAAAAAAAGTCCATCAACAACAATAAAGGTCGATTTTACCCATCCTGTCAATTATAATCAAGTCATTTATTCTATATTGAAATTGAATCTATTCTCTGATAATGTATCCATTGGCTCTCATGAGGAGAGTGCGAGAGAGAAAATATCATTACTATCATTTGAAAATTTTGAAAAATTACAGCGGAACTGTTTTCATTGCCACCGTTAAGTTTTTTTGAATCGTAAAATAAATAATATTTGTATTAACTTTTGACATTAGTACATAACGATACGAATATCTTAAGATTTTCATTTATTTTGATGTTTTAATATCAGACGCGGAAATTCAACATGTTTCTGCATGCAGCGCTATTTTTTCATTCAACATTCTTGAATGTTAAACCTAATATTGGCTAATTTTCATTAATTTCGATTTGCTGAATGCGATATTGCTCAGATTCAAACTCAATCAACAATTCTTGGACTTTTAAGGCCAGATACGCTGATTTTTTCATGTTTTCCGATAATTGCTAAGGTGTTTTACTCAAACGTTCCCTCATACAAGGAATTCGGATTCAATGCTTTTTTGCGGTAGTCTCAAATAATATGAATATATTCCAATTATCGATTTTAATCATATTCTCATCAACTTCATCCTCAATAATTAACTCGTTAGAGTTCCATGTAAACAAAACACGAACCGATACTTTTTCCAGAGGAGACGATCTCAAAGTGCACGGTATGATATATCAGAAACACACTATTTTGGAAGCAATCAACAATTCTTGGACTTTCAAGGCCAGATACGTTGATTTTTTCATGTTTTCCGATAATTGCCTTTCGCCGCAGCTAACCCTACTATCAACGTATACGTCTCGAATTTTTAATCTAAATTTCATGTGAAAGCCCTGTTTCGAATTTTATTTGAGTCTTCATCAAAGTTGAAGCACAAATTTTCGATAATTTTCAACCATTATTACCGTTTCGAATTTTATTAGAATGCTCATCCGACCTATAGCTCAAAATTTCGGATTCTCTTGTCCATCATCAGTACACTGTTTAAATTGTTTAGGTCGGCCGCTTTGGTATTCGAAACAGAAAACTTCAGAAGGCAAGCTTTTAATTGTCTAACTCACAGAATTACCTACATTACACATCTAAAAAAATTATAATTTTTTTTCCTGACTGTTGTTACACTTTCAAACTTTCTTCGAGATTGAATGATGTAGCATTTTCTACACCTGAAATCCATCGATTTCAGTCTTCCAAAATAGTGTGTTTCTGATATATCATACCGTGCACTTTGAGATCGTCTCCTCTGGAAAAAGTATCGGTTCGTGTTTTGTTTACATGGAACTCTAACGAGTTAATTATTGAGGATGAAGTTGATGAGAATATGATTAAAATCGATAATTGGAATATATTCATATTATTTGAGACTACCGCAAAAAAGCATTGAATCCGAATTCCTTGTATGAGGGAACGTTTGAGTAAAACACCTTAGCAATTATCGGAAAACATGAAAAAATCAGCGTATCTGGCCTTAAAAGTCCAAGAATTGTTGATTGAGTTTGAATCTGAGCAATATCGCATTCAGCAAATCGAAATTAATGAAAATTAGCCAATATTAGGTTTAACATTCAAGAATGTTGAATGAAAAAATAGCGCTGCATGCAGAAACATGTTGAATTTCCGCGTCTGATATTAAAACATCAAAATAAATGAAAATCTTAAGATATTCGTATCGTTATGTACTAATGTCAAAAGTTAATACAAATATTATTTATTTTACGATTCAAAAAAACTTAACGGTGGCAATGAAAACAGTTCCGCTGTAATTTTTCAAAATTTTCAGATGATAGTAATGATATTTCCTCTCTCGCACTCTCCTCATGAGAGCCAATGGATACATTATCAGAGAATAGATTCAATTTCAATATAGAATAAATGACTTGATTATAATTGACAGGATGGGTAAAATCGACCTTTATTGTTGTTGATGGACTTTTTTTCTGGGGAGCATAGTAATTATAATGTTGAAGAAACCTCAATAATTGGCTCTAAGTCATTACATGCTAAGTGCACGATATTTTTAATAAAAATTTTTATAATTAATATGTTTCATAGGCTTATAAAAACTTAATAATATACCTATCATCACTGCTATTTTTCAAATCATAGCTGGAAATTGTGATTCCAGCAGGATTTGTGTGCAATCTTGAGAAAATTCGATAACTATCACAACACATCATATCTGTTCGAACTTGGAGTTGAGAAGTGTAGCCCCCATCAGAGTTGAAACCCCAAGTTTCGGTTACTTGTTTCCCTCATCACTGTCTCGGATATTATTTTACTTCAATGAAAAATACCTGTTTCCATATTCATTTGAGTACTCATCAAAGTTGTAAATCGACGTTTCGGTTGATTTTTTCATCATTATAACCGGTTCGCATTTTATTTGAGTCTTCATCAGAGTTAAAACCAAAAGTTTCGATGAGTTTTGCTCATCATCACCGTTTCGAATTCTATTGAAGTGCTCATCCTACTTATAGCCCAAAATTTCGGTTTTTTGTTTCCATCTTCAGTACACTGTTTAAAATTCTTATTTGAATTTGATGAGAATCCCTTGTTCCAACGTGTTCACTCCCCATCAGAGTTGAAACCCCAAGTTTCGGTTACTAACTTCCCTTATCAATATACTGTCTCGGATATAATTTAATTTTAATGAAAAATACCTGTTTTCATATTCATTTGAGTACTCATCAGAGTTGTAAATCGACATTTCGGTTGAATCATCGTTATCAACATTTCGCATTGTATTTGAGTCTTCATCAGAGTTAAACCCAAAGTTTCGATATTGCTCATTACCATTTCGAATTTTTTTTTTTGGAGTGCTCATCCTACTTATAACCCAAAATTTCAGTTTTGGGTTTCCATCATCAGTACACTGTTTAAAAATTGTATTTGAATTTTTCGATGTGTTCAACCCTCATCAAGGTTGAAACCCCAAATATCTGGTTATTCGTTTCTCTCATCAATATACTGTCTTGGATATTATTTGAATTTAATGGAAAATACCTGTTTCCATACTTATTTGAGTACTCATCAGAGTTGTAACTCGATGTATCGTTTGATTTTTTTCCATTATCGGTATACCATTTTGAATTTCATGTGAATTTGTTGTAAAAAATCCCTAGTTTCGATAATTTTTGTCCATCATCACCGTTTCGAATTTTATTGGAGTGCTCATCCGACTTATAGACCAAAATTTCGTTTTTTGTTTCCATCATCAGTACACTGTTAAAATTTCTTATTTGAATTTGATGAAAATTCATAGTTTTGACGTGTTCAGTCCTCATCGGAATGGAAACCCCAAGTTTCGTTTACTTGTTTCCCTCGTCAATATGCTGTCTCGGATATAATTTAAATTCAATGAATGATCCCTGTTTCGAGTTTTATTTGAGTCCTCATCAGAGTTATTAATCGACGTTATAGTTGATTTTTCCATCATTATCACCGTTTCGCATTCAATTTGAGTCTTCATCAGTGTTAAGACCCAAAGTTTCGATAATTTTTGTCCATCATCACCGTTTCGAATTTGATTGGAGTGCTCATTGCACTTATGGCCCAAAATTTCGGTTTCTGTTTGCATCATCAGTAAACTGTTTAAAATTCTTATTTTAATTTGATGAAAATCCCTAGTTTCGACGTGTTCAGTCCTCATCAGAGTGAAAAGTTTCGGTTACTTGTTTGCCTCATCAGTATATTGTCTCAGATATAGTTCAAATTTAATGTAAAATCCGTGTTTAGAATTTTATTTGAGTACTCATCAGAGCTGTAACTCGACGTATCGGTTGATTTTTCTTCCATCATTATCAACGTTTCGCATTTTATTTGAGTGCTCATCCAACCATTTTTTATAGGTGATATACTCTCCATCTTCCCACTTTTAGTGTGATGAGTTGAGTCTTCCTATCCTTCTTTTGTATGTTAGTTTAGTCACAAATTCATCTGTTTAGGTGAGTGGTTATTATTATTTTTGCTAGAACTGTCGGTGATGTTTTGCTAATAAACTCCCTTGTTTGAAAAATCTGTTCATATGCAACAAATTGTTTCGACATAATTCAGTACTACTAATAGTATGATAATTTTATATCTGCTCTTTCAACAAATTACGTTTCTTCCGTCATCGGTTCTACACCATACCTATACGAAACTCAATGCGGTTTGTTGGTATTTTCATTTAAAAATGTTATAATTTCGTGAAAAATGCTATAACTAAAAAAAATAGTGCGCGTTTCTCAGTATGATATAACAACACTTGTTCATGAATTAGTTTATTACTTTTAGACAAAGACTTCACTTATATTTCTACAATGCGTTTCTGCGTATAGGAAAATAAAATGTGATGATTCTCTTAAAAGGTATTGTTGGCACATGCTAGGCTCCTCCACCTTTAATTTGAAACACTGTTCAATATTCATTAGAAAAGATTATTGATTTCGTTATATTTAGTAACGAAGGACGAAAATTTATTATTGTTCTTTTCTACCAGAGCTATCACCTAACAGATGGTGACTTATACTCACAAATTCACTCATTTTTTGGAACAGTCAAAATCTCAGAGAGTCGATCGATTGTAGCAGTTCTGGAATCAAAATGATAGATGTGTTTCTAACATATATTATACATCCATCATTTCGTTTATCACTGAAAATAATCATTTATCATATATGAACTTTAGTGTAAACTGCTTCTAGTTTCAGAGATACGTTGTCATGTAACTGTCGGGAAAAATTTCATCAGAAATATTACAATTTATTACCAACATTTTGAGAAAAAGTGTTAATTATGTTACTTTGGTACACTCATTTGCCCGTTTCTATCAAAGAGATAGGTATTTATAACCCTCGAAATTACAGTCATCATTTGAAAAAACCAATGATTATTTTTTGATAATTATAAGAATCAATGACTTAATTTTAACTGTGATCAAGAATAACCACAAAAGTATATAATTTCGAAAGTAGATATTGTTCGGAAATGATTAATGGTATTCGTCTTGGTCTATACTGATATTAATCCAGCGGAGACCGACTGAAGCATCCAGAATTGAAAGCATCCAGAATTGAATTGAAATATGCTGTTTGAAACCACAATTAGTCAATAAAATTTTTGACGTAGGTATTAAAAGATACGGTCTAACTGTAATTTTTTGGGAATGAAACTATTATATACATACTATTTAAATACTATTTAAATTGTATAAGTGAACTTGAATGTATTTTCCTTTAATCGCCTCTTCATTATTTCCTATTTTTACTCCTGATATAGCGTAGGGTGAATTATTATAATCAAAAGAAAACGAGTTGGAAATTTCGATGGGAATCGACAGTTGAAAACATGAAAAAAAGAATTTTTCAATGATATATTTCAGTTGGTAGGTGAATATTTGGGTGGAGTTCTCAACTGTTTATTTTTTGATTTTAGTTCGAAAATATGAATGGGAAATTCATAAAATCTTTTGTTGTGACAGGTTATTAGTTCAAATAAAATACTCTCAATTGAATTCTGTTGTTGATGAATAAACCATCATTTGCAATTTCTTTATATCGGAAGAAGAACAGCTGCCTCCAAAGTTAAAAATTGGATTAAGATGATAATCTGCATGATGTGCGTTAGCAAGAATTATATAAAGCTCTTCTTGTATAAGAAATTGTTTGTTTATTGAAGCGGATTCCATAATGTAATTAATTTATGATAATACACATAACTTGTCAATATCATAACACCGAATCAAATATCGCTTCATAGTTGAACTGAATGAGTCATATGCTGTTCTACAACACATTTTTCAACTAGTTCTATTTGAAAAAAAAAATATTGAGTGAATAATATTTATCCTATTCATGGAAAATATTGTATGATTGACCATGATGATTTTTATTATTATTTTTGAATATATTGAATTCTTCTATTATCAAATAAAACGAAAGAAAATGTACTAAGATACATATATTTCAAGATGTGTCAAAATTGGTGTTTTACAAACTCCACAAGTGTCTTCAAGAAATAAACCTACGCAAAACCGTTCACAAAATAAACGTGACAATTCAACTCGGAACTAGCGGTCTGTGAGTCTGCATCGCCATCTATCAGCCTTCGTTCTGGAGGGATATCAACACCATCTGTTGGTTCTGTCGCCGACATCTGGTTGTGGAGTTGGTAATTTTGAACAAAATCACAAAGGGGGCTCCAATCGCGATGGTCCGCCATAGGATCATCATTTGGCTGCCATTGGAACCCTTCAACTTGACATGAAAGACATATGACTACATCTTCCGAGCCTGTATACACAAAGCCTGCTTCAGCTAACCTACTTGGTGGGAAAGCCGAAGTCCAGCTTCGAAACGTATCTAGTCTTATTTCGTACTGCATTTCTCTTTGCACAAAGAAAAGTTTCAACCAATGCGTAATTCTTGATACCCGCCTCACGAATACTATTTGCGCTGTACTGTATATTTAATTACAATCGATCCTATAGATCCTTTAGATTCTCCATATTCTTTATTATTACTTAAGAGTTCTTCTCATTGGTATTACATTTGTTTTTTAGGAAGCCATTTAAAGATGTGGCGAAATGACTGTTTTAATAAAATAATTGTCTCTTTGAGGAGCTTTGTACATAGATCTGTCTTATATAATTCAATATGTACGTGATATCTACACACTATTGACATCTGCACTATCGTTCCAATATTATTTTTTACTGGAAAAAAGTTGAATTCTTCAATTACAAAATTATGGAAGGGGCCCTACTCGCAAACTTTAGGCGTTTCATCCAATATGTCAACCTTAATACCCGCCGCATGCATAGTATATGCCCCTGTTCTCTATTTCTATAGTCATTTCATCCAATGGGTAATCCATATTTTTTATTATTTTTACGTGTTTTTCGACTCATATTCCTTCAGTTACAGTTTCCATATGCACTATCCTTCCTTCTTTCCTTTTTTCTTTCTTTTTGGTTATTATCAATATGTATGTGATATCTCTACACTATTGATATGTGCAGTATTGTTTCAATATATTTTTTTACTGGAAAAAAGACACATTTCCCACTTCTACAAATACCACTCAATTCATAACTTTACATGAGATATATTAAAAGTTGAATATACCCCTGATGACATTTTTATATTTTTGTCAAAATATAATCAATATTCATTAATAATCCATTTTTTATGTTATCACACCAATACAGTAACTGTCCACGTAAGTTTCTTGTTATTCAGTGACGAATACATTTCAAAATAATGTATGATTATAAGAATTATGGGAGTAGGCACTCGTTTTAATAATTTAATGCAAAACATGCTTATCATCACCCTGTATACCAATAACTAAATATTGAAAATATTCATATTTCTTCCACTGCCATGTTCACCCATTTATCCATAGTATTTTTAAATAAGACATAATCCAGTGTACTTTCTCTACCAAGAAGGGACAAAATTTATTTGTGTTGACTCAATCATATTCAACAACTATAAGTGATACCCAAGTTACCGTGAGTTCTCATTCAGTCTTACGTAGAGTATATAATATCTGTAACCTCATTCGAAAATGCACTAGCAGTTCAGATACAAATAAAAATGAGTGATTGAAATTGGTTTAGGAATTCTAAAATGATTAATTCTTCATCAAGAACCTAATCGGTTACGGTTAATTAACTGATTTTTTACTTAATAGTATAGAGGACTTCTCACAAAAACTCATACTATTATTTATTGATATGTATTTATATCGATCCAGAACAAAAACCTACGTTCATTAATAGCATACTTCTGCATACACTACGAACCTAATAATCGAGAAAAAAATCAGTTTTTCTCATTATAGGTACCTAACCATATTTGCGCTAAAAACCTCAAGTACTTCGTACTTCTTCAATTCTGTAACATAGACCACACAAATTGTTAAAATTACTCGTATTTGAATAAAAAACGGAATAATGTAGACAGGGTATTTTTCACTATTCATAGATGCAGTCAGACTGAGAAACGGAAGCGAGTTTACTTTTCTTAATCTAATTAAAACATTATTGATATGATGATGCTCTCTGGGGTATTCGCCAAAATAACTTAAAACACAGGAGCGTCTATAATGATAGCGTAGATGTTATGGGTCGATTACCAAAATAATACTAACTAGGCATTTCTTTATAATTGATGTGATTGTCACACAAATTGTTTAAAAAATGCAGATTCACATTATTAAAAAACAGAATGATGAGGTCTACATTTTTATAACTCATAGAATGCATCCATGTTGGTGAATCTTAGCTGAAAATTTTCTTAAATATTCGCCCTGTGCTACTGTAATTCTGACAGTTGACTGAATGCATCGCACGGTGAATGATAAAGCCCCTTGTGATGCAAACAGCTGAATCCGTATGATATTTTGCTAAAGATGAGTACGGCTTAAGACCATTTGTTCACATCAAACAACACAACCCAACAATTTGCGAGACGTTGCACATTCTCTCTCATGAATGACCATTTCAACTAAATGAACAAACACGGTTCGTAGCCGTATCGGTAACTCTGCGGCTTGGTACGCCGAAGGTACGTGGTTCAAATCCACAGCAAAACGACTTTTTTTCCATTTTAATACTCAGCATCGTACTTAGGTTAGGCTACTATATGAATATCATACATCTTTAACTCATCAAAAATGTAATGCGATGGTCGCAATGGGGTACTGGGTATCCTTTTCCGACAGATTCACAATGGCTCATCAAATTGGGATATCCACCCTGAGGCATCTGGGATCCACCATCTTGGTAAAAACAGAATAATGAACACTAAACTTATATGATGCATCCGAATCTCAAAAAATTCGTTGGATGGCCACCATGGGGTACTGGGGATCCATAACTCAAACAGATTTGTCATGATGTTCGTCCCTGGCGTTTCGGGTTCAAAAGAAGATATATATTTTTCATAATATCAAAATAACAGGGTCCACTCTGAATTGACACCAAATTAAGAAAACTACATCTGTGATGTTCAACTAGGGGATCCTCAATTCTGTAGTAACGTATCAAAAATGTCCGTCCTGGTGTTTCGGAAATTATGCCAAATTACAAGAGATTCATTATTATAATACGGGTCAAGATTCGCAGAATGATGAAGACTACTCCTGATGAAAAATTAAAAACTCCATTAATTTCGGTAAATTTACAATAGCGTATACAAAATTCGATAGGATGTTGCTGTGACGAACCTCGGTGGGCGGTGGATCCTTCATTCACAATGGAACATCGAAAATTTGCTCATCTTGGTCACCTTTTTTCATTTTAATACTCAGCATTGGACTTAGAAATAAAAATTTGATAGGATGTTCGCTGTGAGGAACGTCGATTCCCCAAATTCCGGCAGATTCACAGTGCAACTTCGTACTCTCGTTGTTATACTAGTGCAACTTCGTACTCTCGCAACTTCGTACTCTCGTTGTTATACTAGTGCAACTTCGTACTCTCGCAATTTCGTACTCTCGTTGATATACTAGTGCAACTTCGTACTCTCTTTGCTCTTCTACTCACACACCAATTATAGCTCTCTCTCTCGAGCATACAATTCCTTATATTTCAAGGGCATCATGTTGTCGAAACAAGTGTTCGACGTTTACAATCATCCAAAATTGGATGAATCCATCCAGAGAGTGGAGACTCGAACGTACCACCCGTACGTCAAATTCTTCCAAAATAATGAATTGTTATTCAGCAAAGTGGCACATGGATTCTGATGAACGAAGCTATCATCTGTATAGAGGGCACTCTAGTCAAAACCGCAGGAGATGGCAATGTGCGATTCGTCAATAATGCTGGAGCATTTTTCTTCGAATCAATGTACTATGAAATCAACGGCAAGGAGGTGGACTCTGTTCGTTTGCCGGGTATCGTGAGCACCCTGCGATGTTATACTTGTTACGCAGACGCCGATTCTAGACACTTGGCCACTGCCGGATGGACGTATCCAGGTGCAGCAATGCGCAACGCCAACGACGGCTCGTTCGCCATGTGGATTCCGCTTAAGCATCTGTTTGGCATATTCCACGACTACAGATATGCCACAATCAGACGGCAGTGCATTCGTTTGGTGATAAGCAGAAACGATAACAACTCTATGGTTATAGAAAAGGTTGCCAATCCGCAAGTCGCAAACACAGCCGCCCTGACGATCAATAGCATCGTGCTCAAAGTGAAAAACGTCATTCCCAATTACGACATTCGCTTGCAGCTGCTGCAATCCATTAAGACTGATAAACCTGTGGTCATCTCATTCCGCGAGAGGAAAATGCACGAACTGCCTGCACTCATGCCTGGTTCCACCAAAGAAATATAGTCTATCAAAACTTGTACGGCATTGGAGAGTCTCGATTCGTAATTGTCGCCTTCCAAACGAATCGAATGGACAACATCGACCGATATTCTAGCTACTTTGACCACGTGGACATCAGGGACATACGTCTTACGTTGAACAGTGACAATTACCCGCATGAACGCATGCGATTGCAAATTGACAGGAACAACTTTGTGGAAGCTCATCGCGCCTATACGGAATTCTACCCAAGCTATGCGAATTGTTTCCAGAAACGCCCTTTGCTCACGACGCTATCATCTGTATAGAGGGCACTCTAGTCAAAACCGTAGGAGATGGCAATGTGCGATTCGTCAATAATGCTGGAGCATTTTCCTTCGAATCAATGTACTATGAAATCAACGGCAAGGAGGTGAACTCTGTTCGTTTGCCGGGTATAGTGAGCACCCTGCGAGGTTATACTTGTTACGCAGACGCCGATTTTAGACACTTGGCCACTGCCGGAATGATTCAATCACACACACACACACACACGAAATATCTTTCGAAAAACTTCTCTGAGAGTGTGTCGTTGAGTTGAAGACACTGATAAATATGTCATATATTGCGCATTGTTTATCAGTGTGCTCCGAACTACCGCCATTTTTTTTCTCTCAAAGTGTTAGTGAGTTGTACACTGATGAATAAATGTGCGTATTTTTTTTTCTATATATTCATGTGACATGCGCAATGTTTATCAGTGTACTCCGAACTACCGCCATGTTGACAGGCTACGTAATTTTGACAGCTGTCCTGTCAAACGTACTGTACATTAGCTCACCTTACGAGGCAGGCGAAGTTCTCGTTTCTTTTTCCAATCAAAACAATCAATAAATGAATAAATTTACGAAAATGTCGCAAGATCTCATGAACAATGGATATTTGCCTGTGCTAAAGGCCGAAGTTCCTCCGAATGCCAAAGCATACAAACTGCGAAAAGTCTTTCGCAACAACACTTGCGAAGACACTCATATGATGCTACTAGCATTGCCGACAGAGGTGACGCCGACCACGACGCCTAATGTGCCCCGTATGCCGATGCCCAAAAGACGTCTATGACGGATTCATGTTCTTTGTGAGTTTGGCGCTGATCTACCAGTTGGGCGAGTTATTCTACAAGTTTCTGATTTTAATCAAGCAGAGATACGCAATTGCCAATGAAAATGAAAATACTTATATCACTTCTGGTACTGATGTGTAATTTTCAAGCAGAAAAATAAATGATTTTCCACTGTATTTTGCATTTTTATTTCAATTCTCAACACGAACAAAACAGTCTTGAATTCCTCGAATTTGTTTGTTTATTCAACTTTCTCGAGTCGAGAGCTACGTGACAAACGAATAACCTTGAAAAAATCCTCAAATATTGTGTTTCATTTTAATTCCAACAAATAGGTCTCTCCTCCCAATAATTTTGAATCTTGAATCCCTCCATCCCCTTCCGCCCCGCCCGCCGCAGCTAACCGCGTCATTCTCAAAGACAAAGACAGAAAAAAAACCCGATTAGTTAGAGTGAGATGCCAAACATGCCTTATTTGCGACACAACACACACACACACTGTGAGCCTGGAATTTCATCTTGTTTATCAATGACGAATATCCGTTGCCATTGCACACGGCCCCAACATATTACGCCGTTTCCGTTATGGTTCTCACGCTATTTCTCAGAAACTCGTTTGGACAACACGTTCACTCCGGTATGACGTCATGCTTATCTCAACAAACGCTGCCTCTTAGCGTAAATAACAACCAGTGGCGGAGGCAATCCACAGGGTCTTGTCAACAGTGCCAGCGTCACATTACTAAAATTGACAAAAAACGAAAATCGATATATCTTGGCCCCCGGCGCTCCAGCGCACCCCATCTTCTCTAGGGACGTTCCTCACCTACGCACCCAGCCGCCCACACTTTTTCCCAGCCAATCCCGGACACCCAATTCTATACAACTACGGCGGCACGAAGTTTAATTGATGAAATTTCGGTCCCCTTGGGCTCTAGCGCGCCCCCTCTTCTGTGGGGACGTTCCTCGAGGGGGCCCCCGGCCTGCAGCACCAGCTCTGGCGCCGAAAACTCAATGGAGCGCTCGCGGGAGGTGAAAGTCACTAGATTTGTCACTAGATTTCAACATCTAGTGACAATTGGGCTCTAGCGTGCCCCCTCTTCAGTCGGGACGTTCCTCGGTGGGGCCCCCGGCATAAAGACACTGCCCCCGGCACCGGGAACTTGATGGGGGCCCCCGAGGGACCCCCAAATCCTATACAACTTCGGCGGCACGAGAAAAATGCCTCCGTAGTTGTATTGTCTATCCACTAACAGATTCATAGATTCATCGTATAACAAATTCAATATATCTCACCAGCTGAAAATTTTGTAATGAACTGTCCACCGAAATCAGACAACAGCGATTTATATATCGGAAATGAATATCCATATATGAGGAAGTGACTACGTCTCTTAAGTCCCTAGAAAATTTCTTTCTGAAAAATCTGTACCTACCCCTCATTTGAGAATCCGATTTTTATCCTTTCCTTCACTATACAGTGCGGCTTTTAATATCCCTCCCTGTTAACTTTTGAACCAATAATACTGTTTGAAATGAAGAAAATGGTGATTGCTCGACATGGGGGGGCGGGGGGACACATCAACTTAAAATTTTTAAATGGCATGGGTGGTCAAGTGGCACATCGTCGAAAAGAAAATTGCATCGTCTTAGCACAAAGATCATCTTTTGTCAAGATCGTGTTTTTGGTATTGTCATAAAAAAGAACCTGGTGCCCATATATATTTTTCTTAGCATATTTTTTTTATAATTTCTACATGGTTTTCTGTACCAGTCTATCAGAATTTTGTTTTCTGATGACCGTATGAACCTTGTGTCAAGGAATGGAACGGAGAAATCAGCATCTTCAGTTTCCATAGTGAACTGGATGAAAGGATCATAACTGTTGAAGGTGTCGAGAATCTCTTCAGTACAGTCAATTGGTAAAGCCAGGATAATATCATCAACATATTTTTTAATAAAGTGGGGTCTGAAGGACAAAACTGGTAATACTGTGTCTAACAACTCAGGAAGATACATAAACTATTGGTCTTACCACAAGCATTCAATGAAAGTGAATCTAGTAAAACAAATGAAAGATAGAGTGTTGAAAATCTCTGACATTCAATTTCACAAAAAAAATCTTGATATTCTTTTAAATTTATTTCTCGAAAATTCTTACCCAGCTAGGATCATCAAAAATATTTTGTTTAATTCTTCATCCTCTTTTGACATAAGTAATCAAACGATTGCACAATTTAATAACAATGATAATAATAGTATTAATAATAATAATAGTAACATTAATAACATTGAAAATAATATTGCACCATTAATTTCTTTCTACAGTTCTTTACCCTACATAAAGGAAATCTCTCCCAAACTCTCCAGAATTTTTAATGATTTACCAAATTTGAAAATTGCAAATAAATCAATTCTATCCATTAGAGCAATTCACTCTAAAGTTAAAGATAAACTTTCTCTATTCTCTCAAACGAATGTAATATATAGTATTCCGTGTCAATCGTGCAACAAAATGTATGTTGGTCAGACTTCGAGTTCCTAGGCTCCCGAATCGTTTCACATAAAAGTGACTGTAGATTACATCCAGAACGATGTGCGTTGGCTGAACATGTCAACAAGTTTGATCACCATATGAATTATGATGCCAAGAAGGTCTTAGCTAGTGAATCGCATCTATCCAAAAGGACCTTTCTCGAAATGGCCTTTATCGCAGAAAATAGTAATTGCATAAATAAAAAAACAGATATCAATCATCTGAGTGAAATTTATTCCTACCTTTTGACGTTGGATAAGAATCAATCACCCATTAACATGGAAAATTGATCAACAAATATTTTATGACCTTGACAAATAATTATATACATTTAACTCAACTCCTTTTCGTCCAAAAAAATTTTGATTCTACTAAAGACATTTAGTTACATGCCAAATGTACTCAATTCAGGTTTCATCCTAGCTCACTAGGTGTCGCCTTACCAATTAAAAATCGGAGATACGGATTCCAACATAGGTTGGTAACTGTAAATTGGTACCACTGACTGAGTCGTATGTCATGTCAACTGTCTGTCTTCTCCTAACCAAGAGCATTGATTTGGCCTGGTGTGGTCAAAATAAAAGTAATTTTAACAATCTTAAATGTAACGTATTTTATAAAAAAATTTTAAGACATCCTTCCAATTTTACATGTTTTATATCAACTTTCATCTTGCACAATGTGTCACTTATTGTTGAATAACATCGCGTCTCACAATTTCAACAAAGATGTAAGTTAACAATACATATATTTTTTTTTTATATTACTTACACATGCAATTTGTAGTATCCCTGATGATGGAAATGATTTATTAAATTTCCGAAAGCTTGGACAAACTTTAAAGTAGTACTCTTTGATTTTGCTGCAAAGCCCCACTATTTACTAGTTCCATACCTAACTAGTCAGCAACGACTCCCTTCCTCTATATATATATATATATATATATATGTGTTCGGATAGGTTTCCGCGGTCAGATATTTGAAAACTGGAAGTTCGGGTTGAACCGCGTCTAGAATTTGTTGAAATTCGACGTTTCGGCTCCGAAAATGAGTTCGGGTTGAACCGCGTCTAGAATTTGTTGAAATTCGACGTTTCGGCTCCGAAAATGGCTCCAAAATCGGAGCCGAAACGTCGAATTTCAACAAATTCTAGGCGCGGTTCAACCCGAACTTCCAGTTTTCATATATATATATATATGATATATATATATATATATATATATATATATAGAAGTTAGGAGAGAGGAATATGGTTTCTATATATATATATATATGATATATATACATATATATATATATATGATTGAATAATTTCGTGACTGTGACAATGTTATTTTCAAAAATATTTGGGTATATGTTTTAGATGATCTTTTAGATCAATGTATCGAAAAGTTTGATTTTGAATTTTCCTTCATCAAGAGATATGTTGATGACCTCATTCTTTCTATACCAAAACAAATAATTCAAGAAGTTCTTTCAGTATTCAATGGTTATGATGAGAATATTCAATTCACAGTGGAGGAGGAGAAAAATAATTCAGTTCCGTTTCTGGATATGAAGTTGATCAGAATGGACGATAATAGAATAATAACAAAATGGTATAGAAAATCTATCAATAGTAATCGTCTCATAATTTATCACTCGTATCATACCACTAAAATCAAAATTAATATGATCAACAATCAGAAAAGTAGGGTTGAGAAGTTGACTCACCCTTCTTTGCGAATTGAATGTTTGAATGAACTTAAAAAATTTTACTTGAAAATTCTTATCCATATTCTTTGGTTAATGAAATTCTTTTTAGTACTCCTTCACGAAACAATTCCTCTCATATTCCTGATATAAGAACACCAAATTCCACTAACATGATCTATTATAAGAGCTTACCACACATCCACGATTTGACTCCTAAATTAATAAATGTTTTTAGAAATGAAGAAATAAAGATTGCAAAAAGAAATATCACCACAATCTCGAACTTATATTGAAAACTCCAATACCTACCATTTTCAAATCCAATATTATTTATGAAATTCCTTGCAAAGACTGTGATCAAGTGTATATTGGCCAATCTAAACGAATGCTCAAAGATCGCATTACTTCACATAAGAGTGATTCTAGGAGGAATATAAGATCTTGTGCATTATCTGAACATACCATAGACATAGACCATCGTATTGACTATGACAATGCGAGTGTTCTTGATGTAGAAAGCAATTTGAGAAAAAGACTTTTTTTTGGAAATGGTTCACATCAATAACAAAACTAATACATTCAACAAAAGAACTGACATAAAAGATTTGAGTTCTATATACACTTACATTTTACACAGAAGTAAACAGATTTTCTCCAATAGTCGCCCACCTTGAATTTATTTTGTTATTGTTATTTTTTAGATTTTATTCATCTTCACAATTTTTATGTTTTTATCATCCTATATATGTATATTTATCACTCACCTTTCTGTCAGTGCGTTCCTACCTGTCTGTATTTTTCAAGTGTCACTAATTCTTCATGTTTGTCAATGATGTAAATTTCTTTTAATTTCACGTTAGTAAGTATTAATCAACTGTTAAAACACCATTTATTCATCCATTTTATATTGTAGTTAAAATCTTGACAAAGAATATAAAGATTTTCGAAAGCTCGATTTAAAAAAAACGAAGAATATATAACTAAACTGGTCAACTGACTGCTACCCAAATATTTTTGAAAAAAAAAAATATATATATATATATATATATAGAGATAGAGAGAGAGAGAGAGAGTTGTGTTGATCGTGACTGACCAGTTGAAGAAAGAACTTCGAAACCAAGTGAATAGTATCTGTTTGTGGGGTTGCAGTCAATTTTGAGGATGCAAAGGAATAAAAAAAAAATCCTTTGGTATTATGTCAAGCTTTCAAGAATTATTTATTCTCTTCAGGATTTATATCGTGAGTTTTGAAGGAAACTATCCACTTCATTACAGTCAGAAAAATGAATCCATAATTTTTTGTCAGAATCTATGGACTAATTATTGATTCATGTTAAAATTGTTTTTAAAATGTATTAAAAAGTTCATTGAACCGAAGGAAGAAATTTGAAATCTCAGCTGAAAACAAAGGTTTTTTTGTTGTGCGAGAATGATTTCAAAATACGAAAATATGTTGAGAAAATTAAAGTTTCCGAATTATAAAATGAAAATTTTTCGAATAAATCAAACATCTTTACCCAAAACGTTAGTTTCTCTGTTCCAAAAAATTATTTCCTTTTATTGAGAAATTATTTTTATGTGTGTTGAATTAAAGCTTGTAAACACACTTATATTCGATATTTCTGCTCATAAAATCAGACTTTTTAAGGACTGAAACCCTTCGCCACTTTCAGCCTATTATAGAAACTCTTATTCCCCATTTGATAATACATATTCACAAAGGAAAAATAATCAACGCCTCACTTTATCCATATTTCCAATCCGTCGGTAATCAACCGGCAAGAAATAGGTAAGATGACACCTCAGTGACAACCTAGTCTTACCAGTTCTCTAATAACAGCGTTAACTTTGATGCCCGCAGCGTGGCTGCTCCTTTAATCATTTTCTATTCACTTAGGCATAACCCGAGGCAGCTCGTATTCCGGGTTCATTATATTCACTGAATTATGATTTTGATATTACGGGGGCAAACATGATGCTTGGTGTTGACTAGTTAATGTTCAGAGCGTGAATGAACCGACAGAATGAGAAATATCAATATAGGAAATTGTCACTTCATGACCTGTGTTTGTGGGCATATACAGTATCGGAAAGTTTTCATCGGGGGTATGCTGGTTTCATACGAGCGTAAAGAATAGCTTGCTATTATTTGAGAGAGCATTACAATAATTTCTCCTAAACTCGCTCGAGGAAGGGATATCGACGATTCGACGTGGCTGCTAATTCGTCGGACGAGGTAGTAGGGGAGTCGTACAGTAGTGCGTCTCTCTTATTTATGTGGTATTATCATATCATTGCGTTTCTTGTTGCTCGCATAGATTTGTCTATACCCCCGATGAAAACTTTCCGATACTATATATGTCTAGCCGGTCACTTCTACTAGCGACCGGCCAAGTTACTTGACTCGATAGTAAATAACAAGTATATTTTAAGTAACGGTATAGAGCCACCAATCTTCAAACAGTTCTGCTTCAAAAAATCGCAAGGGAATTGAATAATTATTACTCTGGACCTACACAATTTCAATAGCACCAGTTTCACATTGCGATACTCAAATCGTGATTGCTGCATGAACTAAACATAAATTTGACGATGATAACCTTAGGCAGTTTCTGGTGATTGCCGCCGAGAAATACTTCTAATAAAATTTCATGAGTTTTCAGCAAATCATAAAACAATTTTGGTAGAAACTGTCCAATACAAAGCGCAAAAAGTTGACAGTGCTTGTTAATTCAGTATACACATAGAGTCATGTATTCTGCGAAGGCGTAGAAGTGCCACATATACTTGTATTTTTTAATTCTGACTTCTATGTCGGAATTTCGACTTGTAACTCTTAATTCCGATATAGAAGTCAGAATTAAAAAATACAAATATATGTGGCCTTCGTAATATTCAACTTTGCAACTATATAGGCGAGGAAATTTACGCAGACAAACGGATCGAGATGCAGTCAATCGTTAGCTCATGTAGGAACTTCGTTTGTATTATGCTTTCCAGATTTCATGATTGCATCAAAAAATACATTCTTTCATCTGCATAATTTCAAACAATGGAAGAAAATTCAAATCTGCCACAAAAAAGACCGGAACTCTACGAAATTTTGCACCCGAGGGTTTCTCAGGTCTGAAAATTATGTCCAAATTGGCCCCATTTACACCTGGTGGTAAAATAAATGAATAAATAAATAAATAAATAAATGTTTATATCTTCAAGACAGTCGAAAAAACTGTATAGAAAAAGTCAATACAAGCAAATAAAAACAAAAAACACACAAAGACAAATATATAAAATAATCATCATGACAATCATGACAAAAAATCTAAGTCATAAAAACAATTTTCTGTCAAAAAATGCTTCAACTTTCTCTTAAATATATGAGTAAATTCACATGTTTTCAAATCCGTTGGGAGAACATTAAATAATCGAGGTGCCATATAATTAGGTGATTTATATGTTAATTGAAATTTTGCAAATGGAACAAACAAAAGTTTTCCTTTTGGCGTGTGTTCAAATTATGTTTTTCTTTATTTTTAATAAATTTTGAATCTTTGTTAGTGAATACATGCACACATAATTGATGTATAGTTAGGGAAGCTAGTGTTCATATTTCATAATTTTTGAATGCAGGTCTGCATGATTCACGATTTAAAAGGCCAATCATAGAGCGCAATACTCGTTTTTGAGCAATGAAAACATCTTCAGCTGAAGTAGATAAGCCCCAGAAGATTATTTCATACCGGAGCCTACTTTCAACCTGAGCGTAGTACAGCTGCAACAACTGATCAATATTCAGAACACGTCGCAGATTTCTCAACTGAAACGAAATTGAATTCAACTTAGGAACTAGGTATTGGCAGTGCTCTTTCCAGTTCAGATTTGTGTCTATCTGAAAACCCAAAAATGTGATATAATCCAAGTTAGTTGAAACTACTGAACCCTCTCCATTAGTTCTGAACGATATATCCTCGCACACTTTTTGCGCATGGTGAAATCTTAAAGCTTTTGTTTTGTCAACGTTAAGATATAGATGACTAGCTGAAAACCAGTTATTAAGACAACTTAATACTTCACTACACATATCGGTCAACGACGGATCCGATGAGTGAGATATAACAAGCGAGGTATCATCAGCATACATCGTGAAGTGTGCTGGTACAGGAAGCTCATCTACGTCGTTGATGTATAATATAAAAAGTATAGGGCCGAGTACGGAACCCTGAGGCACGCCTATATTTGTAAATCAATATTCAGATGGATTATCGTCAACAACTACGAATTGTTTTCTATTGAAAAGAAAAGTTTTTAGCCAGTTTAGCGGACATCCTCTTACTCCGTATTAATATAACTTTTCCAAAAGGATATTGTGATTCACACAGTCGAATGCCCTACTGAGATCACAGAAGATCCCAACAGGACACTCGCCTATTTCGATATATTCAATTATTTTTTGGTAGTAGGAATATACTGCTGTATTAGTTGATTTTTTATTCAGAAACCCATGTTGATTTAGAGAAATTATATTGTTGTCCTGGTAAAATGATAACAATCTATTCAAGTAGCAGTATTCAAATACTTTGGAGAATGTGGAGGACATTGTAACTGGTCTATAGTTTTCTAGTTTTTAACGACAATTTTTTTTATAAATGGGAATTATTTTTCCAGTCTTTAATAAAGACGGGAAATAAACGGTGGAGAATGATGAATTTACCAGAAATACAAATGGCTTCACTAACTCGCGAAAACAACGTTTTATTAGAAATATAGGAACCTCATCAGAACCAAATGAACGCTTATTCTTCAGTTTATTTGAAATCAGATCCAACATTTCTATTTCATCATAGGGCTTTAGGAAAAACGAACTACATGGTGAAGACACATTACTCATGAATTTATTGAAGTCAGGTATGTTACTACCTAAACCATTGATTACTTTATTGGGAGCTTCGGTAAAGAAGTTATTAAAAAGATTTGCCACTGTGCTTGGGTTTTCAATTATATTGTCCTCAAAGTTTATCGAGATACGTGATTCAGCACTATATTTGACTCTATTAGATAATTCTGATACTACTTTCCATGCAGATTTGGATGGATTGTCCGAGTTATTTATTTCATTTTGATAGTATTCCTTTTTAGTATTGCTTACTAAATGATCATGAATCTTTTTCTTGACTACATAAATATTTCTCATGCTGGGATATTTTTGTAAGTTAAAAAAGTCTTTCAAACTCTGGCTAGAATTTCTTACTTCATCGGTTACCCAATTTTTTCTACCGTGATCACTAACAAACGTGGGTAGTTTGGTGAAACGAGATTCAAAATATGGTCTGGACGGCATTAAGAACGTCATCTGGAATTCCTGCCCAACTCGTGATAAATCAAGACAAACTCGTTCCCTGGGGTTTTTTCAGGCCTCCCGTCAAGAATTTGATTTCGGAGACCCGCCCCGGAGGACCTTGTGCACCGGACAACCTGACCAGTAACGTCATCCATTGTAATTTTGATGGAAGAACTCACCGAATCGTTGGAAACTCGTCGTCTGGAGGTTTTTCTGGTCACTCTTCACGAATCTGATATCAGTGACCTGTCCCGGAGTACCTGGTGCACGGGACGACCTGAGTTTCGATTCGGTGAGTTGATCCATCAAAACTCCAGTTACTAGTCACTTGTATAATAAATAACTATTTTCTGTGACGGGAAAAAAGTTTGACATTTTATCTCTTTTGACAGATAACAAAAATATAACCTTTTATGAAATTAGTATTTTCCCCCAGAACCGGGAAAAATGTGAGTATTTTTTTCCCACGGGAAAAAAGTGAGCACTTTTTTCTCGGATATATATACACATAGGTTAAGGTAAATATTTGATTGAATGTTCGTTTTTCCCGTCACAGAGAAAATAGTTTATTATACAGGGGAAAAACATTAGATTTCAGTTCTGGGTTTCGCGTCTGGAGACAACACAACCTCGAGATAAAATCTTATACTTTTTTCCATAATAAATAACTATTATTTTGACATAAATAATAGAAATTCAGCAAAATGCTGTTTTTCATTCCATATTCGCGTGGAAATGTCGAAGACGGTCCGGAGATCATTATTTATTGAGTTTATACCAAGTCTACTAAAAAGTATATCTAAGTGTCGTCATATTATCAGTGTATCGTGCAAGATGTTGACAAAATGATATTGTATGTCAAATATATATGCCAGTAAAATTGAATCGAAAAAATTGTTTTGAGGAATTAAGTTCCAGCAAGCTAGATATCGTTTGAATACCTCTACTTGGTTCTAAATGCGAGCAAATTGAGTTTGCACCGTCCCAGGTGGTGAGCCTAACTCTCTATTGCATGAAATATTAAAAAGAAAAAAAATGGGAACAATGTGTACAGAAAAAATATTCACGTCAAAAATTAATCTGGTTTGATTCATGTGCAGTAGGTGTATGAATGAGTTTAAGCTGAATGGAAACTTTTAAAACAGTTATTATCTTCATTTAAGAATGAGTGTACTCCACATTTGTCACACATTATGCGAGATTTTCCTGTACACGTAGGTCTCTTGCATCTTTCTCTATTATCTGTGTGTGAAGGCCAATGACCGGTATTGTCACGTCTTGCAAGATCTGTGGGACGAGGCTCCAAACATCTTCTTTTTGAAGGCGTAGAAATCGGAGAATTCGAAGTGCTACCAGTACTAGGTCGCCCTCTCTTTTTTTTATTGTTTTTCCAAGCAAACACAAATCTTGAGCTAAAGTTGTCTTGAATTCAAGTAGCGAGGTATAACCTTGCCTATTTAGCTGTTCATTTATCCGTCTTGAAAGTAACCAGGCATTAACAATCACCAGATCAATAATGAAACAAAATATTCTCATATACCATTTTCTACTTTTTACTTTTATAGGGTACAATCCCAATAAGGAGTCTTGTAGGTCGACTCCACCCATGTGCATATTATACACCAACACAATATATGGACGTTCTATCTCTTCTCTACAATTTTTGGACTTGAAAAATCGCTGGACTTTAGAAACTGGCTCCGTTCCGCAAAATGATGATACCCAGAAAACAATCCCTGTTATCGTACCACTGAATCACGTGAATATCTTTTCCATTTATTTTGGTGGTTTTTTCTACATGCGATCCGCGTCCCCTTTTTTTCATTTCTTTTTCAGGTATAGTTTTCAGGTTTCTGAGTCGATTCGTTCTTACTGTTGCCACAGGTTTTACCCAATTTATCAAGATACGCGATCAGATGTAAACTGGAGATATAGTTGTCAAAGTAAAGCTTATGGTAAACATTTCTTGGGATTGGTCTAGATAAACGGACAATAATGTTACTCGCTGCGCCAAGTTCAGGTTCTCCTGGCAATCTGGTTATTTCAGCTTTGCCACTACAAAGTTCAAAATTACAGCTGAAACCACTTACGCCAGATAAAACGTACATTTATAACCTCACTTGTGCGGCTTTTTGGGATTATAAGTTTTCAAAGAAGTTCTTCCTTTGAAAGGAATGATTTGGTCATCGCTGGAAAGATTCTCTTCAAATGGTATTTTCTGACAAGCCTTCCTTACTTGATTCAGTACTGGCATTATCTTATCGGTATTTTTAGTAGCCACACTATTATCTGAGAAATGAAGAAACTAACTAGTCAGCAAAGACTACCGTTGTTCTACTAAACTCTATATATATATATATATATATATATATATATAGATTACATTTGCTACGAAGCCCGGGACATACCACAGATTAGGCGAAGCCCGGGTTGAGGGGCAAGGAATTTCATAGTAAATGTAGCCTGCGTATGAAACGAAGCCCGGCGCATACCATAGGCAAAGCGAAGCTGGGGGGTAAGGGATTTCCTTATTTGTCTTCAATACTGGACATTTTTAGTTTTCATTCAGTGTATATACCGGTTAAGTGCTTAATGAGTGTTGACAAGCCCGGTGGTATTTTCGCGGGACAAGTGGATCAGATATTGGTGAGTGTCTTTGTACATTGACTTTTGGCGGGAATTGAATTTTACTTTCATGTTTAACTTTGGCAAAAATACGAATCAATCAGCTTTCTTGATCAAGTAATTTAGTGCAATAATTACATCGGGTTTCAATAATATCATGTGTCAATTATGTCAGCCCATAATTTTCAATGGTTTAATCAAATTTGATGGTTTGATTGTTTGTTTGTTCGTTCATTCTTTCATTTTGGTCGTTGAAAGAAATGAACCATATTATGATTTCCAATGGAAAATTATCATAATAGGTATATAGGTTATTAAATGACGATTAAGAATTCTATTAGAAATAAAAATAAGAAATGAGTGTCACATTTGAGGAAAATGTTAAGTTAGATTCATTATATTTGAAGAAAATTCCATTTGGGATTTGGGAAAACACTGTATGTTCTATTTGATAACCAAAAAATGTGTAGACCATCCAGCTATAACTGGAAGCGTTATTGATAATTATTAGTTAATGAATAATAACAGCGTTCATACAAGTTTCCATTTCAGAAATAGTAATTTTTTGGAAACCGTCCGGGGAGTACACTTTCCGGATGCTTTTTCGCTGAGAAAGTAGCACTTCTCGGACTAGGCTGACAAGTGCTCGAATCTGAACTCCTAAACGGCTGGACCGATTTTGATAAAAAAAATTGTGTGTCCAAGTTGGATTCGGGAATTTTTTGAAGTCATATGAAACATGAATCATGAATCATGAATCATGAATCATGAATCATGACACATGAAACATGAAACATGAAACATGAAACATGAAACATGAAACATGAAACTTGAAACATGAAACATGAAACATGAAACATGAAACATGAAACATGAAACATGAAACATGAAACATGAAACATGAAACATGAAACATGAAACATGAAACATGAAACATGAAACATGAAACATGAAACATGAAACATGAAACATGAAACATGAAACATGAAACATGAAACATGAAACATGAAACATGAAACATGAAACATGAAACATGAAACATGAAACATGAAACATGAAACATGAAACATGAAACATGAAACATGAAACATGAAACATGAAACATGAAACATTAAACATTAAACATTAAACATTAAACATTAAACATGAAACATGAAATGGGAAACGGAAAACATTAAACAGGAAAACAGGAATCAAAAATTTTCTGTGCATCCATATCCATGTAAAGGACGTCTGTCGGGTCCGCTATATTTGATATAAATATTAATATAAATAAGGATTAGAATGTTTCTGGTAGTACCTATCTTCTGTTCGAATTTCAGTATTCAATACAAATAAGAATTCAAATGTTCAAAATTTTGTTCTACAAAGAAGTAAATAAGTGTCTCATTGATTTGTTTTTCTACAGGGTAGCCGAAAAAATAGTGTACGCAACAAGTCCGTATAATACTGTTTTTTTGGACAAGTGGAAAAAATTCTAGGACGAGCCGTAGGCGAGTTCTAGAAGTCTGCGAGTTCAAAAAAACTGTTTTCGGACGTGCTGCGTACACTATTTTTCTGGCAACCGTGTAGAATAACAAATCAATGAGACACATTTGGTCCAAGGGACGAAGAGAGGTTGACCTTCACCCATCAGTCAACCGGATGAAACATACTTTTTATGAAGTTTCATAAATAGACGAATACACCTATAATGGCTTTCCCATCAAAATGTGGTTCAGACTATATACAGTGACTTTAAAAAATTTGCACCATATGGAAAACTTTTCTATTATCGATTTGTCAGAAAATTTCATTCCTCATAAACATTGGTGCATTGCGGAATACTTGTATTCGATTTATCAAAATTCTAAATTTCGAAACGGTGTACAGGGGGGAACAAAAATAGAATTTTGATCAAGAGTAAACCCTGGCTGTGATTCCAAATTTGAATATGGTTTTCAATTCTAAACAACCTCTTTGAATGAACTTTTTGATAATGTCAAAAATAAGGGGTAGTTTACACCTGATTGAAATTCCTATTTTTTTTTCTCCCCTGTACACTGTTTGAAAATTGGAAAAGTTGACAGCTCATATGCAAGTTTTCTGCAATGCATAAATTTTTATAAGGATTAAAACTTTCTTACAAATCGATAATAAAAAAGTTTTCCATATGGTGCACATTTTTTAAACTCGCTGTATATAGTCTGGACCGCATTTTGATAGGCAAGCCATTATAGGTGTATTCGTCTATTTATGAAACTATAAAAAGTGTGTCTCATCTGGTTAACAGGTGGGTGAAGGTCGACCTCTATTCCGTCTCTTAGACTAATTTATTTATTATATTTCTTTGTAGAAGAAAATTTCAACATTTTAGTTCTTAATTGTATTAAATATTGAAATTCGAATAGAAGATAGGTACTAACAGAAACATTTTAATTCTTATTTGTATTAATACTTATAATAAAATTCGAGACCTTCCCGGCCTAATCCGGGAATTATACGTACTTCCCGGACCCTGCCGGGAAGTGCGGAAGGTGCTACTTTCACAAAGAAAAAGCCTCTGGGAAGTAGGTACTTCCCGGACGGTTGCCGAAAAAAGATTATCCCCGAGCAGGAATCGAACCTGCGATCTCTTGATTACCTACCAGTCAAGTGCCTTACCAACTAGGCCACCAAGAACACAGATTCGCATCTGTATTTCGTGGTTATTATTCATTATTTATATAGTACAGACGTTATTTACTTTATCGTATCATTGACTATTAGGCTTCCTTAAAGTTATATCTGTATACTACCAATTATCAGGGGTAATATAATAAGTGGTATGATTATTACTGATACCTACAAAATGGCACACTAAAATGACATAACGTGACAGTAACCAAAGTTGTTGATTTCATTTCCACATCATCGTTGTCAATGATACGATAAAGTTTTGAATATAACTCGATTATTAGCGATTTAACACCGTCTCGGACATTGCGGGTGACTCGGCTGTCACCTTGTCACCTAGCAATGTCCTCGACTATTATAAATCGCATAATAATCTCGTCATATAATATAATATACAATGTAATATACAATGTAAAAAAAATATTTACTATTCATACAAGAGATCAGAAATCGAAATTTGTATTCCTATCGTAAGAAAATCTCGGGCTGGTACATGATCTTGTTAAAATCCGGTGTATATTTTATAGCATCACACGTAAGAGTTACATCTTTCGATGACTTATGAGTGTTGCCATACAGACCAATCAATAGAGCATAAAATGGGCGATTTTTAACAAAAATACTAGTAGAAAACCGACTGTGCCATCAAATGAAAGACAGTACGTAGCTATATTCTGTTATTCAGTGTGACCCATTTAAAATTAAAGCACCCTCAGAAAACATAAGTTTTTTAAACGATTGAGTAATTTTTTTTTGTTCATTATGTAGACATTCCATAAGTTCACTAGGACACCAAATTTCATGATTGAATCTCCATTTTCAGAGCCAACTTTTCTTATTTTTCAATGACACTAACATATTGATTTATTCATGAAATTTGGTGTCCTAGTAGACTTTTTGAATGTACATCTAACGAAAAAAAAAAATCATTCCAGTCGGTTGAAAAGTTTAAGTTTTATAAGGGTGCTTCCATCTTAAATGGGTAACACTGTATATTTATATCCAGACGCTATTAACTTCACTTTATATGCTGTTATATTTTGGACTCGCAACATTTAAACATAAACATTTAAACGCAAAAGCGTGTTTTTTTATGTTTTGCTCATAAAATTAAAACGTATACAGCACTCTGTTTGCTCCAATGGAAAAAATTGTAGAGAATTGATAACAAAATGAGATTTTATACGATCCGGACGAATCGTTAATAACGGAGAAAAACTCAAAAACCCGGAAAATTCTCTAGTGATAGTCCAGTTTCGATTTCTCAGATTTTGAAAGTAGAAGTATAAGATCACAAAACATATATTTTCATTTTGCGTTACAATGCTGCGAAATGGGTGGAAAATATGACTGAAAATGGCCGAGGTCGCGTAAGCGACTAGTAGGAAGGTATTCCGGCGTCTTTCGGTCTCTCTTACTTCTTGATCGCTTCGAGGGCTCGGTCGTTTTGTCATGTTTGCAAGAATTTTTCACCCATTTTGGGGCATTGTAGCGCAATATGATAATATACTTATACTTTCGAAAGCTGTTTGAGAAATTGAAATCGGACTATCATTAGAGCATCCAGGCACATCAAATTGCAATGGACAAGTTTCCATTTTTTTTGTTATGGATTGATTGTTATTATTAAAATTAAAGTAAAATGAAACAAAACTGTGAAAGAACAATTCAAATATCTGTATAAATGAAAAAGTTATGGGACTTTGAAGTTGCACTTGAAAGAATAATTCCATCTAGTGTGCGACATCACGCGACATAAACGAGAGCCCTGGCGCTGCTAAGGAACTATTGTGGTGTAGCGATCTCGGATGTCACATTACGTCAAAGGCGAGCAAAGTCATTTATTGATGGATTTTAAAATTCATTTCACTGATTTATTAATTTTGATGTAGGTATATTTCAATTCCTTTGCGTTAAATATAGTATTAACAACATCATCTACTAGTATTTTTGTTAGGAAAAAACCTCTATTGATTGGCCTAGTAAGGGTGCAGCCGGTTGACGGAAATAACAATTTTATAACAATTTTATTGCTTTCAATATCATAAAACAATAAGACTTTGCTGGCCCCATTAAATTCCAAAAAAATTTTCAGGATTCAAAATGAATCGTACCAAATACATGTTACGATTGGCTGCATATGTATCAGAAAATGTAAGTGTTGCCAGCATTCCTAGTAGCCCGATATCTTCTATTTCTGATGAGAAGACCCTGTCACCTGTCCCAGAAGAAAACGATATTGACAACAAAAAATCCAGTGAGTCTCCGTTGCCGGAAAATATAATTATTCATTCAAATATTCTGATGCCAATTACCTCTCGGACAATTTCATCAACTGAGAGCAAACTAGTCACGATCAATGATGAAACTGATTCACAAGATGAAGTTAAACTCCCTGGATTTTCAATTATAAGATCTGAAATTGCCTCTGAATTAGAAAATACTAAAGTAAACTCAACTCATTCTAAAACTTCGAAACGGTTCGACGTTTATGAATTTATTCAAGAGAGTGCACCAGGCAGTGATTCTAAGGACACCACATTTCGAGAGTATTCACTAGAATCGTCTGGTGAACGAAATTCAGCTGAACTTGCATCACATTTTCAAACTGTTCCAGAGGACAGCCTTCCATATATGCGAACGAATATTCAGGGTGATAATATTGAAAATCCCGAATTTGCTTCTCTCACGAATGTTTATTTTATTGAAACTCCTGTTATTAAATCCAACTCCATCTTGGAAGTCGCCTCTGAACTAGAAAATACTAAAATAAGCTCAACCCATTCCAAAACTTCTAAACGGTTCGACGGTTATGAAATTTTTCAAAAGAGTGCTTGGGTACCAGGCAGTGATTCTAAGAACACCACATTTCGAGAGCATTCACAAGAATCGTCTGGTGAATCAAATTTATCTGGACCTACATCACATTTGAAAACTGTTCCAGAGGACAGCAGCCTTCCATATATGCAAACGAATATTCAGGGTGATAATATTGAAAATCTTGAATTTTCTACTCTCACGAACGTGAATTTTGTTGAACCTCCTGTTTCAAAATCCAACTCCATCTTGGAACCAGATGTTCACGAAGGTTCACACCAATTTTCAGTTTCTGCATTTGGGGAATCAGATTCAAAAGAAGATAAAACAGGCTTCGATGATTTTGAAGACTTCTACAGTTCAGGGTCTGATTATATTCCCTCAAGTTATTCTACAAGTACGAGTTCGGATATAGATGAGCCAGAAAAACTTGATTTACTGGAAGTGAAAAAAACGTATTCAAAAAGAAACCCAATTGGACAACTGATCAAAGACAGTCATATAATGGCAGCAGAAAATAAGGTAAAATACATTTTTGATAAATAATAGTAAGCTATATAGTACTGTTCTATTACAGGAAGTTGCGCCAAGAATATCAGAAGGGAATTGCAGTCTATATTCCGAACAAGAAATCCCAAATTCTATTTTCAACCATGAGCCGAAAACGATCCCAGTACGTATTAATGATTTTCTCTTCTTGCTATGCTATTCCGGAAACATTTCGGCGTGAGAAATTTATCTTTTTCTATGAAGCTCTGCAATAAAAAATTCTCTTCCTAAAATTTCAAGTTATAAGTCGGGAATTTAAAATTCGGAGTTATGAATAGGAAATTTGAAATTCTGAGTTATTTATAGGATATTTAAAATTCCGTGTTACGACTCGGAAATTTGAAGTAAAATTCAGACTTATAACTTTTTTTTCTTTCTTTTTTAACGAAATCGATGAAGGTACTTATTGTTCAATTTTATTATGTTTTTCAATATTTGTATTTTCATTGTCGGCATGAAACTTTATGATGATGAAACTGTTAAAAAGTACATTTCGTACATTACACAACTAGTTGCGTAATGAATATTACACAGCACTATTTGACTTGTCTCAGTGACAATTTTGAAAAGTTTCATAATTCACAAACGTCATGTAAAACCTGACTTTTTGAAACTGAATTAGATGAAATATATTATAATATCCATTTATCTTACAAATGCGGATATGAGCCAAAAAAAATCAGCTTAATAAGTATTTCAACACGAATTTCAGTGCGATAATAATATATATTGTACATTGAGCATAAAATGATACATATTTCCCACACTACGTGCGAAATGTGTAACATTTCTTGCTCAATGTACAATATATATTATTGTCGCACTGAAATTCGTATTAAAATCCTTATTTTGTTGATTTTTTTTGAGCCCATATCTGCATTTGTAAGATAAATGGATATTATTATATGTTTCAAAACTATTTCAGGGTATCAACAACAAATATGTCAAAAACCCGGCGGCCAGGGAAAGACCAACGTTGTGTTCAATTTGTTACGATGATGTAGTTACTCATTTTCCAAGGCATCTCGTCAGGCATCATGCAGATCATAAGGATGTTAAATTATTACAAAGTCTAAAACCTGGAAGCTCAGAACGTCTAGCCATGATATCTGCATTTCGAAAACAAGGATATTTTTATTTAAATACCGAAAAAGATGTCATGAATCCAGTTCGATCTTCCAAAGATTCAAGTACTAAATATTTTGTTTGCACTTCCTGTTTAGGATATTATAGTAAAAAAAATCTTTATAAACATGTGAAGATCTGCAAAAGTAGACCCTCTGATTCGAAAAATTCTGGAAGGAGCTGTTTATCCAGATCTCAAACGTTTATGGCATCAGCAAGGTCGAAAAATCAAGAATTTTTAAGAACGTCTCGGATAAAAAAAGAAGTTTTTGATATAATGAGAGCAGATGACATCAGCGAGGAAGCAAAGAATGATCCGTTAATTTGTCTCTATGGCGAGAGCCTTTTGGCGAAGCATAAAAGACAACAAATAGCCACTATGGTGTCCAATAAAGTTAGAGAAATGGCAAGAATGCTTATAACAATGAAATCAATGGACGGCGAGATAAGTAGTTTCTTTGACGTGCTGAGACCCGAGATGTTTGGAACACTTTTATCAGCTGCAAAGATTATAAGTGGATATGATGAAATAAATAAAAGCTTCAGAGCACCATCTTTAGCATTACACATGGGAACAAATTTAAAATTGATTTGCAATGTTGCATTTAAAATTGTGATAGAGAAAAGAAAGCTCCCAAAAATAAATTGGGAAGATAGAGATAAAAAGAAAAGTGAAATAAAAGATTTGAGAAAGTTAATAGAAGGGCACTGGTGCAATGAAATTTCAAGTCTGGCTTTGAAAACACTAAAAGAAAGACAATGGGAAAAACCAGTTCAATTACCATTAACGAGAGATATATTATTATTCCAAACATATATTAATGACCGTACCAGCAAAGCATTTGAAGAACTGAAGAATCAGAGAAATGTGATAAAGAACTATAAAATCTTAACTGAATGTGTACTTGTTCACACCGTTATGTTCAACAGAAAACGGGTGGGCGATGTACAATATCTGAAGATAGAAACTTATGAAAGGGAAAACCAAAGAATTGATCAAGAAGCTTTCAGCGAGTCACTTACCACAGCTGAAAAAATATTGAGCAAGAAATTCAAAAGAGTTGTGACGGGCGGAAAAGGCTCCAAACCAGTTCCGATACTATTTTCTCCCAAATTTCAAAAATATATAAAATGTTTATTGAATATCAGGAGATCTTCCGGTGTAGTGCCGAACTCGAACCCGTACTTATTCGCCAATCCATATTCTGAAAATAGATGGATGGCAGGAACAAAAGTCATTAGACTTTTGGCTGGAGATTCTGGTGCTCAAGAGCCAAAATTGTTAACATCGACCAAATTTAGAAAGCACATAGCGACAACTCTGCAGTTGATGACAATGGAATCAGATGAGTTGGAACAAATCGCCAAATTCATGGGCCATACAGAAAAAACTCATTCCGAATTTTACAGGTAAATTCTTATAATACCGCACAAAAAGTCTAATATCTATTGGAAGCGTTTTAAGGATATATTCCATTTTTAAGCTGAAGAGAAATTTGAGTTGTACTCGACTTTGTGTTTCATCCAGCTGACAATAGTTCAATTTTTTATATTGTACACAAAGATATCCAACTTCTTCATTTCAGATGGAATGCACACTTTATTCCACCGACTAGTAATCTATTTCAGCGAATATTAGAAGTGCCAGATTTCATATTATTGTTCTTGCCCTATTCCTAATTCTGCCTGTAATGGAATAGTTATTTACCTAACAAGTGCGGAAAGTAGTACTTTTCCGCACGCGACGGCAGTTGCACAAACGACGCGGAGCGGAGTTCGGGCAAGCCGTTAAGGGCGGAAAAGACATTTTCCGTAAGAGTTAGGTACGAGTGTTTTCCTACGAGTGTTCTTGTCCATCTTATTTATGAAAATTTTTGATAAACAAGTTTTTATAATAATGCTACAAAATGACTCATAAGACAGATTAGTTACATAGATCATTTAGTTGGTCCTAAATATACTTATTTTCAACAATACAAAAATCGTGCGGAAAAGTAAAAATCGTACGAAAAGTAAAAATCGCGCGGAAAAGTAACTTTTCCGCACGCTCGTAGGAAAAACTTATTGCCTTTTTTCTAAGCTATTTTCGAGATTAAGCTAAAGGAATTCTTTCTAAAATCAGTTAGGAAGGGAGTTTTCTGTAACAAATGAAATGGAAAAGTTGAATATCTTTCTGAGTTACACCATAGTTACATGAAACAATGGGATATTCGAATTCATTAAATAGTGTGATTTTTTTTTAGATTACCTCAGGACATTTACCAAACCGCCAAGGTAGTCAAAGTGCTCCTTTTATTAGAAAAAGGAAGGGGAAAAGAGTTTCGGGGCAAGAGTTTGGGTGAAATTGAGCTTGAAAAAGATATATATTATAGTTCTGAATCTGAAGAAGACGCAATTCAAAATATCAGGAATAAGAAATTGACGAAAGCAAAGAAGAGAAACGCCCAAGGATCGGACAATGAAATGAGTAGCGAGGATCTGCAGGAATCTGCTCTACATATGGAATTCAATGAAAAAAAATGTTTTGGCCCAAAAATGCCGGACATGAATACTGACAAACAATTACTAGAAGAAGGAATGCGTTCGAATAAAATAGAGACGATAAATGAAGATTCAATATTGGAAGATGGAAGCAATGTTGCAAAAGAAAAAAAGGGAAGAGAAAATAAGTCAAAAAAAATTAAAATTTTAGAAAATGATACTGATGAAGAAGAAGAAGAGGGTCAGACAATTAAATTGTCCAAAAAAGCATTAAAACCAATAAAAGGGCGTGTTCGGTGGAGCAAAGAAGAAAAAGAACTTGTTCATAAATATTTCGTAAAACACGTGAAAAATAAGATAACGCCGAAAAAACATGAGTGCGATGAATTTATAAAAAAATATGGTAATTTGCTGGTAAGCAAAGATTGGGTGAAAATCAAAACGTTTGTTTATAATAGTTTTAAAGAAAAGTAACACATCAATTTTATTCAATATTTGAACCAAACCTTTTTAATGTTTCCTAATGGTGTTCATCATCTCATAATCATCTTTCATCTTAATATAAATTCAAACATTATTTTTTACCGTATAAGCTTCGTTTTCGCAATGTAAGTTCAATTTAAAAATGACATTTGAACCTAGGGTATAGTTTAATTTTTCTGTGTTTTTGCTCAGTTTGAAATTCTGTTGAAATTTTTAAAATATCTCGTCATAGTTTTTCAACTTGAAATAAATATTACCTGTTTAAATCTTTTCTTTCTAACTTCAGTGCATAATTCTTACAGAAATTTTATTCGGATTGTATTTTTTAAAAGCAGACTAATGCCAAAGAAGGTAACATCGCAGGTGATTCTATGGTCAAACCAGAATGGTTAATTTTATCAAATAGATGACTTTAGAATCTCTAGTGTTTTAATTTTCTACTTGTTTTTAGTGATACTTCTTAAAATTTAGCAATCTTCAATTCAGATTACTCCTGGTAGCGAAATTACACCAGTAGATAGTTACAAACACGCCGTTCGGGAACATCCTGTATACAATATGTTGAAGAATCACTTTTTGGCTGTTATCAACTTTTACTTATCAACCTGAAATTCAGATCTCGAGTTTACAAGTAAACATACCTTAATGAAAAATTCCATGAAAAATAAATTAGACTACAAGCCCACATAACAATTTGAGGGGGTCATTTGACCCAGCAAGAAACATATTCAGAACGATGCTGCTATATGAAAAAACTAATTTAGGTACTATGCCGTCAATTCTTGGTGGTGCAAATGACTGTTATAATAATAATAATAATTTTCCATCTGAAGATGAGCTTTTCCGACAAAATATTCTTATACGGCATTCCTCACGTTGTTTCATGCTGGGTCAAATGACCCCCCCAAATTTTTACATGGGCTTGTAGTCTAAATCATCAACAAAAAATGGCCAATGTTTGAATTAACATAATAATGACAGCTGAAAAGGGATTCATAAATGGATGATAAGAATTTGATTTATCTAAATAAAATATTTGCAGAAATATCAACAGTGTTTCATTTGATTTCAATTATATCCCAATAACACAAATAATCAAAGGATAATCATTTATATTTCGACCCATTTAAAATACGTTCATTTCCGAAAGTATTCGAGCTCACTTTTTAATTTTGTTTTATTTCATATGAATCGCTTATGTGGAAAATGACATTCTAAAATTTTACCTGTACACACTGACTAACAATCAAACATATTAACAAGTGAACTTCAATCAAAGCTAATAATTATAATCATCAAATTAAATATAACAAAACAGAGAAGTTCAAATCACGTATCAATATTTTGAATAGTTTTGGAGATTATTTTAAATGGGTCAAAATATAACTGGTCACTCGATATAACTGACACTGTGATGCCTCTCAGGCCATGAGCGCGATCACATTCGGGACGTTTTTTGTGGTAAAAAAGTCGATAACTCAAAAACGGTTCATCGTATCGATTTCAAACAAGGACAGGCTTCTAGAATATGTCTGATTCTATGTATTTATGTCTGCAGTAGCACCTCACGATGCTTTCCATAGATAGTCTAGGTAGCTGCAGTGGTATTTCTCTTCCATTAAAATTAGAAGCGATCTTTATCCAATCGAAATGAATATGGTATATCAAAAGAAAGGTTAAACGTTGGTCAATGTACGTGCTGTAATGTTTTTTTGAAATTATTTGTTTATCTACCCGAAAATTTTTTTCGAAGTAACTGCATTTTTGGGTTATCAATTGACTTTTACCTTAAAAAGCATCGAGATGTGATCGCGCTCATGGCCTCTTAAAATGCAAGGGGTTCCTAAACACTTGAAAATGTATCGGGCATCGTAACATACGTGAATCGTACCATTTGTATATTATATATACTGTATATATTTGGTGCGCCCTCTGGTGGCAATCATGCTGAACTAAAGCTGTATATTTTGAGATATTATACCGAATTACGAATCCCTTTCGATTTTCACGGAATAACGACAGATGGCATCTGCATCGCATGATAAACTCATATACACAGGAATTTTTAGGAAGCCCGATTCGGGCTTCCTAAAATTTCAAGAGGCTTCGTAACATCTGTGAAGTATACCATTTTGGGCTAGGTAATGCTGGTTTACATATGTATATATATATATTTGTATATACAATGAAAAATGACTTATGACATATAGTCACTAGTTGAAACTCAATTTGAAACGAACCACGGAATCCAAAGTTAGAAATTATCTACTCATTGGCAATTTTGTTGTTCTGACCAATCCAAAGTTCAAATGAGTTTCTCATGCGTGAAAAAAAACGCAAACAGAACCTGAAGTGGAGAGAGTGTTTTCGATTTAATTCCGAGAGTTCCACCATCTACCGACGACGTCGTTTCGTTGTTTACAACTCGTCAGGATAGCTTTATGGAGCTCCCGAAATCGAAACGAAAACATTCTGAATCAATACATTACGGCAAAGGCAATGATAATGAAAAACAACTTGTGACATCTACACTCACTAGTTGAAACTCAATTATTTTTCGTTGTCTTTGCCGTAAGGTATTGATTCAGAATGTTTTCGTTTTGATTTCGGGAGCTCCATAAAGCTATCCTAACGATTTGTAAACAACGAAACGACGTCGTTGGTAGATGGTACTCTTGGAATTAAATCGAAAACACTCTCTCCACTTTATATATACTTTGTTATAATATTAGTGATTTATATGTAATGTAATTTTGTAAATTGTAATAATATTTTGTGATTTTGTTGTTGTAAAAAAATTAGATAGATTGTGATTGTTGTATATGGTAACCTCTTTCAGTAATTACTTGATTCTTCAATCACTCGCGATATTTACGTCAATTCACTTTAACTGTTTGGTTTTTTACGTTGTTTAAAAAAAAACTCTAAATACCTGTACAGCTTATGAACTACTTAACTACTATTATTCACATTATCTTATTGTAATTTCCCAGATACCAATATTTCCTGAATTTTCTATCCGCTGTTATATACTGAATAATATTTTATTTTGAAATATTAATTTTTAATATCATTTTGAAATTTTTATCCATTTAAATTAAACTTATAACTTGTTCATTAGGTTCTTTTTATGATAGATTTTCAATTTACTACTGTTTTACAGCAAGAGTTGGCAATTTACTGATGGTTTTACGAAGAACGTAGAACTTCCTCGTAGAGCTGAAACTGGTTTCGAGAACTGATATTTGTCACTATTTGGCTGGACCTTTTTGTATTCTTTGGTTGAGATGGTTAAGATAGAACACTGTAAAGTTTACGTAAGGTATCTGGTTTTCACTGGGTTTGATAATAATAATAATAATTTTATAAATTTCTACAACAACAATATTTCATCACTAATTGTGATATTTTTCTCAAATATTAACTATATATACTGCTTTTCATAACAAATTTCCCAAATTTTTATATTTGAGATTTTGTTATCTTGACCGCAAAATTCAAATATAAAATATTCTGTTTGCATATATACTTAATAATATTGACTAATCTTTGGTTATAATTATATTTTGCCTTTTTCAGGTGCTGTTCACAGAATAATGTATCTTTATCAGGGATCGTCACAATCGGTTATTTTCTTATTCTTAGTTTATTTTTCTTTATGTTTTGAATTTATGAATACTCTCAGTATTGAATATTCCTCTCACACTTCTATCTATTGGATCTATCAACTTATAACTGTGTTTAAGATCTATTTTGGAAAAACATTTTGTATTGGTAATTTAGCCAAAAATAGTTTAAATATTCAAAGGTGACTATTGAGGAATTGTTATTTCATTTTACTCTCTCTGTTATCTAAACATAATCTTAGTTCCCCGTTCTTTTTTACCACAACTACATTTGGATTGATGTAAACACTGGTACTTTTCTCAATTATCTTGTTACTATTTAACATAGCATTTATTTCCCGTCTTACTTGATCTCTAAACTTATTTGAAATTGGATGGTTTTTTTATTTGAATTTTTCAGTTTCTTTTACTTCTATTTAATGCACATACTCACTTGCTACTCTCGATTCATTCATTGTTAAACTTTTAAATATTTCTTCAACATATCCTTCCTTTTTTTATTACATTTATATTTATTATATTCATTATCATTATTTTTATTTTCATTTTCATTATTCTCATTCATCCTTCTCACATATAAATTTTTTTTCATTATATTTTCTTGATCTTGTCTCAAATTCAATCCATATTCCATCCATACCCTTCTTTTCATAGTTTATTTTAGCTTTCATTTTTTCAAGTCGATCGGTACCTATAACTACATCGTATTCCATGTCTTTGACTATTAGTAGTTGTAAATTGATTTTTCTTTTATTGAATTCTACATTAATGTTTATAAATTGATTAGTTTCGGCCAGTTTTTTCCCATTTACTCTCATTAAAGTGGTTTTAAGCATTTTCACTATAGTATTATGTATTTCCAATTCTTCTATTGTTTTTTCTTTTGAAAGTGAAGTTTCAGAGCCTGTATTAATTAGTATTTCGATTTGTTTTTCCTCAATTTTGCCTTTTGAAATAATTAAACCTATTAATTGTTCTTCCTCTATTGAATCTAATTTTATAAATCCATCTGGGTGTTCATTATGGTGTTTATCCAGCATTTCATATGGTTTTACTGAAAATCTGCCTGCTCAGAAGAAGAAGAAGAGGGTTGTGGTTCCTGTCTATGTATCAATAATAATAATAATAATAATAATAATCTTTATTAATCCTTTCAGACAATGGATATATAGAACAAGTCAATGAATAGGTACGACAGTAACAACAAATAATATAAAAAAATAACATATCAAAATTCACAGATAATGAAACAAAATTTACCAAAATGTCGTATGCTAGCTTTAACCTAGTTCCCTATCTGTCACAAAATCTCCTATGCTGTAGTAGCATTTGGACGTTAGTAAAAACTTAACTTTATTCTTGAATGATTTCACGTCAAGCTGCTGGATGCTTTCTGGCAAATGATTGTAAAACATAATTTCTTGATAAGTAGGGCACCCTTCAAATTTAGCAGTTTTATGTGATGGAATGCTTTTCCAATGTTGTCTTTAACATACAGCAAGCACTTCAATACAAATAGGCAAGGAAATGTTAATATTCCGTAGGCGACAAAATGATGCTTACGAGATTCATTAGGAGGCAAGTTGAACATGGTGCGAATTATTCTTTTTTGCGATACGAAAATTCTATGATTATTGACAGAGTTTCCCCAGACGATAACATTATACGACATATGACTATAAACAAGTGAATAATAAACTGTCAGCAATGACTCCATTGGCAGAAAGTATTTCAAACGCATTATTGCGAATCTAGCTTCTTCAGTTTCTTACTCAGTATATCAATATGGTCTGTCCATCGAAGGGACTGATCGACATATATACATAGAAATTTGGTACATTCTGTAGATTTTACAGTTGCTCCATTCAAGTTAAACTGTAGTACTTTTGTATATGTGTGGGAGTGAAATATATGCCAGTCAGTTTTAGGAATATTCGCCATTAGACCATTTTGAGCACTCCAACCGTTGAAACATATCATTATTTGTTTGGTTGATTCAATCAATTACTCGTATGTACATGCTGTGACCGCTAAGGAAGTATCATCTGCAAAAATAGCCAAATGTTTAGCATTGATATGCTGGGTTAATGAATAATAAAAATATTAGCGGCCCCAGCACTGAACCTTGTGGAACACCAATGTTAGACATTTTCTTCTCTAAAAAACAGTGTTCTACCCTCACCAGCATCTCTCTATCCCTCAGATAATTGTCAATCCAATCTAGAAAGGTTCCCCTGAACCCAATGTTATATAATTTACTGTTAATAAAATTAAGATTTATAGAATCAAATGCTCGTGACAGATAAAAAAAGAGTCTGGCCGCTTGTTTACCATTGTCCAAGGCAGTATAAATACATTCAATCAAACTACAAGCTGCGTTGATATTCAGTAAATATATTGAACTTGGATAAATAATTAAACATCCTCTCAACATCACCTTTCGATGATTACTTTCGAGAATATACTTAAGATGGATATCGGTCTGTAGTTAGCTATTTCCGCAGGGTCACCTTTTTTGAAAATGGGAATGACAATTGCAGTTTTCAATACAGAAGCCAGAACATACCGAGAGATTAATCAAATATGCTAGACACTAAGGTAAAAAACGATTAAAATTTCCATAAAATTTTGTGGAAATTTTAATCGTTTTTTACCTTAGTGTCATATATGGATTTCCATCAAGTAAAGGCCACGTCAATCCAAATATGCTAGATGCTGAGCGAGCGAAGAAATCACCGACTTCAGAATTTCGTTCGAAATATTATCAATGCCAGAGCTGCATTAATTTTTTAAATTCCTCACAACCGTTACAACTTCATCCGAGCTTATAGGATAACAAAAAAATGTGTTATCAACCATAGGTGACACGGTACAATTCTTAGATCTCATGTCACCAAAATGATTTAGCAGCCTGTTTTCAGTAATATTAGCTGTTATGAATGTATGTTTCTTGTCCTCTGTCTGTATCTTTGAGTTCTTCTATGTTTGAAATATTTTTTGTTTTATTTTTCATTATTTTGACAAAAGTAATAGGGTAATAGTAGTTTTTCAATATTTCCTTCAAATTTATTGTTTGATTGTATATTTTGACAAGTACTAATTATTCCACTTTCTGCATTGCTGCTAACTCTTGTTTTTTCAACCTCTAATGATTCAAAATTTTTAATTCGACTCTGTTGTTGTTCTTTATATTTTCAATTTTGAGTTCGACTCTATTTTTTGATTCATGTCTACTTTCTTATTTACTTTTCATACTTTCCCTTTTATTTCTTGGCTGGTGTTTCCTAACTCTGATCTTATTTCTTGAATTTGTTTACTGTTATTGACCAATAAATCGCTAATATCTGAGATTTTTTTTACCGTATTCTCATAAAATTTGTTATATTTCTGTTCTATTTCATTTTCAAATTCTTTATAAAAAAATTTCCTTTTTATTTTCTTCTAATGTATTATGAACACTTATTTCCAACTTTTCCATGTTCTCCTGCATATTCTCTTTAACATTCTCCATGTTTTGTTTCACGCTTTCTATATTTGCTTTCACACTTTCAATATTTCCTTTGACGTCCTCTTTCACACTTTCTATATTCTGTTTCATACTTCCAATATTCTGTTTCATCCCCTCTTTCATTTTTTCCATGTTGTTCGAAATGAATTGCATAAGCGTTTGTATCTGTCCTTCTAAACACTGTTCATTTCCACTCCTTCCTTGTCCATCACCCTCTTGCTTTCCACTATTCTCTCCATGATCTCCAACCTGTCTCTCTTCCTGTCCTTCACTCACACCATTTCTTTTTCCATCTCACAAATCCATTTTTTCAACTTCAAATACTTTTCACACTCTCAACTTTTGAATATCTCACTCTAGCCTACCACACCTATTTTTCACTCTTTTTCGACTCTGTTTTTGCCCTTTCCAAATCGCTTCACGTTGCTGGCGACATTTGTTATAATATGAGTAATTTATATGTAATGTAATTTTGTAAATTGTAATAATATTTTGTGATTATGTTGTTGTAAAAAAATAGAATAGATTGTGATTGTTGTATATATTTTTTAAACAGTTATTTGCCCAGATAGATACTTACTCCTTACTTTACCGTTTTACCTTTTGGTCTCCTTTTCAGTATTTCCAACTCAGTCGGTGCTCGAGAACATGCATCACTCTCTTCTCAGGGTAGAATTCTTGGAAAGGGCTTTCCAATGTGTCAATGTTAGAAATTTTGTAAAAAGAGTGTTCGAAGAAACCGCGACAAGTCACATTTAAATTCTGTAATTGAAATATTTCATTGCATTTGTAAATTCCTTGAAGAAAAATAAGTTGACTTTGCTGAACCCAATACTTAGCTCTCGTTTTTGAGATACTAATTATTTCTCAAAACATTACGCCAAAAAAAAAACAATAACTTTGGAATTAGTCGAAGCAGGCGTAGGTACAAGACTTTTATCGGTAACACGAAATATTTCGGTTAGTTACTGTGGTTTGGGTGGGCGATCAATATTATACAGCGTGTTTTGTATTATAAGGTACAATCACCTTATGCATATATGAATTCCAAAGATTTCGTCATTTCAAATGACTCTAATATAATTTACTCATTTTATGTTAATAGATTTAAATATTTCTTCATATGTCGATTTTTTTATAGACATAATTATATTGAGCTCGAACATTGCTAAACAAATTGATATCTATTCACCTTTAATTTTTAAAAATATAGTGAGTTAGAGAATTATGTTGTACCAACGACAAAATTACAAAAAAATTGTAAAACCTAATGAACGGAAATTTGACTCACCTATAAAAAATAAGGCTTCAACAAATACATCTAACACAACAGAAGGTCTTTCGGTTTCGAAACTAGCATTGTACGGCACTACCACTGCCACATAAAACGTAGCTATGAGAATTAACCAGTCCCATGCACTTTTGAACATGCCATAATGTGATATGATGAATCTACTTTTTTTCACTGATGCAGTCTTGTACTCTGGAAGGGGTGCGGCCGTGGCACTCAGCAGGTTCTGAAAAATGAATTGGAAAATTGCTGAATACCTTCGTCAAGTTTCAATGATAAGTTTTTTTTTAGTTATTTTCATATTCAGGAAATCCAACCGAACCAACGACTTTTTTCATTCATTATCTAGAAAAGTGTTTCGCGAAGAAAGCCTAGTAATCTTTGAGAAAAACTTCAAAATATTTGTTGATTCATACAATGTTTACGGACGTTGCAAGATTTTCCTTATCTTGGGAATAAAAAGATCAAAATACTGCGCAGTTCCAACCAACTACTTCTTTGATGAATGAAACGAAAAGTCGAAATAGCCTCTCCTCACATTTCCACAGTGTGGACAATATCAGACAAAGATCTGACAGAAAAAAGTTCTTCCCAATAGAGATATGGAATTATAATGACTCTGACAGGGTGGCCGATAGCTTGGCGGTCTAAGGCGCAGGCCGTTCGAAGCTTCAGTATAGCGGTAGTCGGTTCGAGCCCATGTAGGTACGAGGAATTTTTCTCAAGTACTCAATATCGAAATCGATGGATGACCACAGTCCTTGTTGAAAACAAGTGTATTGTGTGTTGTCTATATTTCGTCTAGTGCTGCTATAGGTTTTCCGGGTTTTCTTGCAGCTGAAAAGTGAATACGCCACCAGAAATCAGTAAGTCGCCCCGGAGCGCCACGGCAAATAATGATAATAACGGTCCTCTACCCGCACAGGCTATGCCTTTGGGTACACTCTACGAGTGTTCATGAGGGAGTATTATTATTATCATATTATTATTATTATTTCATTCACACATGGCTGCACCAATAACATTACATGATTGAAGTCACATGATAAGCAATATGAGCGGATATTCATGTAAACAAGCGATAATTCAGGTGAACACAAATATTTAGGTGAACAAACACAGAGAAGTGGCAAGTTTGACACAACCCAAAATGAAAGTGTCTCGTTTTCGGTTATATTCTACTACGGAAATTTAGAGAAAATATAAGCTAATTCATCCCAGAAAACACTAAAAAAGAGAAAATAGTCTGTCTAGCGAGAATTCATGTCTTTTTTGGAGCGTATATGAATGTCCATATGAATGATTTCATGTTGTTCATGAAATAGTCTTCCTAAATATCACTCGACCATGACAAATAAAGCTGTCGGGAGTTATTCTGATTATTATTGTTCATATGGTCTCATTTAATTGTCAAAATACAAAGTACTCTCGATAGAATTATGAAGACTATTTCACTCACTTGCGAAATTAACCAATCGGAAGCTCTAGTCAAGTTCGGATTACCGATATACCAAACTTGACTATTGACTCTGATTGGCCTATCAAGTTCGGTGTTTTCAAATTTGTTAACGGTGCATATGACAGCTAAACGTTAAATATAAGTGATTACGCTGTGCACGCATTCAAAAATGTTTGTGAAATAGTCTAATAAAATTCCACTCGTGATTGAATTTTTCTCATAAGTCTGTCTTTCATTTGTGATCTCAACTGAATTGATTCAGATTCGTTCAGAAATGAATCGACAGACTTATCGCGAAAATTCAATCACTTGTGGTATTACTACTGAAAATAATAGTCGGCTATTTTTCATGGTCTTTTAATATTACCTATGATAATTTTATTAATGAAAACACAACAGAATGGTACTAGATGGAGCCATCAATAATTTGAATCCCCTTCTCTGCGTGACCCGTGACCATGAATAAGCAGGGACTGTATATGGCGTTTCACTTCAAGGAAGCAGCTTAAGCGGGGCCGATGAACTTGGTATCACCTTCGACACCAAACGACGTGACCCGAGCTCTGTTATACTCTTTCTAATATCATTTATAACAACCCGTTTCTAAACCATAGCGGAATATTTGTTTGATATTCCACGCCTCATTATACCTCATTAACACGAACAGGTATCCCCGCCTATGGCAGGTCAAACAAATTTACCGCTATGGGTTCGGAACGAGTTGTTATGTTCAACATTGATATTAGAAAGACTATGAATACCAAGTTGGAACCCGTCTGGCAAAAAGCCCAACCACGACCAAGCCCAACCAATTCAGTTCTGCAGCAGCTGCACAGGAATAAACCTATGCATGGGGTCTTCTTCGAATACCTCGACGACCTTGGCTCATCTGAAACTTGACCTACGCCTTCCTAGGGTGAAGGTGACTTCCAGGATAGTGTCATCAATACCTTGCTTGCACGTAGCCGCGTGGTAGATATAGAGGTCCCAGACACTAGATGCAGAGTATGCCGTAGGGTGCCTAATACCATTGGGCATTTGTTGTCCGCATGTCCAGCATATGCGGCTTGAGCCAATATTCAGAGGAGTATATAACGCGGCACTACGAATTTACATACCATGTACTACACTCATACTTTGTGGACGAGACACCGGTGTTGCCTCACGCTCCAGGCGATATGGATGACGTTGTGAAGAATGACATTTTCCAATTTTATTGCAACAACTCGTTTCCTAATTTTAGGCGAAAACAAGCCAGTAAGCTTGATTCAGGCCTCGACGATTTTCGTCATGAGAGTTGCTGGCTTCTGGCGAAACGAACATCGACAGAAAAGAGGAGAAAAATATGATTCGAACCGAAAACTTCGGGCGGCAAGCTTTTTTATCTGTAACTCACATCTGAAGAAATAATTGGTTTACTCTTCAGCGCATTTGAATTAAAGATTGTGCATAAAATAGTTTTTTTTTATATTATTTATATCATTTTATTTAGTTTACGTGTACCAGTGTGTGTGTGTCTGTAATCAAATTTTGCAAGTTGAATATTACACACTTATAATCGTAATTGAAAAATATTGAAAAATTCAAGATGGCGGCTTCAATATGGCGGACGAGTTTTGGAATTATGATCCAATTATATTAAAATTTTGTTTGGGGGTTTTCTGGGTCGAAAATTATGATTATTTCATCAAAATCAGGAAATTCAAGATGACGGCATCAAAATGGCGGATGAGTTTTTTGATTATTGTTCTATTGAATTCTAAATTTTTATGTGGAGGATTTCGGGGTCAGAGATTATGAATTTTTTATCAGAACTCATATTCAATATGGCAGTTCCAAGATGGCCGACGAGTTTTGTGATTATGGTCCGATTCGATTCTCAATTGATATGAGGGGATTTTGGGGTCGGAGATTATGGATTTTTTGTCAATATTTTATAAATCCACGATGGCGGACGAGTCTGATTCTCTTCAAAATTAGTGTGTGGGATATTTTTGGTCGAATATCATGAATGTTGGGCAGATGAGTGAATATTTAGGAGGCTTCACTGAAATCCATGGATCAATGCGTACTAACTAAAGAGCACAAAATAAAATAATATTAAAAAAAAACTTTTCAAAGACGCCAATAAGTAATAAATAATTTCTTTAGATATGAGTAACACATTCAAAATCTTGCCTCTTTTTTATTCGAACCGAAAATTTCAGGGAGCAAGCTATTGATTATGTAACTCACATCTACAGAAATTATTTTTTTACTTATCAGCTTATTTTATTTTGTTATGAATACGAAGGCATACAGTCACCGAACCGTCAACGCTTTTTGAAGAAGAGTGGCATATATGATATTGGTATTTTTCACTTTTAATTAAATTTAATGTTATTTTGTTCAGGTCAAATCTTGCATGCTGACTCAGAACCACTTTACACAGTATCGGAAATTTTTCATCTTGGGTATGGTAGTTTCATAAGAGCGTAAAAAAGAGCTTGCTATATGTTGAGAAGGCATTACAATTTCTCCTCGATTCGCTCGAGGAAGGGATATCGACGTTCTCCCGTTCGCTGTGTGTGCTGTGTCGCATTGCCTCGTAATCCGTTATTGCGTCGGGTGGGATATCAGGAAGGGCGCACAGTAGTGCGTCTCTCTTGTTTATGTGGTATTATCATATCATTGCGTTCCTTGTTCCTCACGTAGATTTCTGTCTATAGCCTAGATCAAAAGTTTCCGATACGGTATATGATAAACACTGGTTTAGGACTGAAGCAACGTTTTTGTTCCCTGAGGGCTGATGTGATTGACTCATATGATGCGTTATCAAACGAACCTTCTACGCCAAGAAATGCCATGGGTGCAATCTCTCTATTTGTAGTCTAGAATATTCCGCCGCGGCTGTACCAGCGCAGCCGCTCCGCTGCGGGCTAATTCGACGCGGACTCATTCGACGCAAGCACTTTTTGCCGCACGGTCATTTCGACGCACGTCATTCTAACTTAACGTAGACATTCGAGTGCGTCGAATTCAAATACATTTGTTTTGCGGGGAGTAATTATTTAGTGAAATCGAACCAGAACGAACTAACCCTACGTAGATATTTGAATGCGTGTAAGTTGAATACATACATTTGGCAAGGAGTAATTATTTAGTATAATAGAACCAGAACGAACTAACCTTACGTATACACTTGAGTGCGTGGAAATTGAATACAATTATTTTGCGAGCAGTAATTAATGGTCGCGGGGAACAGCCGCGGCGAAATGTCCCATTCCGCTCTATTTGGTAGATATTTCTCAATCTTGCCGACTAGCTATGGAACCACGATTTTCATGGTTGATAGAAATGTTGGTATCCAAGTTGCATAACCTGTATCATTATCTTGGATATTTCTATCAACTGATTTTTCCATAAGTTTAAACATGAATGGTGAAAGAAAAGTTGGTCTGAATTTCTAATCCTGGGCATAGGATGGTTTTTCTGGCTGTGGTATGAAGACTGTTTAAACATAGTTAGCCAGTGTCAATTTCATACTGTATAGGTATCATTATTCATATTTTTTATTTTGTTTTTCTTCTGGAATGGTTGTTATGTTTGAAAAATAAACAGATCGAAAAAGTTTGTTCAAATTGAAATTATTTCCAAGTTGTATTTCAGTTTTTCTCAGTATTAGTTGAATTCAAAATAGTATCAAAAGTTTATAGGCCCAGATCTACTTTTTTAAAAAAGCATCAACAGAAAATTATCTCGATTGATTTAATTTAGTGTATATAAAAAACTTCAGAATACCTGACAGTCAAAGTAATAAGAAAAATGGAAAAATTTCCAAAGTTCGATAAACTACATGGTAAATCCAATTTTCATTCTTGGAAAATGATGGTTTATGCATATATGGATCTCAATAATCTATACAAACTAGTAACCGGCGAAGGAAAAACCCAAGTTTGGATCAAAACACCAGTAATATTTCAAAGAAAGACGAATATAATGCAAAGTGTGAATTCTGATATTCCCCAGATAACCTGTTATACTGAAAAACATAAATAGTGGACAGCTCTAAATAATATTTTCGACAAACAAAATGAATAAAAAACCGGATAAGGAGGCCGATACACTCGAAGCAGCATTGAGACCACTAGCTTTGTCAACGAAAGCAAAAGGATCATTGTTTTTAACAACTCTACCAGATGATATGGACAATATAGTTAATAACTTGAAAACGAATCAAAACCTCACTTATGATTATGTTTGCTCACGTCTTTTAGAATTATCTGTGGTTACGCCATCTCCAAAAGACGAAAATCAAGCATATATTAGCAGCCAAAATAGAAGAAAATATAAAAATTATTTGGAATGTACATTCTGTAAAGAAAAAGAAAAATGGTTCAAGAAGTATTTCATTAAAAACTGCAGAAATATTAAAAAGAATCAAGATAATATCAACGTTTCCCATGAATCCGAGGATGAAGATGTAGCCTACCCAGCAACTGATATTGCTTGAACCCATTTCGCAGTTTGCTCAGTTCCCTCCCTCTCGACTTTCCTTTCAATTCTCAAGACATAAACTATTGCTTTCAATTCAAAACTTATAATTTCAACTTCAGGTTCTGCTTTTCTTGAGCTTGGGCTTTTGCTTGTGCCATGTCAAGTTCTCATTAGACTTTCTCTTGGTTCAGCAATTTCCTTGGTTTTGATTAATAGAACTACTGAATTCAGTATTTCTGAAACAATTTGAAAATTTCTTAAATCCTTTCTGTTTGTAGTGCCTCTTGGTTCTGGGCTTTTTTTTGACGCTTTGGGATTGGGAAGGTTTTCATTAGACTTGTCCCATGATCCATAGCATTGAATTGGTTTCACAAACCTCCAGGAGACTGTGTCTTAAGCCGGGTTCTATGCACATCGGGTTGAAGTTCTCATTAGACTTTTCTCTCGGTTTGTCATATTTTCTTGGGTTTGGATCAACAGAACTATAAATAGACTTACAGATCAATTATTGTAAAATTTCTTAAACATTTTCTGGTATGGGTTCATCATTTTGGTTACCATATTTGCTACTTTTGAGATTGGGAAAGTTCTCATCAGACTTATCTCAAGATCTTATGTTCTAATCTGGTTTCCAAGGATGCTGATAATAATAATATCAAGTAATCATGTTCGTTTCCTTGGTAATCTTAGAGCTGACGTTTTTAAAAAGTTTTTGTTCTCATTAGACTATAAAAGTTTCTGTAACTTTGGTTCTGTCACCTTGAAACATTTTCATGATTAAATCACAAAATTTGACTAACTTGTCATTTAACAATTTCAAAAGCACATATCATTATATATATATATATATATATATATATATATATATATATATATATATATATAGGTCCATTTTCTATGCTATAACTTCATTGTCATTGTTAACTTTTGACACAATGTCAATTTTTATTCATTTAGTTAGACAGTAGACTAAGCTTCAGCAGACATGTGTTACTCTGCCTGTTGAAACTTTCTTAAATCTTTTCTGTTTATGGTACCTCTTGGTTTTGGGATACCCTTTTGTCGCTTTGGGGAGTGTGAAGGTTCTCATTAGACCTATCTCATGATCCTGAGCATGGAATTGGTTTCACAAATCACCAAGGGACTGTGTCTTAAGCCTGGTTCTGTGCACTTCAGGTGGAGGTTCTCATTAGACCTTTCTCCCGGTTTGTCATTTTTCCTTAGGTTTGGATTAACAGAACTATAAATAGATTTACAGATCAATTTGACTAATTGGTCATTCAACAATTTTCAAAACATAGATCAGTGTTTCTAGAAGTTCATGTTCGAAGCCAAACGTCACTGTCATTGTCAACTTTTGACACAATGTCAATTTCATTTAGTTTGACAGTATACTAAGTTCAGCATACATGTGTTACTCTGCCTGTTGAAACTTTTATCCAATTTAATCCTGGAATAAGGGTTTTTAAAATGTTAATCATATGATGTCCCGTTTTTAAATTTTTACATGGTCCTATGGACACATGATATTTTTATGGTCTGGCTCTTGTACACCTGACGAATAAGTAATTTTTCAATTTTTCAAAATTCATATTATCAACATTTCTTAAATTCAATTCAATGTCACTTACTTACAGGTACGCACTGATGATGACTTTATAGTCGAAAGCGCTTTGCTATGATTTTATAAATAAATTTCTGCACGAAATATAAACATTTTCTTCATCCAATTGCCAATTCTGTTTACATAAAAAACCGTTTACCCCATAGTTTCAATGGGAAAACTCCGTTTGAATTGTTTTACGGAGAAAAGCCTGCAATATCTCATTCGAAATCAGAAAGATTATATTCATATCCCAGAAGAAGATAGAAAACCAGGAAGTAAATTCAGTCCAAGAACCAAGTAAGCGAAATTCGTAGGATACTGTGAAAAAGATGGATGGTACCGCATTTGGACCAGAAAAAAGATTATAATTTTAAGAGCTTATAAGTTTCTCCAAGAAAGAAATGACGCTATCATATTGCAGCCTATTGAAAAACACAATAAAGATCAGAAGGAAAGTGTTTTAGAAGAAAATGAAGACGAATCATCCGATATAATTCCAAAACCTGTTGAATCTCAAACTTCTACATCGGTGAAGCTGAACCGTTGCCACTGAGACGTCGTTCACGGCACCATACTCCTCCAAAATATTATGGTTATTTCTGTAATTTAGCATTTGATGAACCACACAGCTATGAAGAAGCTATATCTTGTCCTGATTCGACAAAATGAATAGCAGCTATCGATGAAGAACTAAACTCTATGAGTAAAAATGAAGTATGGGAAATAGTCCCATGCACGAGTTGTCGGGTGTAGGTGGATTTTCAAGAGAAAACGATCGTATGAAGGAGAGGTTGTCAAATATAAAGCAAGACTGGTACCACAAGGTTTCAGTCAAGTACCTGGCATAGACTTTGATGAGACATTCTCTCCTGTAGTTCGCTATGACACAATAATATTACTCATGGCTCATTGTGTTCATTATAATTTCACTGCCAGCCAACTCGACATAAAAACAGCCTTTTTACATGGGTATATAGACTTCATAGTGTTCATTAAGATTCCAGAAGGTATTACCACTGAGGAAGAAAAAGTATGTCTTCTGAAAAAAAGTATTTATGGTCTCAAACAATCTCCCTGTCAATGGAATCAAAAGTTAGTATCAGTGCTAGAAAAAATTTCACTGCAACAGTCCTCAGATCCATGTATGTTCGTTTCCAAGGACGGAAGTCAAATAGTGGCAGCATATGTCGATGACTTGTTAGTACTAGGATCCAGTCAAGAAAAAATAACAGAAGTTGAGGACAACTTGAATTCCAACTTTGAGGTCACTTTCCTTGGACCTACCAAATTTTCAAATTTCGTGGTATCCAAATTGTGTTACATTGTCTCAAGAACAATATATAGTCCGTATACTGAAAAACTATGAGATGATGAATTGTAAAGCTTCTTCAATGCCTATGGATAGTGAAGTCAAACCTCAAAAAGCGAAACCTGATGACGAAAGAACCGATAAAACTTTGTATCAGTCAAAAATAGGAAGCTTACTATATCTGGCTCTAGGAACCAGATCAGATATCAATTATTTAGTGAATTTGCTCTCACAATTTTGTTCAGATCCTACAGTGGAACACAAAAATATGGTTCACCATACATTTCGTTACTTGAAGTGTTCTATGAAGAAAAAACTCGGTTACAAATAAACAGAGTCACCAAGACTCTTCATGTATAGTGATACCTCATTTGCTAATTCCACTGAAAGGAGATCGACGAGTGGATTCCTAGGATTTTATGGAGAAGCTGTTATTACATGGTGCACGAAAAAACAAAGAAGTGTTGCTGTGTCCAAAACAGAATCTGAGTATATGGCTTCATCCTTATCATGTAGACAAGTTATATGGATATCCAACCTGCTTAAAGACTTGAAAAACACTATTACTCCCTGTCTGATTTGTGACAATCAAGCTGTTATTCATATTTCCACCAATAATGTTTTACATTAAAGGAGTAAACATATTGATGTTCACTATCACTTTCTTAGGATGAGAATTGCAGAAAAGGAAGTCGATGTCATTTACATCAGTACGAAAGAAAACATTGCAGATATGTTGACAAAACCCCTTGGAAGAGATCAACTTAATCAGTTATCTTCGAGTTTTTTGGAATCAGAGGGAGAGTGTTTGAACATAGTTAACCAGTGTTGATTTCATACTGTATATATATATATATATATATATTATTATTCATATTTTTCATTTTGTTTTTCAACTGAAATGGTTGTTATAGTTGAAAAATAAACAGATCGAAAAAGTTTGTTCAAATTGAAATTATTTCCATGTTTTATTCGAGTTTTTCTCAGTATTGGTTGAATTCAAAATAGTATCAAAAAAGACTACCTTGGGACTTGACCACATGTTATACGTATGTATCTATAGAAGAATATCAATCTACTCATATTTCTGAAAAGCAATCTAAAGAATACTTGAGCCTTAAACCAACACTTTACACTACTCAGATATCATGAAGAATTTAAGAAGTTGGGACAGTGTTTAATTGTTTTCATTTATCATTGAGAGGGTGGAAAAAAACAATAACCTACTCTGCCTGACGTTCGTTGATATTTCATCATGCAAATCTGATATCTATTTTCACAGATTCACAATATGTATCTAAAGCAAATTTTTTAAAACATAACCATAGCAACTTCATTTTTTGAATATATCGCTTATGTTACTGTTTGGTTTCAGTGGTTAAAAAACCTTTTGATAGAGTAGGTCTTGACCTGTCAATTGAAACTGTAATGATAACCTGTTAGGATGAGAAAGATATCGCAATGCGTTTATAAACTCCTCGAGATACGTATTCATTAAATACTTATTCGCTACACTGTACTCGTAATTGAAATACTCGTAACTGAAAGAACGTTTCTCCACAACCGTTACAGAATTTGCCAATTCTGAAATCATATTTAATAAAAGAATGGTATCATTCTCGCTCTTGATATTGAACAAATATTTTAAACACTGTCTTATGCGTTTTGCGTATATTTCATTCAATCACTTGTATGAAAATAATATTCTGACATTGTTGTAGCAATAATTACGTTAGCCTTGACTGTCATCATAGTTGGCTTTCCATTTGATTATATGTAATATTTGTGGTTGTGGAGGAAGCAAAATCTGTTACTCGGTTAGAATAAATTCGTTATGCTCGTGGTTATTCGCATCGAATTTTTCATTCTAACCTTGTTACAGAATATACTATTATAACACTTGTTACAATATACTATTTTGAAACAGAATTGCTAAAATCAACAATTTGATTCAGATACAATAGGAATATTGATTAAATTTTGGTTTTGTGGTTTTCTTGACATCATTTTTTGGCTGTTTAACATCCCACAGTTTCGAAATGAAAATATGTAAATCAAAATCATATCGAAATGGGTTACCTCTCTACAGATAAGAAGTGAGACATAACAGAATGGTGATTGACATACCGCATATTCCCTGTTATAAGATAGCAAATATCACCCCAAAGAAATTTTTGACTTCTTCTTTTGACTTTCGCCGGGTTCTATTTGCCCCGACTTCATGTTTTGACAATATTCATTTATTTTGAAAGGCTTAGTGCTTAGTGATACCGAAAAGTGCTCGAGAGCACTTCAGTGCTCCGAAGCTTACGCCTTTTCGTTAAACGCTTCAGAGTAGTAAGCACTGAAAGTGTTCAGGAGCACTAGTGCTTAGGAGCACAAAAGTGCTCCGAGTGCTCTCACGAGCACTAAGCACTGTGCTTTGGGACAGGTGAAACTGGATAAATGCTTGTAATAAAAAGTATTCAAAAACTTCTTCCTTATTTTCAACACATTTCATGCTGTTTTGAACACTTGACCTTAAAAATTTCTTTCAGTATTTCAGTTTCGTCAAGTAAGCTTCAGAAACAAAGTATGTAGATAGGTAGGTAATAAATAACAAATATATATAGAATTTTATGTAGTTCCGTGTGAAGTTGGTTTTGAATATCTGAGCTGGAAATGAATAACTTTAATAATGAAGAAAGATATGATTTGATTTCCTGCGAGGGAAAACCGCTGTGAAATTTTGGTGTTTATGTCTTGGGTATTAGTGGCATTAGTAGGGTATTATTCTGGATTTGGGGGCATTACTTGGAAATTAATGGGCATTATACAGAAAAGGGAGGTATTACTCGAGCATTACATGCATGGGTATTACATTTTTTTTACATGGGGATATAGACTTCATAGTGTTCATGAAGATTCCAGAAGGTATTACCACTGAGGAAGAAAAAGTTTGTCTTCTGAAAAAAAGTATTTATGGCCTCAAACAATCTCCCCGTCAATGGAATCAAAAGTTAGTATCAGTGCTAGAAAACATTCCACTGCAACAGTCCTCAGATCCATGTATGTTCGTTTCCAAGGACGGAAGTCAAATAGTGGCAGCATATGTCGATGACTTGTTAGTACTAGGATCCAGTCAAGAAAAAATAAAAGAAGTTGAGGACAACTTGAATGCCACCTTTGAGGTCACTTTCCTTGGACCTACCAGATTTTCAAATTTCGTGGTATCCAAATTGTGTTACATTGTCTCAAGAACAATATATAGTCCGTATACTGGAAAACTATGAGATGATGAATTGTAAAGCTTCTTCAATGCCTATGGATAGTGGAATCAAACCTCGAAAAGCGAAACCTGATGACAAAAGAACCGATAAAACTTTGTATCAGTCAAAAATAGGAAGTTTACTATATCTGGCTCTAGGAACCAGACCAGATATCAATTATTCAGTGAATTTGCTCTCACAATTTTTTTCAGATCCTACAGTGAAACAGAAAAATATGGTTCACCATATATTTCGTTACTTGAAGTGTTCTATGAAGAAAAAACTCGGTTACAAACAAACAAAGTCACCAAGACTCTTCATGTATAGTGATGCCTCATTTGTTAATTCCACTGAAAAGAGATCGACGAGTGGTTTCCTAGGATTTTATGGAGAAGCTGTTATTACATGGTGCAAAGACTTGAAAAACACTATTACTCTCTGTCTGATTTGTGACAATCAAGCTGCTATTCATATTTTCACCAATAATGTTTTACATTAAAGGAGTAAACAGATTGATGTTCACTATCACTTTCTTAGGATGAGAATTGCAGAAAAGGAAGTCGATGTCACTTACATCAGTACGAAAGAAAACATTGCAGATATGTTGACAAAACCCCTTGGAGGCGACCGAGGTAGCGCAGTGGCCAAAGCGCTCGGCTCGTGATCCAAGGGTCGTGAGTTCAATTCTCCAATGAACTAGACTTTTTTTCGTTAGAAATTAATTCTGGGTTATTGAAGAATACCTTTCCCACGTTTCATGATTGACGGGACTACGAATAATCATGCTGCTTCTAAGGTGGCGTATGGAGTTAGTAACAAGGCCTATCCAGAACACGTGGCTAATGACCATAGTAGTCGATGCCAACACACCAAAGAAAAAAAAACCCCTTGGAAGAGATCAACTTAATCAGTTATCTTCGAGTTTTTTGGAATCATCACTGAGGGAGAGTGTTTGAACATAGTTAACCAGTGTTGATTTCATACTGTATATATATTATTATTCATATTTTTCATTTTGTTTTTCGACTGAAATATAGTTGAAAAATAAACAGATCGAAAAAGTTTGTTCAAATTGAAATTATTTCCATGTTTTATTCGAGTTTTTCTCAGTATTGGTTGAATTCAAAATAGTATCAAAAAAGACTACCTTGGGACTTGACCACGTGTTATACGTATGTATCTATAGGCCAGGTTCGTCATGAACGGTACGACTAGACACAATTAAAGTTTAGTATAGACTCACAAAAGACAACTAATCGTCAAAAGAACATATGGTTGTGTACTAAATGAATTGGTCATATGAGTTTTGAATATAATATTAGGATATTTTAATGCTAAAAATAAATCAGTTCAATGCAGTTATGTGCATTTTTATTGCAATATTAATAAAACATCGCAACTAACAAAGTTTTCTAGATGTCGAAGCTTGCTTAATAATATGTTCGCACCTCCTTAGAGTCTCCTAATATTTCCAAGTTGGTTTTAATTATAATAACAGGAAAATGTTCGTCAGTTTCATATACTCAGATTTCGCTAGGGTTGGAAAACACAAATTTCCATTCTCTGCTTCAATAAACTTGATGATAAGAATATCAATCTACTCATATTTCTGAAAAGCAATCTAAAGAATACTTGAGCCTTAAACCAACACTTTACACTACTCAGATATCATGAAGAATTTAAGAAGTTGGGACAGTGTTTAATTGTTTTCATTTATCATTGAGAGGGTGGAAAAAGACAATAACCTACTCTGCCTGACGTTCGTTGATATTTCATCATGCAAATCTGATATTTTTTTGCTATAACTTCTGGTTAATAGTAATAAAAAAGTCTTGAAGTAGAATCAGCAATAACTTTTAGAATTTATAAATGGATATATACCGATATTTAATTTTTTTTTTTTCGTTCTGGTTCTCACCAATACGAAACTTTTGTAATGTTCAGAGAACATCGTGAGAGTCAAGGGAAAGTGGGTGAGAATTGATCTTCTTCTTATTTAATTTCTGCAAGCTCCAATCTCAGGGAACGTATACCGAGGCAGTGAGTTTCAAAGCTTTGCCATTCGTTGGAGAAACGAGCCCTGGAAAAAAAATGTTTAAAATGTATCCAAAATGGCAATAAATAGATATGAGGTATGGGTGCCATCTCGATGTATGCTACTGAATTTTAAGTATAAATTGATCGTTGAGAGGGAAAAGTATACTGTCATCAAATCACCGCAGGAATTTTAAACAAAATGAAGATTCAATAGTTGCAACGCAACCAAGCTGAATGCAACTCTGCGAAAACATTTCGTTTTAGTTGATGTTCTATGGTCCAATAACGCTGTGAGAATTGGAGATCACTTGGACACATCATTGTTTACATCGTACGGATTATAAATGTAAATATACTATAAAATGACATTCAGCTTACCGCGCTATTTTCACAGATTCACAATATGTATCTAAAGCAAATTTTTTAAAACATAAAACATAAGAGTAGGTCTTGACCTGTCAATTGAAACTGTAATGATAACCTGTTAGGATGAGAAAGATATCGCAAAGCGTTTATAAACTCCTCGAGATACTTATTCATTAAATACTTATTCGCTACACTGTACTCGTAATTGAAATACTCGTAACTGAAAGAACGTTTCTCCACAACCGTTACAGAATTTGCCAATTCTGAAATCATATTTGATAAAAGAATGGTAACATTCTCGCTCTTGATATTGAACAAATATTTTAAACACTGTCTTATGCGTTTTGCGTATATTTCATACAATCACTTATATGAGAATAATATTCTGACATTGTTGTAGCAATAATTACGTTAGCCTTGACTGTCATCATAGTTGGCTTTCCTTTTTATATATGTAATATTTGTGGTTGTGGAGGAAGCACAATGTGTTACTTGGTTAGAATAAATTCGTTATGCTCGTGGTTATTCGCATCGAATTTTTCATTCTAACCTTGTTATAGAATATACTATTATAACACTTGTTACAATATACAATTTTGAAACAGAATTGCTAAAATCAACAATTTGATTCAGATACAATAGGAATATTTATTAAATTTTGGTTTTGTGGTTTTCTTGACATTATTTTTTGGGTGTTTAACATCCCACAGTTTCGAAATGAAAATATGTGAATCAAAATCATATCGAAATGGGTTACCTCTCTACAGATAAGAAGTGAGACATAACAGAATGGTGATTGACATACCGCATATTCCCTGTTATAAGATAGCAAATATCACCCCAAAGAAATTTTTGGCTTCTTCTTTTGACTTTCGCCGGGTTCTATTTGCCCCGACTTCATGTTTTGACAATATTCATTTATTTTGAAAGGCTTAGTGCTTAGTGATACCGAAAAGTACTCGAGAGCACTTCAGTGCTCCGAAGCTTACGCCTTTTCGTTAAACGCTTCGGAGTAGTAAGCACTGAAAGTGTTCGGGAGCACTAGTGCTTAGGAGCACAAAAGTGCTCCGAGTGCTCTCACGAGCACTAAGCACTGTGCTTTGGGACAGGTGAAACAGGATAAATGCTTGTAATAAAAAGTATTCAAAAAGTTCTTCCTTATTTTCAACACATTTCATGCTGTTTGAACACTTAACCTTAAAAATTTCTTTCAGTTATTTCAGTTTCGTCAAATAAGCTTCAGAAACAAAGTATGTAGATAGGTAGGTAATAAATAACAAATATATATAGAATTTTATGTAGTTCCGTGTGAAGTTGGTTTTGAATATCTGAGCTGGAAATGAATAACTTTAATAATGAAGAAAGATATGATTTGATTTCCAGCGAGGGAAAACCGCTGTGGAATTTTGGTGTTCATGTCTTGGGTATTAGTGGCATTAGTAGGGTATTATTCAGGATTTGGCGGCATTACTTGAAAATTATTGGGCATTATACAGGAAACGGAGGTATTACTCGAGCATTACATGCACGGGTATTACATTTTCGGAAGTGAGAGAAAGTAAAAATCGTTGAAGAGAACAAATAAAAAAGGATTGGAATTGCATGAAAAATTAGAGAGCAGTAGCGGAAATCTGAATTGTTCAATGAAAAAGAACTTGACAACAACATAACATTACGACACGATTTTATATTTGTATTACCTTTCTGACGGGCATTACTGGCATATGGGGTATTACTCGAGCATTATTTGAGTACTACTCGGGGGAATTACTTGAGTATTAGAGGCATTACTTACGATTTTTGGGAATTAGTGTACACAATTTTCTCAGCGGTTTCCCTCTCGATTTTCCGTAGACTTGAAGTTAATTTGAGAACATATGGATCATTTCTGAAGCACAATAAGAAACCAAAATCGCAATTCAAATTCAGTTTCCTCAGCGTCTTTCTAAGAAGTTTTGATAACGGAGGCAGATACAGCCTCCGAAACGTCAACAGTTTTCAAAAAAAGAGAAGTATTCTTTGTTAATTCGATCTCATTTTTTCAGAGGGGCAAATTCAGTGTAGGGTACGTTACTGACAAAAATTAATTTCTTTCAAGACAGCAGTCTTGTGAACGCAGTAACTTATCGGGCAAATTAATTAATTTGCCCTTCTACACTTGTACAGATTTCTTTGGATTAAAATTTTTTTTTCATTTTCAGATTGTCATCAAATCACCCAAAAAATCATGTCAAAAACCATGTCAAAAACCAATGGATGTTGCTGATGTAAAGAAAGTAATGAATCAAGTTGCGCAAAACCGCTAGAGAAATTCAAATAAATATACGGATATCAATGTCGAAAGTAAGTCGTATTTTGAGAAAAAGAAAATATCACCCGTATAAATTACACGTTAGCCAGACACCACGACCAGGAGATGCTGAAAGAAGATCAGATTATTGTAACTGGTTCATTGATCAGTGCAATAACAATGACTATTACACTCATGCTGAAATACGCGTTTTCGATTGGTAGGAATTTTTTTATTGATAATTGAAAACAACATGTTTTCGATTTTGTTGTTCGGCTCTTCATTGGCTATTGGGTACCTATGTGGTATGTTTTCGATTGGGTAGTTCCCTTTTCTCTTGAGTGTTTTTGTTTCGGAGGCGTTTTCCATCTTAATAATCCAAAATATGTCGAAAAGGGGAACATTCTCCATGAAAATTGAAAAATGAAAAATATGATTTATTTGTAATATCTAACAGAAAACAAGTACTTCCCCGGCACAAGCCACGCTGGACATTGAACTACATCGGATAGATATTGTGAAAAGACTCTAACTGAAAAGGAAAGAAAAATTCTGAATGTGAAAATTCGCATTTTCATGCAGATAGCTGATTTTTTAAATTCTTTCTAGTTTTAATTGAAAAAATCATTAAATAAATTAGATAGGACAATGTTATTAAGATATTACAAATAAATCACATTTTTTCAATTTTCATGGAGAATGTTCCCCTTTTCAACATGAATACCTCCCAAGAGGTTATCTTGAATGATGGAAAATAGCGACTAAAGTTTGTCTTTCAGTCGCAAATGATTCCACAACAGATTTTATGAATGTCCTATTCATATTTTCGAACTAAAACCAAAATATGTCGTTTTGACGACATATACAAAATGTATAGAAATAATTTAATTTTTGAATTGAATAGCAAACATGTCAATTACCTAGATACTACTCATTTTATTAATAATATCGTAGTAAATAAATGGAAAATGACATTTTTTACATCAGACTTCAATTATGCCCCAATATACTTATCTTATACCTTAACCATATTTTGAGTACTGATTTCCAAAACATATTTTTTTTTATGAGTGACTTTAATTAGGTATAATTTTTTTTTTGTAACTCGACCTCTTTGATGAGCCACACTAAAAAATCTGAAAATGATCTTTGTCAGCTAATATGAAAGGTTTAATTTGTAGGTTTTAATGAACAGAGCCTGAGAAAATCAGCAGGTTATTGATACATTTTCGTATAGTTATTTTTCCGACACGTTCGAGGGGGCAGACCCATAATTTATATCAGAGAATTTCATTTTTGGAATTCAGTTCAAATTTTTGACCTATTCCATTTGAACAATGACTATAAATTTTGTTAATGTCGTCGAAACGAAATTGAGGAAAACGCTGACGAAACAAAAAAGTCCCAGAGGGAAACGGTGTCAGATGGGATCCAATGAAGCCATACAGAAGATAATTAGGAGAGAGTATAGTTACCACAACTAAGCTACCTGTGATACTCAAACTTTTTAAGCTAGCCGCTATCGCTAATGGCAAAAGAGTACCAAAAGAGAGTCACGCATTAAAAATTAATTGGAGCCGATGCGCTTAGAAAGAATAGGTCGTTGGTACGGTTCATTCAACCGAATTGCCGCCCGTGGATTTTGCCCACATTCGCCATATAATTGGTGCGCTCCTAGGCCCCCTAATATATGAATGGACAGATCTTGCAGAAGAGGCTTGAAATGAACGGTGATTGTTAAAATACAAACAAACTTACATTATTGAGCTTGAGTTTCTTCGTCATCTTATCCGGCTTATAGTGGCCCGAAAGTTGATAGAGTACCGCCCTAGAACGCCGTCGGCCGTAGTTTGCGGGCGGCTCTTCCGGGTCCAAGTTGCCGTTGGCGTCTGCAAGGAGGCAAGAGTCAGCACCGCGGAATCGGGCCCCAAGTACGGCCGCTGTACATAACATACAATTCACTTGCTCACATTTCTATTACATACACTATTGCTACAGTCGATGAGGTGAATAATATATCTATCGAATAATTTCCAAAAACATTTCTTCATCAATTTTTAGTAGAGGTCCCATATAGCAAAAAAAAACACAATAATTCGTTTCGGAGGGACATGGCTTCACACTAACAAACCACCCCTTTAGTCAAAAAGCCTGTTTACACTTATAATTCATCAACCGTTAAAAATGTCAAAAAAGTATCCATCACAGACAAGAAAACCTAATAAATTTCCTGAAGGAATGCTTTCCACTAGTTTTTCTGTATGAGCTATGGTTTATGAGAAAATCCCATAACCCATAAATACCAGATATCACAAGTAGTGTTCAGTAATCCGAGCTGTTAACATATCTCTTGAAAATTTCAACCACTAGTGTTGGTGAAACGTCGAGAACATCTCAGAATAAACGTCATCCTAAAAACCCGGAAAACCATCATTCAATAATAATTGTAATTATTCACTGATATACCGTGTTCATAACTGCATACAGCCCTACGAAAAATAAGGGGTTACAATATAATTTATGTTCAGCCATAGTTCAATAGTATTAGTTTGATGCTCAAAACTTGAAAATATTCGATTTGAAGAGATTACCAGCACCTTGAAATTTGGTACATTTTCGCTGATTGTTTATTTTCCATTAAAATGTTTTAAAAACACAAAAATAAGGAGTAATATTTCAGTATTTTTTTCATTTATAGAACAGATTGAAAAAATACAACGTGAGAAAAAATAATAAATTATTTTTTTTCCATTTTAGTATTCTTTCCAACACTTTAAAAGGAATATTTATTTTTGACCTTTTTTGCATTCAACTATTACTGAACAAATTCATCGCGGCCTGCGTGACAAATTCGCGCGCGCCGATCCATATTGGGAATTTTGACAAACTTCCTTTTTCGTAATAAGTGCCTTTTTGATATTCTCAATTCTTGACGAGTTATAGGCGAAAACTTCATTGTGGTTTTATATTATATGCGACCTCTACTAACAGTTTTTAAAAAACATTTACATGTTGGATAATTATGTAGAAAATTTACCGACTGAACTATATGCTAAACTAGATTAAAATTGACACTGAAGTGAAGCCCACAAATTCTAGGTGAGAATCATGACAAAAAACACAACCATTTGCATCAGACCATTACCTCCAGATGATGGTCTCATGTCCAAAATAAGGCATAGAAAATTCTGAGAAAGGTAATGACAAATTTGATCTTTCGTACTTCATTTGCAAATATAGATTTATATAAAAATTGCAAAATTTATGTGTTTATTGGATGCGGCATGGAATTATCCGTCGAGTGCAATAAACATTTTTTGAACGAGTTGCCTACAACATTTTTTCTACCTTCATGCTCAAACCAAAAACTGCTTTTCAGGAGTCACCAATTGTAGGGAAATAAAAAGCGTGATTTAATAGCAAAATAATTATTATCAATCATTCAGAAATATGGGTGTGCATTGGGAAAACTAGAAACTAAAACGTATTTCAAAAAAATTTAGTTTTACCCTTATTTGTTTAGCCGTGAGCGCGTAGGTTTGAGGTGATTACGTTTGTGTTCATAAGTCGAAATCGTAGGTATTAACTACAGTTGGGCAACACTAAATACATAAATATTTTTTGTTATTCAGTATATAATCAAAGAAAACAAATTTTATTTTTAAATAAATGCAGTTTTTACTATGATTTCGTAATAAATTCAATTCAAAAAAAGTTGTTTCAAATATCTAATAAATACATAATTAAGTCCAACAGAAAATGGACTGAATATGGCGTAAATTTGAATGCTTATGTTTGTAATGATCACAAACTGATCTAGTGGAAATGATAGAGGAGTGCAATTGAACATGTATAGCACTGGTTAAATGAAGAACTAGATTTTTCATTGATTATTTCCCTCATCTGTCAAAATTTATTCGCTGATAAACCCGCTTCGTTCTTTTCGCGAATAAACTGCATGGTCCTTCTTGACAGTTGCCTGAATGTATGCAGCACATTTCACAAGTCGTGTGACATATTGCCGTAAATAATAATGTTCATTAATTTAGTAAAAATGAAAATGGTTAATTGACATATTTGGAAAATAATCTGATCAAATATAACTCGACCGTCGTTTATCAAATCGAATAAATTTTGGAACTTTCACTCAAACATTTTTGTTTTAGATAATTCATCTCTTTAAATTCGAAGATTTATGTTCAAAGCTTGAAAGCTCTCGGGTTTTATTCATAGCATAAATCTCTGAATTCAACTCGATAAATCTTCAAACAAAATCGTTTTCGTTGAAATTGAAAAATGTATTCGCTGATGAACGAGGTCTTTCTTGTGATATTACCCCCGAAAATAGTTCAATATAGTTTTGTTTTTGAATGATCGTGGGGAAGAAAACTTGATCAAGAAACACGCCGATTCTCCAGGTTGAGAGATTCAGTCAGATATGTCTCATAGTTTTTTTGGTAGATAGTTTAATAACGATAGTCGTTGCCGACCATTGTTTATTCCTTTTTACTCCCTTATACACCTCTAACTCACTAAACAATATCAAATTGCTGCAAATTTCAAGCAAAATTTGTTTTGCGAGTGTAAACTTCGCAGTTAACTGCCAGAATATTTTCTTAGAGATGGCATGTTCTCTATCGTTAACTTAACAAAAGTAAACTTATATTTTTCGAGTTAACAGGCAATTTAATATAAGTATAACTAAAGGTACCAGGAAGTTTATTTGAAAACTTGTATGCAAATCATGGTGAACTTCTATGAAAATCTACAAAAAATTTAGTGAAAATATTATGTGAATTCATTGAGAAATGCTGTATAATCCAGTAATGACAGACAAACTCGAGCCAAAAGTGAAGAATGAATTGTAGAACTCTGAAACTCGTCACATGACATATCGACATCATGTTTTATTGGAAAAAAAAATTGCTTACTACAAAATCAGGGGTAGAACCTAAAAAATTTTTCATTCAAACAAAATATATTTTTTTTGTTGCTATTTTAGAAAATATAAAATTTATCATAAAACGATTTCGATAGGTTGAGAAATAATTCAATTCTCCACAAGAATGATTTTCAGTTATACCTCATAAAATACCCCAATTTTTACCTCAGAAAACGTGGTTTAACGCCGACATCACATTTCAGGCTCGCGCTAACCCGCTACTGCAAGTTTAGGCAATGCCGAAAATTTTATTTGTCATAACTTTGCTAAAAACTATAGTAGAAGGAAATAAGTGTATATCGTTCCTGACTTGATTTACCTTTTTCTATAAACTCTAAGATTAGTATTATGTGTATCGGCCAACGGACATGTCTCGAAACGCTAAACTGCAGCATAGTGATTGGTGATGTATTGTGCGACCCTATTACAATCACCTCCAATCATTGTATCTTCTGGTTGGTCAATAATGTGTTCAAGATACACAAGCTGTTGTTCATCAACACCCAGAACTACAACTTATGGAAATCGAAGATTAACTTTAATATGGTTCTTTATTTTGGACCGACTTGTTTCAGTTCTGCCAATAACGTTTTCAAATCTGGAATGGCAAGGTGCAATATCACACAGAAAGACATCAACATCGAATATTTCAATTTCCTTGAACTTGCCATGAATGGACGACTTGACAGACTGATACTTGATTCACGTTCGTGTTTCTACGAAAATACATATGGATTATTCTTGGTTTTCGAATTACAATTGATACTTTCCGAATAATAACTTATGAACGCTTTCTGAATTACATGTCACCTGATTAACAGTTCACTAATCTGAATTCCAAGTTACAGTTTCTGAATTTTATTTGATCAATCTGAATTTTATTTAATGTTTTGGTACAGATCAGAGGTTTACCGCCTCCGCAAACCGCGCTGAAACACTGCCAGCGGACAGACACGGTGTAGCCTGAAGAATCAATCCAGTGCGCCAAAGCAAAGGTAACTGAAAGCTATTTCATAAAATTTCGAAAATTTTTGATTGCCTCAAAACCTAAAATTCTTTATATTTATTGTTACATTATGTTCCATATAACAACCCATTTTCTTAATCGCTCCAATTTCGGAAACACCCTGTATAGTGGCCGTTGTGTCATCTCATACTGCGGACTATATAAATTTGTTGCAGCATAGGGTACAGTAAAACCAATCTACTTGTGGATGTTGCGTTTCTACTCCATGCGTAAAAAATAACATGAGAAGGCATTCGGAAGGAAAAGGATAGGCTGTACGCTAGGGTCTGTAAGCAAAAAGGGTACAATCGTATCCATAAATACATATGATACATTATGCGTTCGAGCTTCTTTTTCAAATATTTTGATGGTTTGTTGTTTTTCGCCTCCTTTGTGAATAACATTAGCTATCACTTCCCGTGTCTGACCTTTTAAATCTTTGCCTTCAAGATTAGATTGAAACTCAATTTCCATTGTGTATTAATTTTTCACAGACTGTTCCAGTTGTTGACTGAATATAATTGTGCTTTTTATCGTGGGCGCAAATATTTTCGAATCCACAGCTGTACTACGTACTCAGTTGTGCGTTTATGTACCTTTGTATATTGTGTGGAACCTTTGTTAACTAGGTGAATCAGTTTATTAGTATATTATTTGGTGTTCATTTTTAATGTGTTCAATGTATTTTTCTTGAGACTTGCATTTGGCAAGGCCGTCTTTCTATTTTTGTATGTCATTAATATCAGTTGCTCGATTGATGAATTATTTAAATGCTATATTCCAAAGGGTTCGGTTGTTGGAGAACCTTAAAGAAGTTCGATTTTTTTTGTTATTTCAACGCTCACCTATGTTTAACTCACGATCATCTCCAATTCGATCGTAGCCGAGAGTGTGCAGAGATTTTGAGAGACGATCCCTGAGACAAACCCTTGTAGCGTTCAGCACTTTAGCACCCTCAGTATTTGAAACTTCAGTGTTGTTAATCGCGTGACAAATAGTGAACATTGCAGAAATAACTAGAAGTGCAACGGCGGTCTTAGGCCAGGCAAAATAATAGCTCATCATACCTACAAGTCACGGAAAAATTCCGTGCAGGGTAAACTAGGTTGGAAAGGGTAGAGAAGGGCATAACTAATGCATGGACAAAAATTCATCATCTGAATGCATGCAGTCAAGGAGGGGTGGGGGATGAAAGGGAGTGAAATCGGTTTTTCAAGATTTACAGCCTAAATACGTAATTTATCAAAAAAAGTTGAGAGTGAAATTGTAGATAATTAAAAAATCTATAACTTTGATTACAACAAATTTTTCACAAAACCTCAAAATTGCCGAGTAAAAAACAGAAAACCGATATTTTCGTTTTTATTTTTTATTTTTTTTTAGTATTTTACGTTAACAGAAATTGGTAGGATTGTAATATTTTTCATGCCAAGCAAGAAGATACTTTATTTTTGTCAAAAAGTTCAGTGGTTTTTAAGAAATTAATGATTTTCGCGAAAATCTCGTTTTTTTCAAGTCCCTGACAAAGCTTTTTTTTTTTCATTGTAGAGTTTTGTGGGGGCATTTTTTGTCGAAAAGACTTCAATTTTCATATACAAGAAAAAAATGTACTACTCCAATGGAAAAAATTTTCACAATATCTATCAGATGTAGTTCAATGTCCAGCGTGGCTTGTGCTGGGGAAGTAGTTGTTTTCTGTTAGATATTAGAAATAAATCACATTTTTAATTTTTCAATTTTCATGGAGAATGTTCCCCTTTTCAACCTGAAAATTCGAATTCTGCTAATACCGACTTTCTCACTATAGTAACAAATTTCATATTATTTCTTGGAATACGGCTCAGAAATTCACAAAAAATATCAATTATGATATTATTTATGAATATTCAACACTATTGAAGTCTTTCTATTCATATAATTAAAATTAAATAACCACTGCATTTATAAGTTATTCTGCATTCCTTCAATTGAATCATTACTTCATTTCAATTAGATGAAGAGAAAGTCTTCAATAGTATTGAAAATAAATAATAGTATGATTAGTATTTATTGTGAATTTCTGAGCGGTATTTCAAGAAATAATATGCAATTTGTAACTATAGTGAGAAAGTCGATATTAGCATCAGAATTCAATTTTTCAGTTTTTTTCAATTTATACAATTTTTTTCCTTTGAGGTAGTATATTTTATTCCTTTATATGAAAATTGAAGTCTTTTCGAAAAAAATGCGTCCGCACTGAACTCTTTTTCAGGGACTTAAAAATAACAAGTTTTTCGCGAAAATCATCAAGTTCTTAAAGACCACTGAACTTTTTGACAAAAATAAAATATCTGTTTACTTGGCATGAATAATACTGCATTCATGCCAATTACTGTTATCGGAAAGTATTAAAAAAATAAATTAAAAAATTAAAACGAAAATATTGGTTTTTCGTAATTTACTCGGCAATTTTGAGGGTATGTGAAAAATTTGTAAAAATCAAAGTTGTAGATTTTTTTATTAGATACAACTTTTAAATTTATTTTTTTTTGATAAAAAACGTATTTACGCTGCAAATCTTGAAAAACTAATTTCAACCCTTTTATCCCCCACCACTATTCGACTGCAAGCATTCAGATGTTGAATTTTTGTCCCCACATTAGTTAAACCCTTTTCTACCCTTTAAAACCCAGTTTACCCTAATCAAAAAAAGGTAATTCCCCTGGTCTACGAGGATGCGGACTTGGTCTTCAGCGAAATGGGTCAACCTATTGAAATGGATTGCTCTGGGTTTTTCTGTAGGTGGCTTTTCAATTCGGTAAACCGCGTCATTCATCCTCTTCAAGACCTTGTAAGGACCTTTCCACGAGTTCCTTAACTTTGGTGATAGGTCACGACTTTAGGGGTTGTACAGCCAAACTAAATCACCAACCTGAAATCCTCTGGCATCGGCCTAGATGTCATACTGTTACAGACCTGAAATTTGATAAAGACTTCTCGAATTGTTCGAGATCCTTCGATGAATTAGATGGAAAAATCTAGAAGCACTAACTTTTGTTCTGGATCAATCGTCGAACATTCTATTTGTGTTCTATTGATTTCTTAAGTTTTCTAGAACTTTATTTGTATATAAAAGCGATGCATTTGTTAGATGAAGGAAGTTAGTTAGGAAGTTACTCTGAGTTACCTTGGATACAAGTATTTTGACAGTGACTTGTATCACAGTGTTGTCAAGTAAAGTTGGAATAATAAAGGCGAGTTCATACCAGTGTACACTTATTTTTGAACCCGAAGACGCAACAATTGGTGACAGCGGCGGAATAAGTGTTACTGAAGAAAGAAAAGTAAGGCGGTTTTCCAGTATTTGATGGTGAATACTCGAGCAAATAATTACGACGAGATGGCGACATCTGCAGATATCCTTGAGTTTTTAAAGGAACAAGAAGCCAAACGAAAACAAGAACAAGAGGAACAGGAGGCGCGGTTAGTCCAGCAGTTACAACAACAACATGTTGATATTCTGCAACGTATTAGTCACAGTCAAAAGTGCTTCCAGAATGAAATCACCGAAGTAGTACACGAGGTCAGAGGAGAAGTTCAAGAGGTTAAAGGTGAAGTTCAAGAAGTCAGAGGTGGAGTCCAGGGAGTCAACAGAAGGGTCCAAGACGTCGAAAATGAACTGTCCAAAATAGATGAACGGGTGGCACGAGAGGTGAACAAGAAATTCAACGAAGAAGTGAATAGGATCAAGGAGAGGTTGGAAACGCTACACCTTCCACACAAGCCTGCACCCTCTGAGGAAATCTCCCCCACCAGCGAAAAGCCATCCTCACTGACAACTCCGATAAGGCCTACACAAGTGAAAATTTTGAAGCCTCCAACATTCGATGGGCAATCCTCGTGGCCCATGTATAGACGTCAATTTGAAGCGGCAGCAAACGCAAACGGCTGGTCCGAGGAGGAAATGGCCACCTCTCTAGTCCTGTGTCTACGAGGACAAGCATTGGACATCCTTCAGAACATCCCCGAGAGTAATCAGAAGGAATATTCAAGAATCGTTGAAGCTTTGGAAATCAGATATGGACAGCAATATCTCAAACAAGTATTTCAGAGCCAAATAAAGAGTCGATACCAAAAATCCAACGAAACCCTACAGGAGTATGGAGCCGACGTAGAGCGACTCATTAATTTGGCATACCCACAAGCACCGAAGGAGTTCATAGAACAAATTGGGGTGCAGACTTTCATCGATGGTTTGAGAGATACTGACATGCAGCAAGCCCTTCGACTAGGACGACTTCAAACCATAAGCGCAGCACTAATAGCATCTTTGGAGTTCGAGGCCGCGAAAAACGCATCAAGAAATACGAGGCCCAAGTTACGTGAAGTTAAATTCAACGAGGATTCTCCTACAAGCGAGGCGCTATTGAAGAAAATATTGGACTCCATAACAGCATTAAGCAACCAAGTGCATTCCCCAGAAGACAGGAAGAGGCGCTGCTATAACTGTGGGAAAAGCGGCCATCTACAGAGGAGTTGCTGGGAGAGATCGAGATTCAGAAGTCCAAGAAGAAAGAGGTCATCAGATAGCCACGAGGATAGATCGAGATCTCCGAGCCCAGGAATACAGCAACGTGGGCGTTATAACAGAGGAGCCTTCAGGAGATCGATCACGCCAGAAAGGAGACCTCAAACATCTGAAAGAGGACTTGCTCCCATCCAGGAAAAACGAGAATTAGTCGGCACTAGGGGGCGTGTGGCGACTTTCAGTGTCCAAAGCCCCAAGATCCATATATCGACATTGAAGAAAAATGATCAAAGTCTACTAATATAAGGCTATTTAGAAGATCGGAAATGCACCTTCACTATTGATACAGGAGCTTCGAGATCAGTCGTTCGCCCAGACCTCATACAAGAATCTGTGAAGCCGATGAAAAGGAATATGGTTTTGGAAACGGCAACGGGACAAACCGCACCAGTCATTGGGGAAACACTTGTACACATCCAGATAGGACCTATTACCATGGAACATTCTATGTTGGTTGCGGAAATAAGGGATGAATGTGTTTTGGGTCTGGACATCATGGAGAAAAACGACTTCATCCTTAACATCAGACAGAAAATTTTGCGGATTGGCAATGAAGAAATCTTCCTGAGCAGATACAATGAGAAAATCCAACCAATTAAGATTTATGTTGACGAAGACATCCACATTCCGAAAAACTCCGAAACCATCATCATGGCCAGAATGGATAAAGAACCTGGAGATTTGAGCACTGGAATAATTGAAAATGATGAATACCGCCAAGATGGAATTTTAATTGCCCGATGTCTTGTGAACACAGAACAACTAATTCCTGTCAGGGTGGCCAATACTTCGGAAAATAAAGTCCTTCTGAAGAAAAACGACCAATTGGGATTCTGCAAACCTGTCACTCGAGTTATCAATTGTGAAAACCACACTCAGGTACTGCGAAGAAATACCACTAACACCGATCAGAGAACAATAGACAAAATGATGGAATCCACGGAACATTTAACTATGGAAGAAAAGCAGAAGGCCAAAGAGTTTCTTGATAGCCATCGTAACATTTTCTCGACAGAGACTTCGACGGGACGTACCAGTCTAGTTCAACATCGCATCAACACCGGCGATGCCCGACCAATCCGACAGGCTCCGAGGAGATTACCGTTTGCCAAACAGAGAGAGGTAGCAGACATGATAAACAACATGATGGAGGATGACATAATTGAAGAAACCACAAGCCCATGGTCCTCACCGGTAGTATTGGTAACTAAAAAGGATGGATCAACCCGATTCTGCGTGGACTATCGTCGATTGAATGACGTAACGATGAAGGATAGCTACCCATTACCAAGAATCGATGATACACTAAACACATTATCCGGTTCCAAATGGTTTTCAACGTTGGACCTGAAAAGCGGGTATTGGCAAGTGGAAGTTCATCCTGATGATAGAGGAAAAACAGCGTTCTCTACCGGACAAGGGCTGTACCAATTCAAAGTTCTTCCGTTCGGATTATGTAATGCTCCCGCCACCTTTGAGTGACTTATGGAACTAGTATTGAGAGGTTTGACATGGAAAATTTGTCTAGTCTACTTGGATGACGTCATAGTAATGGGAAGGACGTTTGACGAACACCTTGTTAATTTGGAAGAAGTATTTTTGAGGTTAGAAAATGCTAACCTGCAACTGAACCCAAAGAAGTGTTATTTATTTCAAAAAGAAGTTAATTTTTTAGGCCATGTCATCTCGGCCGAAGGAATTAAGACCGATCCTGCTAAAATCGAGGCTGTTAGGAGTTGGCCACGTCCTAGGGATAAACATGAAGTAAGAAGTTTTCTGGGGCTATGTACCTACTACAGGAAGTTTGTTCAAGACTTTGGTAAAATTGCCAAGCCACTCCACCGCTTAACTGAGAACAACGTTCAGTTTGATTGGAGCCCTGATTGCCAACAGTCGTTCACTGAACTGAAGAAGAAATTGACAACTGCGCCTATTTTGGCTTACCCACGAGAACAAGGCACTTTCATTTTGGACTGTGATGCGTCTCAGCAAGGCATTGGATCAGTTTTATCCCAAGAACAGGATGGCGAAGAGAAAGTAATAGCCTACTTTAGTAAAACTCTAGGCAAAGCCGAAAAGAATTACTGCGTTACAAGAAAGGAGCTTCTATCGATAATCAAAGCCATTGAACATTTCCATACCTTCCTCTATGGCAGACGTTTTCTCGTAAGAACTGACCACAGCGCTTTGCAGTGGATAATGAACTTCAAGAAACCTGAGGGTCAGATTGCGAGATGGCTAGAGAGACTCCAACAATACGACTTCAAAGTTATTCATCGCAGTGGCAGGAAACACAGAAATGCAGACACATTATCAAGACGTCCATGCTTGGAACAGCAATGCCGATATTGCCAGAAACTCGAAAACAAAGAAGTCAATTTTTACAATGATGAACATTGCAAGGAAATTCTGCAAGTTACCACCGTAAGAGTCGAGTCTGAAGAATCTGATTTATGGACCACAGAAGATATGAGGAAGAATCAGAAGAAAGACAACAATTTAAAGTTAGTTCTAAGCTGGCTAAAAAATGGAGTTAGACCTGAGTGGCAGGAAGTATCCAAGTTTGGTGCAGTTGCCAAGGGATACTGGGCTCAATGGGATTCCCTATGTCTTCGTGATGGCCTATTGCATCGCAAATGGGAGAGCCCAGATGGAGCAACTGTGGTGTACCAACTGGTCCTGCCGAAAGCACTTACTAAAGATGTGCTCGAGCAACTTCATAGTAGTCGTGCAGGTGGACACTTCGGAATCAAGAGGACCCTTGCTAGAATTCGAGAACGATTCTATTGGGTGAATTGTCGTCGTGATGTAGAAGAATTGTGCAGAAGATGTGACCTATGCTCTTCAAAGAAGGGACCCAAAACTAGAAGTCGAGGGAAAATGGCTCAGTATCTTTCTGGTGAACCATTCGAAAGAGTAGCAGTTGACATTATTGGGCCGTTTCCTGTTACCGAGCAAGGAAATAAATACTTGATGGTAGCCATGGACTATTTCTCCAAGTGGCCTGAAGTTGTGCCCATTCCAAACCAGGAGGCAAAGACCGTTGCAAAGGCCTTCATAGAAAATGTAATAGCCAGACATGGAGTCCCACTAGAATTACATTCTGATCAAGGACGAAACTTCGAATCTGAATTATGGCAGGAAATGATGAACATTCTAGGTGTGAAGAAGACTCGTACCACAGCCCTACATCCACAATCAGATGGTATGGTTGAACGACATAATAAAACCATCAGTCAGTACCTGTCGATGTTCATCTCCAAAAATCAAAAGGATTGGGATGAGTTGGTACCACTATTTCTCCTATCCTATCGAAGTTCCCAGCATGAGTCCACCGGATATACTCCTTCAATGTTGATCACTGGGCGAGAAATGAAACTACCATGCGATCTGTTGTTTGGAATGCCACCTAGAAGTACAGAGGACAAAGTCCTACCAGAATATGTCCAAGAGTTGCGAGAAAGACTGGACCAAGTTCATGAATTCTGCAGACGTCGTCTTCAAATCTCCAGTGATAAAATGAAAAAGAGGTTCGACAGGAAGAGTCCAGGGACTATGTTTGAGCCAGGTGATGCCGTTTGGCTATACCAACCTCAGAGAAAGAAAGGAAAATGCCCCAAGCTACAGAGAAATTGGACAGGACCCTATGTCATCATAAAGAAGATCAACGACTTGGTATACCGCATCCAGCTCAACCCAAGGAGTAAACCCAAAGTTGTTCACATCGAGAGGTTAGCAGAATACCGAGGCCACGATTCCCCAAATTGGTTCCAGAGGGACAGCCAAAATGGTGATGGTGTTATCCGGGACGGAATAACCTAAAGGAGGAGGCAGTGTTACAGACCTGAAATTTGATAAAGACTTCTCGAATTGTTCGAGATCCTTCGATGAATTAGATGGAAAAATCTAGAAGCACTAACTTTTGTTCTGGATCAATCGTCGAACATTCTATTTGTGTTCTATTGATTTCTTAAGTTTTCTAGAACTTTATTTGTATATAAAAGCGATGCATTTGTTAGATGAAGGAAGTTAGTTAGGAAGTTACTCTGAGTTACCTTGGATACAAGTATTTTGACAGTGACTTGTATCACAGTGTTGTCAAGTGAAGTTGGAATAATAAAGGCGAGTTCATACCAGTGTACACTTATTTTTGAACCCGAAGACGCAACAATACGTTTTCGAATGACAGTTGCATTTTTGAGTTTTGTTATGGATTTCCGTGAATTCATTTTGAATATGGAACAATTGCCAAATTGAAAGTGTTCTATTTATTAACAAATAAATACTAACAGTGTTACTTGTGATATTAGGGGTAATAGTACTGATCACAGACAAATGTAAGCCACAAGTGAAGAATGAATCGTAGCACTTTAAAACTCGGCACATGACTTCTTGAGATCATATACTATTGAAAAAAAAATGTTTACCAGAATATCAGGGGTGGGACCCAAAAAAAAAATTTATTTAAAAAAATATAATTTTTTTTGCCTGTTGTTTCGGAAAGTATTAGATTTTTCAAGAAACAATTCCAACAAGGCGAAAAATAATTCAATTCTCCACAAGAAATATACCTATTAATATTTCACAAAATGCACTCGTTTTCTCAGAAAACCTGATTGAATTCCGATATCGAATTTCAGGCTCACATTAACTCGCCACTGCAATTTCCGGTAGTGGCGGAAATTTGATTTATCATAACTTTACTAAAAATTGTAGTAGAAGGAAAAGAAAATGTGTATATCGTTTTATATATATATATATATATATATATATATATAAAGATTTTCGAAAGCTCGATTTAAAAAAACGAAGAATATATAACTGAACTGATCAACTGACTGCTACCCAAATATTTTTGAAAATAACATTGTCACAGTCACGAAATTATTCAATCATAAGGTGAAGAATTGCTTCTGACATCTACAGTCAAATAGCGGAAACTTAATTTGGATCGAACCCTAGACCAAAGACAGTGTATTCGATTTAATTCCAAGAGACTCCATCTGTATCACCTTTATATATATATATATATATATATATATATATATTTTATATATATATATAGATTTATTTCACCGCTTATACAGACCACTTTTGACATATCCTGACTTCGTTACCAGACCAAAAGCGACGTTACCAGACCAAGCAAATGGTTGACGTTGACCCCTATACAGGTGTTCAGAATGGTGCATTAATGCAAAATATTGAATTTGAAGTTGGCGTGAAAAATCGGCCCATTATGTCCAACATATATGGATTCAGTTGGAACTTTTTCCGCTCAGATGGAACCTTCGTCTCATCCAGATTCAGTATGTGATGGTATCGAAGATCGTCATAAGCAATCGACGTTCTTGAACCAAAAATTAGGCAACAGTGTAGAATACACATTTCTGTTATTCAGTTCATTTCCATGAAGTCTTTGATATCCTTCAATGGTATATTAAACAACAAGTTTAGAAAAGCAAATTTTTACTGAATGAGTATAACTTTTGAGTAAGAGCGAGCACAGCGTACTCGCTCGCCCAGTTGTTGCCGAAAGTTTCTTCGAGACCTAATATTGTGCGGTATCAAAATAATCGTAATGAAATGCTCTTTCTTCCTGACCCGACGAGCCACCATGTTGCCATTTGAAAAAAAAAATAGTAATAATAATTTAAAAATCAATTTTACCCAGCAGATGCATTTTTACTGAAAACCGTAAAATTGTATTTTTTATAATACTTTAGAACTAAAATTAATGATTTTAACGTATTCATAGCCCTCTAGATTCGAAAATAAATATCAAAATTTAAAAAATTTGTGGTTACAAAAAGTAACAAATGATTGTATTCAGAATGTCATATGAAAACAAAAAAAGTGAAAATCTACCGGGAGTCATTTAAAAATCGAAAGTTTTCATCAATCAATTGGTGTTCTTCTTGAATTTCTGAAGGCTGTATGCCTCAGAGAAAATTTCCCGAGGAAGCGAGTTCCAAAGCTTTACCGTTCTTCGGAAAAACAAGCCCTACAAAAGATATGTTGGGCATGTATCCAGAGTTACGACATATGAATGCGAGGACTGAGCTTGACGTGTCAGTATGGATGGGACCGCTAACGGTGAAACAACCGATATTTCGGAAGAGCATCGTCCATTGAAATATATCTATAAAACAGAGACAGTTCGCCAACCTTTCTGCGATGTTCCAGAGAAGTAAGAGAGCTTGTGAGCGAAGTATCACTGATGAGACGAATGACTCTCTTTTGGACCAAATCTAAAAGATTCAATGTGTGTTTTGGTGCTGCACTCCATATATGGGAACAGTATTCCAAAACAAGTCGAATCTGTGCCTTATAAATCATAATCAGTTGACGAGAAGTAAAATACTTCGTTGTGCGAAACAGAAAACCGAGTTTTTGAGATGAATTCTTGCCAACAGACCTCACATGGTTCTCCCATGAGAGGATACTCCTGACATAGCTACGCTGGCTACTGTGGGTCGGCCTTTCTAGAGAAAAGACATTCTTGGGTTTTATTCGAATTGAATTCCACCAAGTTGTTGGATCCCCAGCCTTTATTAGTAAATTGTCGCTTGATACTCCATCGATCACCACAAGGAGAGATCGGTCTGAAAGCTAGAAATCAACGAACACAACTGGGGAGGCAAGCCATAAGATGGAAGTTTCTTATTCATTATCTGATTCGCCACTTCTTTTTATTCAATAGATAGTGCATTAATAGCCTCAGTTCAGTGTTATAAATTTGAAATGGAATTCAAAATTTCAAGGCATATTTCGAATTTACTTTACATTATATCACCTTTCTTATGATTTCCAACCATCCTTAAAGGTGCATCCCCACTTACTACAATCGGCTTTGTCGATCGGCTTTCTTTCATTCCCTGCAGTCTCCACCAATGCGGCTGTGCCGATCGGCATGGTGAGTGGGGATACACTGATTCAATATAAAGTTATTTGAATGGAAAAGAAGTGTAATTTAGTGGACACGAAAATAATTAATGAATATACGCGGTAGACTAAAATGGCATTTTTCAAAATTTGTGGCAACGCTATTATTTGTGGTAGTGAATGGGAAAGTTTTCTATTTTTCTCCATTGACAAGGAATGCGATCCACTCATTCAAGACGCAAGAGACCAATCCAACTTAATTTTTTGTCAAATTCGAACCTGTTTTTTATAAAAAAATGGTTCCCTTTTCTGAATTGCTCATCTATCACAACTGGTATGGCAATTAAAGGGAAAAAAATAGTTGTGGATGCCTTCAATAAAGAAAGTGAAAATAAAAGTATAATAATCAAATGAAACTACAAAATGGCATTTCTTATATTCGTGATAAATACCTCGTGCAATATATATTCTGTCAGTGAATTTAGAGGTATGAACAAATTTTTGTTTAGAGACGAAATTAGCTTGAAAAGCAATATAGTTTTTGGTTCGAGAAAGTTAGAGACCTACACCACCAATGGTTAACTGTTAAATCAGCAAATTGGAGAAATATAAAGATGGATGAAGCAACTTTTTTCAAACTCATTCAAAAAGCCAATGAAGAACAGACAATCAAACTTGCGAAAGGAAATGAGGAGCAGATATATAACTAAAACTTTCCATATGAAAAAAAAGGCCGGCATTGCAATTCAAGAAACCGAAGAGCTCAACAGAAGACATATTGCGTTGGAAAGAAAGTTGGAGTAACTGCTAAAGAATAATCTTCATTTCAAGATACTCTTAGTGCAAGGAGCAGCTGACAAATCTGGAATCATTCCTAGAGTTCATCTCTAACATAACTAAGCAACCAATTTTTTCAAAATATTATTCTTTAAAAGGCACTGGTATCGCAATAATCAACGACCTGTGCTTCGAGTATAGACAATAGAGGAAAATACTAAGATTTCATAAAAAAAAAACACAGAGCAAAATAGTTGCAAGGAGATAACGTCTGAATTCTGATTGTATCGCATTCACCGATCTTATTATTTTTTTTTCTTCTCGATTTCGTTACTAAGCTGTAAGAAACGAATTTTTCAGTTATATGTTATTGTCTTTAACTAGCCTCGATGAAAATTTGATATTTTAGGCATATGTGAAACCTGGCTTCATCCACAAATACCTGAGGCATTGATTAGAGTTGTAGGTTACAAACTCATTAAAAATGACAGACCCAATAAACGGGGAGGAGATGTTGTCTTTTTTATGAGGAAGTTAATGTGTTGTTAAGTGAATATTTTGAATATATTGAACATTTATGGTTGAAAATTATAATTGCAATTTGCACTACCTATGTACTGACCATCAAATGCAGGTCATTTTGCAATAAACTTGAAGATACACTATTTCAGATACATCCAAAATATGATAGAATATTGTGCCCATGGGCGCTGTTGATATAGATTTCTTTTATTTAAAGTCAGCTAGGAGTAATCATCTTCTTGCTATCACCGAAAGCTTCAATTAACAACAAATAATTTCTTATTCAACACATATTTCGAATTATAGGATGACATTAATCGATCATCTTTAAACGAATACTGAACTAGAAGAGTCGGGAGTCGGGAGTCGATATTTCAGGTACATACAAATAATAAACAGCCCATAAGGGACCGTTACAAATCCCCCCCAATTTTAAAAGTTTTCCGCAAAAACTTTTGAGTACATGTCCCAGGTCTTGAGCAAAAAAATACATCCCAATAGCATCCGTACCTATTCATCTGGAGGATGTGATTTCAAATCCTTCACATGCCACACCCCTGCAATTTTACCATTATTGTCTTTTAGTTCATACGTCCAAGAGGACAAACGTTTAGATATTAAGTAAGGACCAACGAACTTAGGGGCTAGTTTAGCATTGAAGTATTTTGACGCATCCGATAGAACGTAATTCCGACACCATACTAGCTCATTCGGAAAATATTGCACATCACGACGACGCAAATTATAAGTAGTTCGTTTCTTAGAAGAAGCTTCCATCAAACGCGAACTAACGTCTGCATACATCTTCTTAAAAGCTCCCTGTCGCTTTTTAGACAGCGAAGAACGATCAAACCTTATGGTCTCCTCAGATTCACCAGGAACACATATACGGCTAGGTTCACCCTCCGAAGGAATGTCTCGTCCAAACACAATAAAATTCGGAGAAAATCCGGTAACTTCGTGACGGGATGAGCGTATCGCAAACCCAATTTGACCAAGTTTCAGATCCCAACAACGCTGATCGTCAGCTAGGTAAGATCGCAGCATCGTTTTAATGACACGGTTGATACGTTCACACGGATTTGCCTGTGGATGATAAAGGGCAGTATACTGTATTTTTACATTATATGAGTCCATTAGACTCTTGAATTCCTTAGAACGGAATTGCACTCCATTATCAACAATAATAGAATTTGGGCATCCAAACTTAAAGAAAACCTCATTTTCTATGATATTACGGATAGCAACAGCAGTAGCTTTCCGCAAAGGAAATATTAAAGGGAATTTGCTAAAACAATCTGCAATAACAAAAATATATTGATGTCCAGCCCGAGATCTAGACAAAGGACCCATCAAATCAGCTGATAATACCTCAAACGGCCGCAAAATAGCAGTTTGTTTCGATAACATAAGTCCAGGAATTTGCTTTTGTTCGGGTTTGGTCGACTGACAGGTTCTACACTGTCGAACCCATTTGGACACGTCCGCACGCATCTTAGGCCAATAATAGGCATCCGATAACTTATGAAACGTTTTAAAAACTCCCGCATGACACAATAAAAGGTGCGTCTTCTCTATTAATGCCTTACGATGAGCCCGCGGTACGACTTCCCTCCAATAATCGGTAGGAGTAGCTAAGTCAGGAATTCGAGGAGTTATGTTCTTAAAAAGTTTGTTATTGATCATCTGCCAAGAAGGAAGCTTATGTGGGGTTTGAGTTACTATGCTAATTAAACGATTATACCAACGATCGTTCAGATCATCGCCAATATTAACATCTAATCCATTTCCATTTGGAACAATGACAACAGAATCAACGGCAGGTACTGCACGTGATAAGGCATCGGGCACAACATGCTCTCGACCTTTACGGTGAACGATAGTGTAGTCATATTGTTGAAGTTTTATGGCCCATCGAGCTAATCGCCCTGAAGGAGCCTGTAATCGGTCCAACCAGACCAAAGCTCCGTGATCAGATATGACGGTAAATTTTGATCCCTCCACATAGGCACGTAGCTTCTCTATAGCCCACAATACGGCCAAACATTCCCGTTCAGTTCCGCGTGAATAGTAAACGGCAATGTGAAGTCCGGACACGAAAGACAAGGTGCACTAATAAGATGCTCTTTCAAAGCCTTGAATGCTTCATCGCACTGTGCACTCCAATTAAAAGATTTATTCTTACGCAATAAGTCATTAATAGGTGCCATCAAACTTGAAAAGTTTGGTACAAACCGCCTGTACCAGGACGCGAGACCCAAAACACGACGAACCTCTGAAACATTAGTAGGGACCGGAATATTAATGATAGCTCGGACCTTTTCAGGATCAACCCTCAAACCTTTCGAATCCACAACATATCCTAGATATATCAACTGGGGCCGACAGAAGTGACACTTCTTCTTAGACACCGTCAAGTTAGCTTTCCGCAGTCTAGAAAACACTTCTTTAAAAATTTCCATATGCTTATCAAAAGTAGGTGTCACAATAATGATGTCGTCAAGATACCCAAAGACGTACGGTTCCAGTTCCGGACCTAATACTCGGTCAATCAACCTCTGAAACGTTGCCGGAGAGTTAGCCAACCCCATCGGTAAACGACAAAATTGAAACAAGCCACGGTTCGGTACTGTAAATGCGGTTAAAGGACGAGATTCCTCTGCCAAAGGAACTTGAAAATAAGTCGACTTGATGTCCAAGGAAGAAAGAAACTTGGCATCCCGCAACTTATTCAACGTATCCGAAACGTATGGTAGCGGATAAGCGTCCCTTTCCGAAACATGATTTAACTTGCGATAGTCTACGCAGAACCTGTAACTATCATCTTTCTTTTTGACCAAAAGAATTGGGCTTGACCAAGGACTGGTTGATCGTTCTACTACCCCTTCAGCAAGTAACTCATTCAGTTCCCTATCAATATGAGCCTGCATTGCTGGACTAACCGGATAATACCGTTGTTTAATCGGTGACGATGACGTTTTGATAGTATGCTGAACCAGACCAGTACATCCGAGTTTATCTCCCATATCCCTAAAAGCCATATCAACTGTTTCCCGCAAAACCTTCGACTGTTCCGGGGTCAACTCATTTTCTGACTTGAGAGCTGTAATCGAATCTAATGAAAATGGAAACTCATTAGCAAAAATCCATTTACCCCGTCGCAAATCCGGAATAATCCCCATTTTTTTCCAAAAGTCCACTCCCAGAATTAGCGTGTGTGGTAAAGAAGGTACAACCAATGCTGAAATAATTTTGATCCGGTCTTCCAATCTAACCGGAATATCAACTGACCCTATACTATAACAAATATCCCCATTCGCAACACGACACGATACAATTTTTTTAAAGTCCACTTCCAACCCCAAGTTCCCCAATAAATGCCAACCTGGCCAACCAATGATTGTATTGGACGCTCCTGAATCCAACAACCCAAGTATTTCGATGCCCAGAATAGATATACCCAAATATGGTCTTTCGTCATTCTGCGCATGCGCCAACACAAAGTTTAACACTGCCTGCTGACTAGCCGGTAAAATGTTAGCCGTGTTTAAGTAGGAGCCTGAGTCACGGCAATTCACTGACTCCTTCGTGCGTTTCCCAAATTCGGTTTGCACTTAGGACAATTCCGCACTGTATAATTTGGCATTCCACACCTAAAACAATGTTTCGTTTTTACCGAGGAATTACAATTTTTTGCAAGATGGCCAATTGCCTTACAGTTCCAACAAGTCACATCAGCAATTTCGGTTAAAGAAGAAGAAGACGGAGTGCTTGCATAAACATAGACCAAATCTGGCTCCATAAGAGCACTCTTGTTACGAGGAGGAGGAACAAAAGATTCAATTGCTTGTTTCCGGGCCTCTAGTTGTCGTCCTAATTCCAACAAATGATCGATCGACCTGACGTTTACTAACCCCAACTGACTTTGATAAAATGGAGATATATTATTTAACAAAATTTTCAAACGATTCTCTTCCAGTACCTGAATGGTTAATCTATTAAACATGTTTGTCATGATAGCAATGTACATACCTATTGTCTCTTGAGGACCCTGTGTACGTTGCCTAATTTCTTGGAACAATTTTTTGTTGAAATTCGGTGGCTGAAATTGAGCTCTAAGTTCTGACACCAATTGTGACCAAGAATGAACTCGAGATCGAACTGACCGAAACCAAATTAAAGCCTTTCCACCAAATAAGTCACTCGCCGAATTGAAAAGCTGATCTTTAGAAACGTTTCGAGACAAACAGAGCTCTTCAATATTCTCTAAAAAAGCACTAAGGGAAATTTTACTACCATCCCCATCAAACTTCGTTAAACTCTATTTGGAAACCGGTTTACTTTTTAATTGATTTGCGAACATATGACCTCCTGTGGAACTAGATTGTTCTGGTGTAGGATCATCATCCTCAGAGGACTCACTACCACTACTACTTCCAAGTCCAGTGGATGACATAAGCACGCTAATCTCTAACGGTGTTTGCGCCTGTCGAGAAAAACGTTTGAATTTTCGAACCCGAGATTTGAGTTCTGATTGTAATGTCAATAGTTTAACCAAACATTTTGATTTTTCTCCATGTTCATCATCCTTTGTGGGTACAGAACGCTCACCTCGCTTGAACGTATGAACCAATTTAGCCATAATCTTACAAAACAAAGGACTAGATTCAAAATCTGCAAAATCATTTGTCAAAGCTTCTATTTCCCCAATTTTATCTGTAATATATGTAATATCTTCCGCAAAAGAAAAAGGGTAAGCTGGATATCTAGGTTGTGTCTGAGATTTTTCCAACCTCAGATAGCCCCTTAAACTTTTTCTCATATCCTGTACCTTATCTATATCCTTAATACCTCTAAATGCAAGTTCATAAGTCAATTCATCTTTTTCCAAACGGTTTATCTCAAATTTCTCCTCCATATTGATAAACCTAATATAAAAATTTATCAGTAACACCAATAAGTTAAGGGATTACTCTCCCACCCCAAAAACAACACCTGGAGGAAAACGCAACAAAAATATTGAAAACAAATCACTATTGAAACCCGAGTACATACAGTATTACTGAACATTCAAGTTGAAACTGAAACTGAGTTGACCACTATATCTATTACATCCAAGACCTGAGATGAAACAAAATTCAATATATCTACACCAACCATTAACGTTAGGGCGCCAATTTGCCACCCCTCTTTTCTAGCTAAGTACTAGAAGGAAGGTAACAGAAACAATTGCCAAGTTATTGGCAACTGGGTACGCTCGCGACTATGCTGCAGTGGAGAAGGGAGTGGTTCTTTCTCAATAAATTAATGATTTGGATGCCAGGCGCCAGGTAAATGTGACTGCCGCATACCCATAAGAAACTAATACTTACACCTCATCTACCTAGGTCGTATTCAAAATAAAAGACAACTATTTCTCAGAAATTGTGTCACCCAATATATTTTAATATATGATCTTCCAAAGTTTACACTTGTATAATATACATAAGTATATATTATATACTTGATAATAACGAATAATGTTTTAGAGTTACCAACCTCAAGCTTGTGTAATACTAATGAAATTTAAAGTTACAAAAAGACAGTCTGATCAATTCAATCTAGACTCAGGCCAAAATAAATCTAGCAATACTCAGATCACAACCAATGTGTATCTGGTTTGATAATAATGAATAATATCCTAAAGTTACCAAACTAATTACATTAAGTTTGAAACGTCTGATCAACTCAATCTAGTCTCAGGTCAAAATAAATCTATAAACACTCAGATAACAACCAATGTTTGGTTCGCAATCATAAATCATCTATGATACAAAAATTTACCCCATAAAAACCCATATATAAAATACTAAACCTACTATAGGAAAGCCCTATTATGCTTGTATGCAGCGAATACCCACACCCAACCCTTATATGGTATAGTTATCACCACTGTACTAACCAATTGACAATTCTTGTTCAATGATTTACCCCCCCTGTATATGTAATAAGAGTTATCAGGAATAATGCAAGTAAGATAGAAAATTCCGCAATGCGCAAAGTGTACACTGTGCCGATTACGTTACAAAAGGATATACATATAACTCTCAATTTCTCATATAATAAACCCAGAAAATAATAAATTTCAGATACTAAACACTTGCGTGTCACTCCAACTGCAGTCCAGAGGTGAGACTTCACCCCTACGCTTCGGTTTTTCAAGTTGTTCCTTCAGAGGTTTACGAAATGGAAAATTGCAGGAGCCTGGCAATGTATAGGAACTGCCCTGATACTCTTCGTAATACAGGTATCAGTATAGGGAGCCAATATAACTTCTATGGTAGGTTCAGTACCAACATAACTTCTAAGGTAGGTTTAGTAACGGTAGACTGCATACTAGACAATTAGGCAAACTCCAGCATCAGGAGACACAAAATCCTTATAGGAATATTACTTAATTTAAGATGGCGGTGATCCAGACACCCTTGGCACCGCCAGAAGCACCCTAAAATAATTAAACCACGATAAGCCATTCGTTCCTGAATGTTAGGTGACAATCTACATACCTTTCCTGAAAACGCAGCATATCAACGATGAAAAAGATGATGTTCTTCAGGATTTCTAGTCGAACAGGACAAGTAGACGTCGACACCCTGGGGTTTCGAGAAAAAGGTGCTACAGTTGATGGAAGTCCCAAAATCCCACAAACGTGGATTATTCCCAAAATCCCACCAATGTGTATTTTTCCCAAAAATACACATATGAACAAAATACAAAAAAGTCTCAAGGGAAATATCATCGAGCACTCGCCGTTATATTCCTTCTTAGCGAAGATGAACTAAAATTCAATTTAACAGGCTAGTAGCCGACTTCCACCATTCAAATGCCCAAAAAAAAAAACCAACAATCAAATGACCGTCGTCAAAAATCTCAACCCCGTCAACTGTCAACCATCAACTCATGAACCATAGATAGATAGAATTTGCATCGAGTGTAACACTTCCGTACACTTGGTGTAATTTACACTCGACCAGGTAGATGACAGAAGCGTCACGTTATCTCTCATTCATCATGAACGCCCAGCGCGACCGTATCTAACCCTGTATCAGACAGTAACCAATACATACTGACGATTCTGAAGAATATATTACTCAATGCTCCGGTAATTTCGTTCGGTACCGTTCGTTGGTGAACATGTGGGTAGATATCACCGTTTCGTGGTCACTTATAAGCACCTGTCAAGTCCTAACCACAAATCAACAATCTGAAAAGGTAAACTATGACTGGAAGGATTAGAAATGTACCAGGAATTATTCCTGACTGAAGACACGGATAGTGATTGAAAAGGACCGATGAAAATTAAAAGGTACTTAATTCCCCGATATGTCATACACTATAGCATGAGTAATTAACCGATATGTAGTAGCCTGAAACTAAGTTTTATAACAGCTGATCAATAGGTTAGGGACCGCGATAACTCACTGTAGCTCATTATGAAAATACTTCCTTAATTTATCTTCTTAAGACTAGGCAAAGATATCAGGAGAAGAGTCTCTCTGAATGAAAATATTATATATTACACTATTTACACATGATATACCCTCAGGTATTCCAATATTACTGAATAACCCCAAAGAAAATCCACTAAAATTCCTATAGGTACATACAAATAATAAACAGCCCATAAGGGACCGTTACAATATAAAGAATCGGTACGAAGAAAACGATAAAATTTTCAATGATTGGCTAGACGAAGGATTTATTGAGGAGGTTCCAGATGACGATAAAAGCGGTCACTATCTTCCCCATCACCCGGTCTTCAAGGACAGTTCTACCACCACTCCAGTTCGACCAGTTTTCGATGCTAGTTGTAAAGTTTATCAATCTCCTTCTCTAAATGACTGTCTTTACAAAGGACCAAATTGTATAGAGCTGTTGCCCTCCATATTGATGAGATTCCGTACAGGATCCGTGGGAGTGATAGCGGACATTCGAAAGGCTTTTCAAATGATTGCCATCAAAGATGAGGATCGGAAATTCCTTAAATTCTTATGGTGGAAGGAGAAAGGCAATCGCACCAAAACGTATCGTCATTGTCGTGTTGTTTTTGGAGTAAACTCCAGTCCTTTTCTGTTGGCATCTGTTTTAAAACTGCACCTATCATGAACAGTTTGACCAAGTCTTGTGCAAGAAGATCCTGTTATCAATGTATGTTGATAATTTAGTGACGTCTGTCAGTTCCCATCCAGAAGCCGAGGATTTCAGAGATAACTCTATACATGTTGAAAAGGGGAACATTCTCCATGAAAATTGAAAAATGAAAAATGTGACTTATTTTTAATATCTAACAGAAAACAACTACTTCCCCGGCACAAGCCACGCTGGACATTGAACTATAATTTAGTGACGTCTGTCAGTTCCCATCCAGATGTAGTTCAATGTCCAGCGTGGCTTGTGCCGGGGAAGTAGTTGTTTTCTGTTAGATATTAAAAATAAGTCACATTTTTCATTTTTCAATTTTCATGGAGAATGTTCCCCTTTTCAACATGAATACCTCCCAAGAGGTTATCTTGAACGATGGAAAATAGCGACTAAAGTTTTTCTTTCAGTCGCAGATGATTCCACAAAAGATTTTATGAATTTCCTATTCATATTTTCGAACTAAAATCAAAAAACTGATGCACAGATGGATCTACGCCAGTGGGAATCTACCATTGGGGATGATACCGAAGTCAGTTGTTTCACCCGCGACTGGTGTGAATTACAATCAAGTAAAGAAATAACGAAGGTACTCGGTATGAATTGGAACAAAAGAGAGGATAGCCTTGGACTAATTATACCACCAGCTGATCCTTTCATCAATGCAATAATGACAAAACGATCGTTACTATAATTTGTAAGTCAAATCTTTGACCCGATTGGTGTTACAAGTCCAGCTACTATTATTCCAAAATTAATCATTCAGAACGCTTGGAAGAAAAAGCAGGATTGGGACAGAGAGTTAGATGAAATTAGCATACGTCAGATAAATACCTGGATGGAGTCAGTGTCCATGCTTAGCGAAATACGAATCCCGAGAATACATGGATTTTGCAATCCTTCGTACCAAGAACTGCATACATTCAACGATGCAAGTAAAGACGCCTACGCTTGTGTTGCCTTCCTGAAATGTCAACTGAATGATGAAGTGTCAGTTCAACTTCTGGCAGCAAAGGCTCGAGTTGCTCCGTTTCAAAAGGATAAACGGCCTACGATTCCGAGGTTAGAGCTTATGGGATGCTTGATCGGGGCAAGATTGACGTCTGCTGTGAAAGAGGCGTTGAAGTTTGAGAACATCAATTCTTATTTTTGGACCGACTCCACGACAGCTTTACCGTGGATTAAACGAAACGGCGATTGGGGAACTTTCGTGGGAAACCGAGTCAAGTCAATACTTCAACTGACGGAAAAGAAGCAGTGGTGTTACGTTCCAGGTTCAATGAACCCGGCAGATCTCCCGTCAAGAGGTTGCACGCCTGGAGAGCTACTAGAATCCAGATGGTGGGAGAGACCATCGTGGATTTATCACGAAGAAAATTGGCCTTCATCAGAACAAATTGAAGAAGATGAAGTTTCCATAAATGCAGAAAAGAAAAGGACTCAGGCCAACATGTTTTCATCAGATGAAATATTTCCCACGAAATCAGTTTCTTACATGAAGAACGTGAAAACAATTGCGTGGTGGCAAAGATTTGTGAACTTCAAGTGTCGACGCAAATTGCCAGAGTCGAAATATCTTTCATTGCGAGAAATACGATTGGCGGAAGTTGGTGTCATCCGCATGATTCAACGAGACATCGATATAAAATCTCTTGGAAAGAAGCTTGAGCTGATTCAAGACAAAGATGGCATATTCAGAGTTAAGACAGCCATCGTAAATCGTAACGACCAGACTAACTTCCTTTTCCCTTTTTTACTCCCAGGTAAACACGATTTTGTCCGATCTATGATAACACAATGTCATATCAACTGTTTCCTCGCTGGGACACAATTTCTGATGAAGAAGTTGCGTGAGAAATACTGGATTACTCAAACGCGAAAATCCATTTCTTACGTAATTCATCGTTGTATCACGTGTCAGCGTATAACAAGAAGAAAGCCACACAGGATCCAGCACCACTTCCGAAAAAACGAGTAGCAGATGGAGAGGTGTTCACAACCACCGGAGTGGATTTAGCAGGACCCCTCTTCTTGAAATCTGGAAAGAAAGTGTGGATCATCATATTCACCTGTGCCGTTTACAGGTGTGTAGTTTTGGATATTGTAACGACTTTGGAGACAATATCGTTCTTACAAGCTTTGGAGATATTTATCGGTATGTTTGGGCGACCCGATAACCTTTATTCTGATAATGGGACTAACTTCGTTGGGGCCGCCAACCTGTTTGACGAGATAGACTGGAAGGCAATTGAAAAAGGAAGTCAGATCAAACAGATTCAGTGGACCTTTAATCCTCCTACAGCAGCCTGGTGGGGAGGCTTCTGGGAAAGAATGATTCGATCAATGAAGGACCTTTTGAGAAGAATGCTCGGTCGGGCTAAATTATCATTTGATGAACTGAGGACCATTATCCAATCTGTTGCAGCGACCATCAATGAGAGACCTCTGACCACGGTAACAGAAGATCCACAGGACCTGTCTCCACTGACCCCCGCTATGTTCTTACGGGGGACGAAAGGAACACATTTTCCAGAAGGTTCTGAGATAACTGGTTCAATGCTTCGAGGTCAGTACGAAAAGATGCAAGTATTAAGAGAAGCCATAAATGCCAGGTTTAGGAAGAAGTACTTAGCTCTACTAGTACGAAAACCCATTACTCCTAAGTCTCAACTCAAGGTAGGACAGCTAGTCTTGGTCGGGTCAGACAATAAAAAGAGGTACGAATGGCCCCTAGGTCGTGTGGAGGAACTGATCAATGGAGTAGACGGAAAGGTTCGTGTTGTTCGTGTTAAAACGATGGGAGGAATTCAGACACGTCCCTTACAACGACTCTACCCCCTTGAGTTGCCTGAAGTCACGTCATTCGTTTGTAACGACGCTAAGAAAATGATCGAGAAGAAACCTGAATGTGAAAGTGGTATGAAGTTTTCTAAGTATGGTAGGAAACTTCGTGAACCAAATCGTTACACCAATTGGAATAAATAATTTAGTTTACCGAATTCATTAATGTATGTTAGGTTAGAAATTACTCATATTAGTCGTAATTTGACGGGAGGATGAAGAATCTGGAAGTAGGATCTTTGTTCAGGATAGTTTTTCTATACCTACTTTCTTGTTGTGTTTTGATTATTTTTTATACGCCCTGTGTTCAGTTGTAGTAGAAAAAGAGAGAGCTGTCAATTTTGATATATAAAAAAAAGTAATTCAAATTGTCTAATCAATAAAGTTTTCCAATTACAAAAGTACGATAGTCTGTCTAATTTAATTGGCAAATATCTCAGGATAAGTGTAAAACGGTGTGGTTCTCGTACAGCCGACTTATCCAGACGTTTTGGAGTCAGATAGATCTTACCACACTTTATACAGTGAACACGCGTGAGCAGCCGACTAAACGGGTAGTTTAGAAAGAAAACTGCACACAAGATTCATCAATACCTTTATGTTTGGTGTGGATGAAAGTATGAAAAAATTGTTCAGAAATTAAAATATTACCTCTGAACCTTTCTCTTCAAATTTAATCCATTAATATAACAGCAGAACGACTACATCTGTATCTGATGATATAACTAGTATTTTTCGATTTCCTTCGGTACATGTAGATATAGAAGAAGCAGATTCAAGAATTATTTTGTATGTATTTCAATTATGTATGGAAGGAAATCGTAACATACTATTGGTTATTTAACGAACAAGTGTATTAATAAGGGCGATTAACAATCGAGATAATTTAACGCGTGAGCGGAGCGAGCGCGTTAATGTTTGAGATTGTTAATCGCCATTTTAATTCAGGAGTTTGTTACAAAACTTTTCCGTCGACAGTAGTTTTCGAAAATAGAGATATCTCACTTTCAATGTTTATTTATCTAACGTTACGAGAAAAAACAATCACTATTTCCTATTTATATTAACTCTACTCAAAGATAGCTTAATTTTTCTTAGTGGTAGTTTTGTATAGTTTTTTATTATTTATTTTCAAATTGAAATTGAAAAAAAAAAATTACCCTCGATGGGTTTTGAACTCTCGACCTTAGTGTTGCATGACAGGTGAACTTTACCGTTACGCCACGGGACCATGTATGGTTTTGAGTGACAACTGGTTTAATGAACATTTTCTGAAATTTTATTTGAAAATTGACAAATAAATAATGACAAATAGTTCTAACCAATATAAAATGTATAAGAGCAATGTATGTTGGGTTGCATATGAACAAATCGTTGATTAATAGAAAATCATTCATTAACAGGGGTCATTAATAAACGATTTTGAGTGCGTTAAAATACATCATAAATGAACGGTCGACGGAAAAGTTATATTATCAGATACAGATGTAGTCGTTCTGCTGGTATATTATTGGATAAAATTTAAAGAAAAATATTTAGAGGTAATATTTAATTTTTTATATTAAATTTTCGGAACTGTACTGTTGTTCTGCTTATATTATTTGTTTAAAATGAGTTTTTGTAAACTTTCAATATTCAATTACAATCTATCAACATGACAACCTGTCATCCCCTATCTCTATCTCGGGTGAACACTAAAGAAAAAACAAAATTTTTTATACTTTCATCCTCACCAAACATTCATTCAGGAACTTTGTATTCGCAGCTGCTACAAAGAGATTTCCACCCTTGCACACTTTGGCCAAAAAAATGTATATTCACTATGTTCAGTGCTCCCCGCTTTACACGATCGAATAGGTGCAGACTACATTTCAGTAAACAGAGGTTAATGCTGCTGTAAACAATTATGAACCATACTTAGTGCGAGTTGTAGTGTACACGTAATTGTAATGATTATTCATTGGTGATTTAAGTAAATGAGAAATACTGGCATTTGAGTCAGGCGGACGTTAGAGAGACGTCCGACAGAATTGAGTGCGGGTTCAGCACTACTTTGTTGGTATTATTTATATTACCCTTATTCCCAAATTGTGGACTCTAGTGAGAATTACAAAGAATATCAAACACATTAGTTATCAAAAAGAACAATGTATCTGTAACTTCTGTCGATAGCCCAAGACATTGCTTGTACCACTGCGCCAATTCGGTTTCAGTTGCTGAACTTCCAACTACATACGAGTCATACGATTGCGCATTTTAAGAGCGCTATACAGGGTGTTTCAAAATTCAGTATCAAGAATTTGGGGGCGTATACGTCCGCAACTGCCTAATTTCTAAGATACAGGGTGTTGAAATTTAACAGAAATGATAATGATACGCTACTGTTCTTTTTTAAATGAATATTATATTTTTTATGAGTGTCCTTTATCTATTCATAAAAATGGTTCCTTGACTTTTTTCCCTATGAAGAACAGTTTTTGATTTAAAAAGCAAAATAAGACATACAAAAAATCGCATAGGGACAAGCGAATGACGAACTTTTATTTTTTAAATCGAAAACCGTCCGTCGGACGGAAAATAGTCAAGAGACCATGTTTGTGGAAAAATAGAACACAATTATGAAAATGATACTAATTTGACAAAAAAAAAAACAGTAGCGTATCATTATTTTGATCAAAAATGACGGAGCATGTTTACAGAGACGCCACTGATGAAAATTAAAAAACGTTCGCCATGCAAAAAATGTATTTTTATGTTTACTTTGCATGTACCAAAATTAAAAAGAAAAGCCAAAGTGGTTTAGATAAATTGAAAAAGAACTGATTTTTTTGTTAAATTTCAACATCCTGTATTTCAGAAATAAAGCGGTTGCGGACACATGTTTATGAAAAAGAAAGTTTTTTTTGACCTAAGAAAAACGCCCCTGAAATCTTGATACTGAATTCTGAAACACCCTGTATATCACATATCGACGAATCAACTTGTTGAATTCAAAATTCTCACAATTAGTTCCTTTGAAATTTGAATATTTCGTAGAAGAGAAATGTTCAAATCCAGCTAGGATAAATATATTATACCCGTCGATCAATAAGGAATTACCTCTTAAATATAACTGTAAAAATTGTTCTACAAAACAATGCAGTTATAGATTGTCTGGGGTAACGTGCATTTCATTTTGTGCAGGCAAATCAACAAATACTTGCAGAAAGTTTTCATACATGTACGAATAATGTGTATTGACAACCAATGAATATATCTTTTATCTCTGATATGAGAAATAGTAGTACAGTTCCAGCGCATACTTCAATTTTAACTCATTTGTTCGTTTAATGGTCTAAATATCAACTCACTGAGAAATTAGTATAGAAGAAAAATTGTTTTAAATGATTTTCATACAAGAACTGTCAGTTCCAGAGAAGAAAAATGAAATGAAGTGAGTATCTCGCAATTCGCATTTTTTGGGTTGAAATGGGCCATAGTTCGAAATGGGACCAGAATTGGGTCGGGTAACCTCCAAATTTCGAATCATTGACTCAAAATACGTATTATAATACCAAGTTACCTCGTGGACCTAAAACTGGATACTCGACCTCCCTCTAGCGCCCGGACTAAAATTACTAGGAATAATTTTTGTGTAGAATTGAATTTTCTTTCACCTTGTTGAGTTGTTTTTCCCATAAATCATGTACTTTCAAAGATTACAGCAAAAATCTATTTATTTATCATGATGGTGCTACAATCGATCCTCGCCTCAAAACCCATTCGTACTGGATTATATTAACACGTTTATATCAGCATTTCCCTAGTCGTAGTGCCAGGCTAACGTGTAATTCATATGGGTGGTATTTTATTTTTTTCGAAATTCGGTATACTTTCGACTTTGATATCCATGCATTTCTTCGAATTTATTTGAATCTCTCTTGATTTAATACTTTCTCTACACCAGCAACATCCCTTGGTTCATTATTGTGCTTCAAAAATGATCCAGTTACCAAGTTTGGTGGTGCTACAATCGATCCTCGTCTCAAAACCCAATCTTACTGGATTAGAAGAAAAGTATTGAAAACAAAATCTTTCAAATAACCTTATGTGCTTATACATATTTCAAAATATGAGCATTTAAGAAAATCGAACACAATACAAATGAATCGCAAGAATTTTCATTTTTAAAGCATTTAAAAATGTTCGGAAAATTTTATTATCATGAAATCGCTTTCAGTTACCTCTGTTTGGAAGGAACTCGTTTGATTTTCCGGGTGTCTGACAGCTGGCAGTGTTTCTGCACGGTTTGCGCAGGCTGCAGAACTCTCATTAGGGATTTAAAAAAAAGTCTTGAAAACTAGAATTCAGTATCTCCCAAAATATCTTTTTTCGACGAAAAAGTATTCTTCCATTTCGTTTCGTTTTGTCATCTTCTACTTTCCATTTCAATTCTTGCCCAAATTTCGGAAACACCCTGTATAAATATGGGGAACACCAACTTATTCTAAAAGAGTACGGTCAGAAACATGTAGATGGATAACAATTCCATATCAGAGTTCGAAATATGTATTGAGTTCTGGAATGTATTGAAAAAATGCTCATGTTAAATTCTTGAAAGTTACGCCCCCAGGAAGTTGGCATGGAACTTTCAAGAGTATAAGATAGGAAACTCAGAATGTTCTTGATACTTTTGGAAAATTCGAGAAAACCATAATGAACTATAACAGAAGCTTCAGCAAATTCTGATGCACTGAAACCACCAAAAATAAAAAATTCTTAATATTTTGGCCAAAAGGTAGGAGTGTGGTAGTAAAACTCTCTGAAAATTTTTATACTTTATAATTTTCTCGAAGCTTCTGGGGAGTTCTAGTAAATTCTAGAGTTTCATGTAATCAACCAGAGCAGAGACTCCTGGAGATCATAGCACATACATTCTCGAAAATGTAAGTGTTCCATTTGAAACGTTTTTCTCAAACAGATAGATTTCGACGAAAATTGAATGTCACCATTGATTTTTCCTTCAAAGGTACTGGGCATGAGTGATTATGCAGCAGACAACGTAGCTCCTTTTCGTTAAAGTCTGTATGCATTGTCTAATCATAGTTGGACTACCTACAGCGGACACTATACAGCCTACTGTAAATATCCATATTATAGCACGTGGCATGAGTATGATGATTCCCCAATTTCATATAAATTCTCCGTGAGCAGTGAGGCCTATGTTCCCTTCTATGAGCAGAAAGGCACATAATCACAACTTTGTGATCATATTTAGTTTCATTTTCTGTTTCATATTTTTATTAATCGGTTGATTGTACTGTTTTGAAGTGATTTATATTTTTAAATGAATAGTCCATGTTTCAAAACAATTTACCGAGAAAATATGGCTCCAATTTCAGATGTGTTGATTTGTCTTAATGAGTATATATTCGTATTTTTTTTTATGACTACCATTTGAATTTGTAGTTTAAAGATGTATGTAGCCTGATTTCAATTATGCCATTTTGTTTTGACATATCTATGACTATATATTTTTAGACCAGGACAATGCTGGATGATACGACCATATTCATATATAATTATCTCATGTCACGATGTTCGGCCACGCTAATCTCCGAAATCACTTAACCTATTTTAATGAAGTTTTGCACACTGTGTGTAATTTGGTTCAACTTGAGGTATAGGACAGGTTTTGTCTCGATTAATGCATGACTTCACTCGATTAATGCATTACTTCAACATTTTCCTATTGCATATACATATTTTTCATTGCTTGGTAAAACTTGATAGTTTTTATCCCTCGTTACTTTGACTTTCAAATTCGATGATTTTTTATTGAACAAGTAGCTTTTGCCCGCGACTCCGTTATAATGAATTCGACAATAACATTACTAAAAATATATTGGGTTAGTAGGCGAATCTAAAATATACACAGAAATAGACACGATGGTGGGGCAAGGTCCGCTAGTATTCTACATAAAGGGTGTTTCCGAAATTGGAGCGATTAAGAAAATGCATTGTTATTTCGAACATAATAAATGGCAAGAATTTTCGATTTCGAAGCAATAAAAAACTTTCGAAATTTTTATGAAATTTTATGAAATCGCTTCCAGTTACTTACCTTTGTTTGGGCTGCACTGGTTTTATTTTCTATGCCACAGCGGCGTGTCTGCCTGCTGGTAGTGTTTCAGCTCAGTTTGCGTAGGCTGTAGACCTATGACCAGTGGATACCAAAAGTATTTCGAAAACTTTAAAATTCAATATCTCCCAAATTTTTTTTTTGCGACAAAAATATATTCTCTCATTTATTTTTTTGTCATCTTCTACTTCCCACATCATTTATTGCTCCAATTTCGGAAACGCCCTGTAGATATAAGAAGAAGCAGAAAGCAAAAGCTTAACCGCGCGGAATACGCCAATGCCGAAGCCTTTGAAAATGGTAAAGAGTAAAAGGAAATTAAAACAGGATGATAGCTATCGGAAAAGTAAGAAAATATAACAAGAATAAAAGAAAGAATAATTTACGGGCGATTTGAGGTTGGGAAGGGAATGGGCGAGATTTTGAGGGTGGAAAACGGTTTATCACGATATCAGGAAAAACTACGAGTCCTATCAAAAAAAGCTAATGGCGAAGATGTAGGTACTGAAAGATTCACATCTTTTGTATTCACACTTTTTTCACATAACCTCAAAATTTATAGGAAAAATCCAAAAAAGCGACTTTCTCACAAAAAAAATTTATGTAATTTGGTGCAAACTTACCTTCTTATGTCCCAAACAAAATGTTACTTTTTGGATTAAAAATATTTATTTTTACCCCTAATTTTGATTTGATATCGAATAAGTACCGTCATTTTCAATCTAAAATTCTTCCGTAAAAATATGTGTGTTTTGGAAAAAATTGTGTTTTTGTTCGTTGAAATCTTTACTTTCTGGTGGTATAAAAAAATACACATAACTATGGCAAATGTTTTCAGAAAAACGAAATAACTCGAATTCGAAAACTTTTGTTTTGATCATTTTGAGCCATTTTTTTTAAATGTACACTTTGTTCACTAGAAAAAAGTGAATTTTCATGTTACATTGATAAACTAAAATATTGCAAATCCATGAAACCTAGAAATTGCAAAGAACATGCGAAAATAGTTAAATCATTGAAGATATTACAGTATTAAAGATATGATTTGAAGCTGAATTTATATTTATAAATACTTTTATTCGAATTCCAATCATCTATTCATTAGTTTTTGCTTCATCGTTTCCCGATTCTAGTAGGTCTTCGAATTCTTCAACATCATTATTGTCTTCGTCTCCAATATTTCTTGCAGTCTGCATCTACAATTCCATCTGAATCATAAACTTTCTCGTAGGTTTTTTCTTCAACATTGGCACATTTTATAGAACCATGACAAATTGAACATAAATTACTGTTACATCCAGTGTCACAACTGCAGCAAATAGTTTCGAGCAAATATTTCCGGAATTGAATTTTTATCTGTCAGTTTGGGCATAATGTCACGTTGATGTTGCTTCCAGCCCCAATTTGTTTCTGTCAGTTCATTACCCATCCAAGTTTGAAGCTGATAATATACCCTGTAACAATGAGTTCTTCTGTGCTTTCTGTTGGTGGAAGATTTGCCAATATGAAAGATAATTTAATTATTGCCAATTGATATTTTTGAAATCTTAATTATATCAGTGTAATATTTTCATTTTAATGTTTATAAGGAGATTTGATTAATCGCAATCAATTTTTTGCAATATCTTCTTTGTTTACATCTTTTTTTTTAAATTGCCAAGTTTGACAAAATTTTATTGTTTAATAATAAGTTGACCATGGTTTTCTTTAATTTTCCAGCAAATCCAGTTGTTGTATCGCAACCAGAAAGCATTCAATTGATTCGAAAGGACTAAAATATCAATATCTTTACTCCCAACTATGACAGTTTTATTAGTATCTCTGGCAATTTCTATCGAGGTCTTAATTATATCAGCATCTTCTTGTGCTTGTTTACAGGCAAATCCTTGTAACTATGATCTTTCCATTAACGCTTTTATTATTTTGTCTTTGCTTTCCTCGTTAGATGGAATTTTTTCTTGCAAAAATGATATTTTTGTATGGTTTTAATAATTGAACTCTGGAACATTGTCTGAAGTTTTTCAGCGACTACATTCTCCTCTTTCAGTTGAATAAGCTGCCGGTACTGATGTCATAGTATCTGATTTTTGAATTTCGGGATACCCATCAAAAACAATAAAGCTGCTCGCTTCGGAATGTTTTTCTACATAGCGCATATATCTATTTCTGATCTCTTCCACCGTTTTATTTTTCTGTCAAATTATTTTGTGCAGTAAATAGCCACCGTCCATGACATGCACAATACCGGCACAATTCGTTGGTCGATTTGTACTCATAAATAAATCGTATTATATTTCGATTATCAATTTTTTTATTTATCAATGTGACAAGGAAACTAACATTTTTCCAGTAATTAAAGTGTACATTTTAATATATAGCTGAAAATTTTACATAATGATTAACTTTTTTTTCATAGAATTCAAATTTGTAAGTTTCTTGCATTTTCTGAGAGAATTTGCCGCAGTAAAGTATTGTTGTTTCTTCATACTATCAGCAAGTAGATATTGCAACGAATATAAAGGACAACGATATTTTAATGGGACAATTTTCGATTGACAACCAGGGTGATTTTTCGGAATTAAATCAAAATAAGGGACAAATTAAATATTTTGATTAAAAAAAATTACAGTGTGTTTGGGACATGAAAAGGTAAGTTTGCACCAAATTTCGTGGGAAAATTTGTTTTTTGTGGAAGATAAGAATAAAAAACAAAAAATCGTGTTTTGGATTTTTCTCATAAATTTTGAGGTAATGTGAATGTGAATGTTGAATTCCATTCAACTTTTTCTGATAGGACCCGTAGTATCGTCTGAAATCATGATAAACTGTTTGCCACCCTCCCCCCCCCCTGTCCTCTTTCCCACCTCAAATCGTCCGTTAATTATTTTAACTTTTATTTTTGCTATATTTTCTTACTTTTCCAATGAGTATCAACACCTGAAAACAGAATACACTGATTTATATGTAAAACAATCAATGGGCTATAAGTATTCATTTATATCTACTGAAATCTATAAATCTTCAATACTTCTCCTGGCGGCGAGTGACACGTTCTTATATAGCTGCAAAGAGACTTTTCCGTCTCTTCTAGAATCCTCTACATTTTTTCTATTCGTTTCTCAAACGGCTTATTAAGTAACTCTCTAACAGATGGCGCTAGCTGTACATATCGATTGAAATGTTGATCATGGACTGGTTCTGTTATAGTTTCTCTAAATACGTGACATTACCCTTGGAGTGCATGACTCCCCATATCTTCACCGTGACGTCCGGTGGAAGCAACACTCCACAGTCTTCATGTTTGGTCGTTGAAGATGGTTACGGCACACCAAAATCTTAATGCCTCTGGATTTGAATATCGTTTTCAACATGCTTCCAAGGACTCTCCAATACAGCCCATCAATTCCACAGGACAACTTTAGGATTACCAGGTCCATGAGATTTTGGTCCACAGCATCGTATCTCTCAATTTGGTGAGGCTCTCCCAGGCGTCTTCATAGGACGGTTTATCTCGAGATTGTTTCTTGGTTACTAGGTGGAAAATATTTTTCTGGCCGTCCTTTAACGGTAACACTCCTCCAACCTTCAGGTTCACACTCTGCACATTCCGAGGTCTTCTGCCTAGCGCGTAGTCAGTAGGTGCCTGGAAAAGGTATATATATATATGTTCTTCGTCCACCCCAATTGTACAGGAAACCCAGCCACGCCTGTACTTGGAGGTAGACTTGCAATTAGTGCCCCAAGCTGCATCTTCTGTTGGGTGAAGAATGGTGATATTACATGACATCTTTAATGAATTCTATATGTCGCAATTTGTTTACCATAAATCCACAGCAAATCTGGTATACAAGGTAAAACAGTACATGCTACTAGAAAAATCTCACCAAGATCTTGAATATTTATTTCAGCAAACAAAAGGATGACTAAATGGGACTGACCCAGTCCAGAGATAACTCTCAACTACCTACCAAATTCAAAGAATGACATTCCTCCTTGATAATAGCAGTTCTACAATAACGGATCAGTTTATATTAGGTAACAATTAGGGGGTACTTGATCATACTGATGAATATTTAATAAATAATTATATTTATAATCAATTAGTAACTCAATGTAGTTTGAGCAGCATCTGAGCTTTATTCCACTATGAGCACAATTTTTCAATTAAAAGCGAAAACCTAACGGGCAAACTGGAATTTCCACACATTAGGTAATTTTGGTATTTTTTCAGCGAGTTATAGCATCCAAAACGTTCAACCAAAGTACTTCATGTACTGAAAAAATCGCGAAAATTGTGAGGAAAAAATTAGTATATTTTTGACATGACCGTTTCAAAAATCGATAAACGCCGGCTGCACGCACAAAAGAGTATGACTCATTGTCACGTTCTGCCTGAGCCGAGCGTGCAAGCGAGAGCGCGGAACAAAGCGATGGAGAGGAACGATCGGCCTAAGCGTTCGGCTTGTGATGCATCTATCTCTCTTCCACTCCATCGGCCGATACGTCCCAGTAGAAGAGAGACATCGGCAGCACACAACCTACCCTGTTAACTTATTATGATGTGAAGTGAAAACTTAATGTGGTTTCCATTGTTGTTGCAAAAATGGTAATTCATTCTTGCATTTTGAGAATTTGATTAGCGATATAATCTTATATATTTATTCTTTGACTATTAAAACAAAGAAGCATCAGTTGGCAAGTGCAGTAATAATAGGTTATGTTACAATTTTGATTAAAAAATGATTATGACTCATATAAACGATCGTATCAAAAGTCAAATGCTTTCATTGAGTATTCAATGAAAAAAATTATCGTGCGTAGCTATTTATGTCAGACTAAAAATTAATGTTTAACCTCACACATGTTATAACAATTTGTCCGGCCAACCAACGTGCGAGAAAATCTTCTATGATATCAAACAGGTCAAGGCAGGCTATTAAAAGCAGAAATTTGAAAGGTTTGATTTATTTGTCCAATTTCTTCATTTCAAATTAATAATTTATGGACATTGATTTGATTTCAATTTATTTCTGTAACTAATTGTTCGTGATTATATTTGAATAAATTATTTAAGTTAAATTGGCAAAAACTGTAAATAATATTCGAAAATTAAAAATTAATGTTTTAGGAATATTTATGTTTTAATGAAAAGTTAACGTAGTGCACGGGAATATATAATTATATCAAGCAGGTTTTGGCGAGCTTTTCAAAAGCATCAGTTTCATGAATTTGATTTATGATATCAATTTCATAGTAATTTATCGAAAATATTATAATTTTCAATGAAATCCTTCTTTGTATTCTACAAAATAATAATTCAATTCAACTCATTACACTATGCAAATTTTCATCACTGTTTTCTTAAGACGTTATCACGTAAAATTATCGTCCGTAAACCGACTTTACAGACAACCAATAATTGGTTGGAAAAATTATTTTTCCTGACCAACACACTATTTGATTGGATTAAACCGTTGGAACGACAGATCGGATTCGCTTTCGTCCACAAACTGAAACGACTGTTTTGTATTTGTCGTACGGCATGTCGTCGATTTTGTCAAAAAGGGCAGTAGCTGGAATTGTGGTAGTTTTGCTAGACGAAGGCGAAGAAACACCTCAAAAAAGAAAAAAAGGGGTGCAAAAATTCGTTACAACAACGGCAACTATACTCTCATATGAACTTATTACGTGAACTAAGTGTCAATGAGCCAGGAGATATATATATTCATGTATTGGCATTTTATATCCCACAAACATGTATTAGAACGATATATTTCTATAAATTCTGACAAAAACTTTTCCTTGGCGATATGACTACAACAGTATCAAATTTAACGTATCGTATATACTGCTTCGTTGTACTGCAAATTTTAGGCATGCTATACTTTCGTACGATACGACTGAGTCGTATTGCAAGTTGTACAACAACGCCACTAACTATTTAACAGTTGTTCCAACGGTCGAATCCACATATGCTGTTGTACAACAACTAGTAGTACGATTCATCGTATAATGTGTTGCCCGTTTATGAAAGCCAAGCGAGTACTACTGAGTTGTGACTCGCTCCTGGTGCCTCATAATGATACATTTTGTTGGCATGGACTTTGACATCTTACTGAGGCGCGCGTTTCACCTAATTTAAATTCCAAAACTTTCAAAATTTGCAGTTTAATAAAACAACTCACAATGATTTAGTAACAAAGTAGATGGTGTGAACAAAAATTCAAGTGATTTTGTTATGCGTGCATGTGACCTAGTGAGAATGTCTTAGAGATCTATCAGCTCTTCAGATATTTATGAAATAAATACGTATCGTCATCTGTTGTGTGGTATTTCAGAGAAGAATGCGAGTTTTTTGATGATCAATAATAAAATCAACTACCAAAAATGTGTTCAGTACGAGTAAAGTATTATTGGTTTTACACATGATTCCGTCCTTTCGAATACAACTACACCCTCTATAATATTTTGAAGAGTACAGTTATGGTGTGAAATCAATTCAGTTTTATTCCTAATACTATGGAATCGAAAAAGAAACCAATATTTTTCTTATAGTGTATTTTCTCAACTGCAATTGCAATTAAAAAAAACGATGACGTCATAACTAACACGATGATGACGTCAGCCAAAAGTATTTTGAGTGAAAAAGTGCAAGTATGAAAATTGAAGTTATCGTGTTCTAGCGACTGTTCTCTTCTGGCTCTGTAAACATTTCTGGGAATTTATTTCAACCTTTGCATGCTCACATTGTGAATATCTTGTAATTGGAACCTTATTTTAAAATTCCTGAGTTTTGTAAAAGTTAACCGCGGTTTGATAAAAACTGACTAGTAAAATATAGAAACATATTAATGTATAGTGTATTTTTTTTTTTCAGAAGGTAAATATTTAGTCCACCCTTTATGCATAAAGCACTTTTGTATAATTTTTTGAACCTATAATACATGTGAATGTTGTTATTACAAATATACTGAACTCGAACAAAAATCTGATATAAAACGTTGCATTTGCTCAAGGCATTCTGCATTGACAAATTTCAATAATAGCCTGGTACAGACAAGATTAGTCGAAATGTATTTAGCTTCTGAAACATTCTAATCGTACTATAGATTTATTGGAAAATTATTTGAGACAAACTCTTTAAGAATAAAAATATCATCTCCGAAATCTGTGGCTGTGGCAAAAATCTTGGTAATTGTCAATTTCATTTGTAACAACAATGTTTTTTATGTTGTCTATAAAAAAATTAACATTCCTAGATAAAATCTAGGAGTGTTGAATGTGGTTGCCAAGGTGGCCAATGAATTGTTTCAATTTTAATGATCCATGCATCATATTTGCCATTCAAAAACTCCTCACAGCTAGAATATTGTGTTCTAGAGAATCTTAGTCTAGTTGCAATACTGAATTTTTCCCATCATCCTGGTAGAAATTATTCGATTTAATTCTCCAGAAAGTCTAAATATCTGTGCCCAGTCGAGGCGCATTCAGAAAACAGGTTGTTTTCGAAATTGGAGCGATTTAGAAAATGGCTTGTTATATGAAACATAACGTAACAATTAATGCCAAGAACTTTCGTTTTTGAAGCATTAGTTTTTGATGAAATGAGGTGCACAGTATATTTCAGATCAATTTATTGGTGTTTGAATAGAGTTGAAAACTACGAAAGTAATACTTTATTTTATAACATGAATGAAACAACATACGAATAATAGATGTACATAACAACCAAGGAAAACAAACATCATAGAAACACAATCACAAAATCAAATCTTCATATTTCAACAGTTTTTATGAAAATGTATGAAATCTCTTCCAGTTACCTTCGTTTGGAAGGCACTGGTTTGATTCTGCAGGCCACAGCGTGTCAGCCCACTCGCAGTGTATCAGCGCGGTTTGCGTAGGCAGTAGACCTCTGATTACCAAAAAATCTTGAAAAGTTTAAAATTCAATATCTCCCAAATTATAATTTTTTTTTTGCAGAATTGTATTCTACTCTAAACGATCTTTAATACACCACTCATGGAAAGTATCGACCACATATAATATTCTTTCACGTAGCACTTCAGAGGTATGTGATCTGACCACTACTGAGGAGTCATCGGCGTACATTATCATTTGGTCATGGATGTGGTCTGACAGATCATTGATAAATAAGAGAAACAAAAGCGGCTCATTCACAAATCCTGCGGAACACCCATATCTATATCATATATATCAGACCTTTCAGTTGCAATTTGCACATAAAAACTTCTTTCATAAGAGTCTAATAAATCCCCATCAATGATCCCCTTATATACAGTTTATCACTAACAAATCATCTTTTGATGCTATCGAAAGCTCTGGTTGAACCAAAGAAAATACCTGCCACATATAGCCCCTTGTCCAAATAACTATAGACGGTGTCTATGTAGCTCCCTTAGTTGATCTTCCAGGTGAAAAGTCAAATTGATTATTAGCCAAGATTTAATTTTTTATAGAAACGTGATTATTCTAGTATGATATGCCCGCCCAAAAATTTTCGAAAATACATTTAGCAGAGAGATTACCAAGAGTCCGTCGCCCCCCTATAACTTTATTTAACATATCACAAAAAAAAATTTTATGAATAAACTGTAAGGTTTCATTCGATCTCATTAATGGTCTGAGTTTCATTTATACAGAGTGTCTCAAAAAAGTGCGGTGACTTGGAAATTAATTTTTTTAAATAGGATACCTGTATATCATTGATGATCGGTTAGGGATGATCATAACAAATCCAACAATACCAAGTTTGATGCTGTTATCGTCAAAGACTGAGATTAGTTCACTCAATTTTAAATGGTGTGGAAATACTCCTGTTTTAAAGGATGAATTGATCAAGAATTCAAGCGGTTGTGAGATCACATTCATTATATGCTTAATGAGTATAATATTGATACCATCATCACATACAGAGCGTCTATTAATATCTGACAATATCCACAATTTCTGAATTGGTTACAGGAAAGATGGCAAAACTGCTTGTTGATCAATTAGTAATTTATGTGCAATTATTAGTATTTTCACTGAGAAAATGTTATAACTCTCTAGTTTTATCGTAAAATGTTGGGCAAGTGACATACTATCGGTTATTATTTCATCATTTATTTTATGTTCAGCCGATTCTTATTTATTTCTTGCTTTCTACCAACGGTATTGTTGACCATGTTCCAAATTGTTTTCTGTTTGTTATCGCTGTTTGTGATTAGTACATGATTCTCCCATTTTTATTTTTGGTTAATAAACAGTTTTACTCTTTTTTGTTCTTTCGATAATAATCCCAGATGTCATTATTATTCAGATTGCGAAACCTACTAAATAATTATTTGAGATGCTTTCCTTTCTCATGAATATCTTGGTTATACCATTTGTTATTATCTGCTTATTCATTCACTTTATTACTATCCACTGGCAGTTCAAGTCAATTGCAAAGTTTAAGGTTTCCTTAAAACTATGAAAAGCATCATTCATTCCTCTGTGTGACTGTAAATAAACTTCATCAAAACCCAACCTCAACAAGTCGTGCCTTAACATATCTAGATTTTACGAACTGAAATTTTTAGAGTGCCAATATTAAGGGTGTAAAAGTGGAATCATTGACCGTTATGTTGAATATCAGAGCCATATGGTCACCAATAAATACATACTCACCACATGGAGATCTATACACATTCACAATAATCGATATTTTGTCTTTGGTAAATACAGCAGATATTGCACAATATTCGTATTAGTCTTCAGCATACAAGTTACTACAGTTCGTTCTAAACGCTAATATATTACTAGCAAGTATTGAGGTACCACCATGTATTTTGTTATTCCCGGTGAAGCTGGTGATAGTGACTCAGAGAGTTCATTAAATTTGACTTTCAGAAAATTTCCGAACACTACCAATTCCATATACTTTGACAGTCATTTTTGTTTTCTCCTCTCGGATGCTGGTCGTTTCGCCAACTGCACCTCAGCCTCTTGGGCTTTTTTTTGTGCTTTCCTTGTGCTTTCCTGGTAAGTTTTACAGCACCAACTCCATTTTAACAGTCATGCTTTTAACACCATGTACAGATTAGATCGTATCTTGTATTGAGGATGACTTTTTTATCACATTTGTGAAACCTTATCATGTATTTGGTATCATAATCGCCGTATTCGAGAGATACTAGAGAAATGAAAAATTCTTGCGCAAAACCAGATTTAATTTCATCAAACATATTCGAAAAGATTCCAATAATGGAAAGCATGCAATGGTGACAAAGCATGCAGAAACATATATTTAAAACTCCAATATGTAGGCATTCTTACCGCTGTCATAAATCTCGCATTCCGACATCTCTGCCATTTTGGTGTTCGTGATGTCTTTGTGTGATGCGAGGTAGAGGACGACTTCTCTCTTTTCATTTTTTATAGGCACGATATCGAGCAAGCACCAGAATGGGGTACCTGAAATGGAGGAAATTATTATCCAATGAAAAAATTTTTATCGTATCTCTACTACATACACAGATGCTGTAATAATGATAAATATGCCATTCCACAAACTTGTATTATAAACTCAATAATCATAAAAATATGCATGGTCTATATAATTTCGGTAATGCACACTTTTATGTACAATGAGGTCCTAAAGTAACAGATAAATTCATTTTCTACATTATTAGCCATTTTCGAGCCATTTTTAAGAAGAACTCTGAAACACGTCGATTTATGTTTTCAAAAAGATACTCTGGGACATCCTTATCCTGGAAATATCATCATGTGACTGAATGAAAGAGCATTAAAAATTGAGGAAATTGAATTTCGAGCACGTTTTACACGAAACCGGTGCATTTTAGAAAAAAACTTGAAACTTTTTTGGTAGAAAATTTTATGGAAAATAATATAGTATCATTAGTTTTTGGACAAAATGGATTTTCTGATTTTTTTCGAAAAATCATCTGAAGCAATTTTGGGGATGCTTTCCCAGCTTATCGGCCTCGAAATTCGGATTCAGTGGGTCAAATAAAATAAGAAAAACTTTGGTGACCCCGTCGCACTTCATTGGCTACAAAAATCCTCCATTCCACAGGACTATTTTTTTAATTTCCTCACAAAATAATAATTTTCATAATGTTAAAAAGTATCACGTGTACTAATAAATTCGCCATATATTCGATGCACCTCAATTATTTAATTTGTTGTTTCGCGCTTCGCGCGACGATCCTAGCCCCCGGTGTACACGTATATCCTTTCCGTGTACACGTATCTACCAATTATTTGAATACTACGATCTTAAGGCGTTGTTCTTATTTTAAAGGTTCATTGTCAAAATGATTAAAAACTATAATTGAATACCAATAATGTGAATACTAGGATCAATGCGTGTCTGTCTTTATTATTGAATCCATTTGATACTATAATTGGACACCAATAATGTGAATACTACGATCAATGTGTGTCTGTCTTTATCATTGAATCCGTTTGAAACTATAATTGGACACCAATAATGTGAATACTACGATCAATGCTTGTCTGTCTTCATCATTGAGTCCGTTTGAAACTATAATTGGACACCAATAATGTGAATACTACGATCAATGCGTGTCTGTCTTTATCGTTGGGTCAGTTTGAAACTATAATTGGACACCAATAATGTGAATACTACGATCAATGAGTGTCTTTCTTTATCATTGAATCCGTTTGAAACTATAATTGGACACCAATAATGTGAATACTACGATCAATGCGTGTCTGTCTTTATTATTGAATCCGTTTGAAACTATAATTGGACACCAATAATGTGAATACTACGATCAATGTGTATAATATATCGATTTTTCCGCATTTTTTTCAAATATTTCATGAACTATTGATTTTGAAAAAACAATTCATCTATATTTTTTGTATATTTTCCAAAAGCAATCATAAAAGGTTTTATGAAAAATTTGGAAATATGCAGCAGTTTGGGAAATATTTGGAATTATTCAAAATTGTGGAAATTTTTTTCCAAGTCCCGACGAATTTTTTTGGGTTTTATTTTTTTCGCGCTCTGGTAATGAATTCGAAAAAACCAAATTGGGATATGTTGATAGAGTTCATTGAGAGGTATTTTTGACAAAAATGTCATTTTTCATTTTTTATTGGTTCTGGAGATATATCGATTTTTCCGATTTTTTTTTAATATTTCTCGGACTATTGATTTTGAAGAAACGATTCATTTACATTTTTTGTAGAGTTCCCAAAGGCAATCATAAAAGGTTCTATGAAAAATTGGGAAATATGCAGCCGTTATATGCGACAAGGCGCTCTGCGCCGAGTCTCCTGTGCAATCTCCGAGAATTATTCATTGTATAATAATCTAGTTACATTCAAAGCTTTATCGTGTTATTGACATTGACAACGATGATGTGAAAATGAAATCAAGATTTAACTCAAAGGAAGCTTAATATCCAATGATACGATAAACATGTTTTCTCATGACTATTGGCTCACAGGATTGTATAAAAAATGATCAGTAGTCAAAGCAATCAGCTTCATATTATGGTCGGGATATATCTGGTAAAATGTTATTACTTATTCCTTGTTAATTTCACTTTTTCTGCTATTTCGTTTGCACCAGAATATTCACCTATTTCTTCAATAATCATTAGTTCGATAAACTGGCTAAGGCTTTCGCGGCCGAAGATTTCACTAACAATATTTTTATTCGAGTTTGCAAGCCGTAGTCTCTCCCTAATGTTTTTTTTTAGTGAGTGACTAACTTCTTCAGAGGTTTGTTCATCTTCAATAATCAAGTTGTATTTATGCTGCCTCAGTGAATCTTGCTCATTAATTATATTATTTCGGTTCGCAACTATCACTGTAATTGCTTTGTGATTTGATATCATGTTCTGACATGCTGTCGTCATTTTATTGTTCTTTCTCTTCCATTTATATAAATGGAATTCCAGATTCGGTTTAGGATCAGAGTCTTTTCTTTCCTATTGAAATTATCTGTATGCTTGAGGATCTCTGTTGTTTTCCGTTCGAGTCTTCACTCAGCGCGTGTTCAGCTACTGCCAATTTGTCCCTTTGGCCCAATCTACAGTTTCTCCGCCTTGTCTCCACGGATTTTCCCTGGTTGGTATTTTGTCGATCTGATGATCTGTTTTAGTTTCGTGGTAGGCTTTGAAACCGTTTTGAGTTTTCCCAAGAGTTTTCCGATTGAATCCAATGAATAGAGAAATAAAAGCGGGGTTACTTTACAAACGGCCCGGTAGTTCTAAATTTTTGACATGTTGTCTAGAATGGTTATCAGTTATTTAAAATGGAAAATGCACAATCCCCCCTCCCCCCTTTCGCGCCCGCCCCATGTTGAAAACACAGAAAAAAATCGGCACTTTCTTTAGATTTTTGCTTATATCTTCGTTTTGGTCAATTTAAGCTGAAAAAGTGTATATCCAATGTTGTAGAAAATTTAATTTCTTATGATCAACATTTTGAATTTCGTTTCTAAGACTGATAGTTACGGAGACATGCACTTTTCCACTTTGAAAAAAATTAAAAAATCGCATTTTCCGGAAATTTGTCAAACTTTCAAGTTAAGAACGCTGTAACTCAGTTATTACCCATTCTAGGACAACATGTACCAACCCTGCGGAGTGGGGGATACAAATTAGAGGTGAAACAACGGCATACTGTTGTTTCCAGCTATTGTGACTCCACATTATCTCTAGAAAAATTTACTGATTATTTTCCAGTTTTGGCTTGTTGGCTTTAGTTTATACCAATCCTTATTGAGTTGTTACATGTTACAGAGCAATGCTCATGGGACAAGTACTATTTTACTTGAATACTTACTGATAAGGAAAAATGTTCAATTGCAAATAAACTATCAACACAGATACATTATTGAATTATTCATATATTTAAAGACAGCGAGAACAAATGGCAGTAATAATCATAGAAAAATCGGTAGTAATTGAACTAACAACTAAAAAAAAAACAAATTTAAATGCGCTTTGCTCGTTCCGTAGGGGTTGAGTTGATGAAGTCGTGGTCTTCATTTTCTTCAAAAACTGAAGTTACTAGAACAGCGTTGTCTTCGTCGCCGACGATGACTTCATTTCTGTTATTGTATTTTTGGCCAGCACCGAATTTTCAAAGGGCCGAAAATTCAGGACTGCCTTTCTACAGCCACACGCCCCCACACAGCCAGTTTTGCATCTGCATGAGATGGTATTGAGCAGGTTTGGGGAAGTAGAGTCACTACTCATCCTGACTGGCTTCAGTTTTCCAGATTTTCTACATCAGCCCCACTCGATAGAGTATTTGACAGTTCCCATCTACTCCATGACCTGGTGGTGAGTCCTCAGGAAGTGGCAATGTACTGCGTCAGTGGTCGGAAGTAGTTCTTCAATTTGGTATAGTGAAGGGAGTTCAATGACTGTTATCTACTGCCACCATACAGGGATACCAAGATTATTTCCTCTGCTGCTAAAACTTCTTGTGAACTGGCAGCAGGGTCCTTGAACCTCTTCGCCTGCACCAGCAATGGTGGGTCTTTCCTAAAAAAGTTGTCAAAATTTATTCTTTTCAAATTAGATAGGTCCAATTTGTTGAATTGCCTTTGCTGAAATATAATGACACTCTGTCAATGTCATTGACAGAATACAACTTGCTTGTGGATATAATGTAGTTGAATTCCTTACCTGTTTATAGAGGGATGAGTCACATTAGGCAATTTACTTGTATAATTTATTTAGTTATGTTAGTTATGTAGGACTTGTATCTGTAAACTAGAATTCCTATTTCAATAAAAAAATTCAAAAAATTTTATTTCAATATTTGTTTTCCTACAATCGGCCATAACTGAATTACATCGTTCTAAAGTTAGAAGTTTGACAAATTTCCGGAAAATGTTTTTGCGTAACTCGGTAACTATCAGTCCTAGAAACAAAATTAAAAACCTTAACTATAGGAATTTAAATTTCATACAACATTGAAAAAACTTTTTTTAGGTAAATTGCACCAAAACGAAGATATAACCAAAAATCTGAAAAAAAATGCATTTTTTTTTTTGGTTTTATTCAATATGCATTTTTCATAATCACGTAATAGTCATCCTAGAAAACATATCAAAAGTTTAGAACTACTGGACCGTTTGTAAGGTAACCCCCCTCTATTCACTGGATTAATTCTGTTAGGAACAGTAGAGATAAAAGTCCAATCGAACGATGTTTTGACAAGGAAAAAGTATAGTGGTATTTTCTCACCCGTTTTATATGTGTTTTGGGGTGCTGAATCTAAATTTCATCTGTGCTACCTCCCTAGAATAAGGCGTCACAACAAGAATCACAAAAATACTCTGAATTTTCGAAATTCTTCCGTCAAAAAATCAAATTGATTAACTGCACTTCTCGAGGTAGATCATTATATACACAAATAAAGTACTTTGAACTTCCTACGAAAAGCTCCACTGAAATGTATTATATGGTTTAGCCGCTAGAGCTTGCTGAAAAGGGCTGAAGTTAACTATTAAGTGGAAAACCTAGTTCAAATTTTTGCTTTCAATTCAAAAGATATGCTTTTGAATACAATGATGCTAAGATTCTGCTCGAACTATATTTAGTTACTAGTAGTTTATAAATGTGAAATATTTATTGAATATTCATCAATTTTATCAATTATCATCTATATACAGAGTCATGTATGGATCCGCCCATTTTTCTCAGTTAATATAAGTAATTATTGCATGATCGGTTAGGGACGGTCATAATAAATCCAACAATTCCAAGTTAAGTGATGCTGTTATCTCCAAAGACGACGAAGATATCGCCCATTATTTTATCAATGAGCCCAATGAGCTTATGAATGAAATAATAGGCGATATTACACAGTCTTTGGAGATAACAGCATTAAACTTGGTATTGTTGGATTATTTTTGACTATCCCTTACCGATTATGCAATGATATAATGGGTGTCCTATTGAAAAAAAAAATTTTCAAGTCACTGAGTTTTTTTGACATACTTTGTATAAAAGAAACTTGAACCTCTTGAGGTCGAATGATTGATAACTCCCATAATAATTGACTAATTCTCTATAAATTTAACCGTTGTTGTAGTCGTTAGTTTGTAGTTTTCAAGGGGAAATGTCTTTCTTTGAATTTGGTAGGTAGATGAGACTCATCTCAGAATCGGTCAAGTCCCCTACACTCATCCCTTTGCTTGCTGGAATAAAGATCCAAGATTTTTTCAGTAGCACGTACTGTAGTCATTCCTTATTTACCAGACTTGATGTGGATGTATTGCAAATATGAAGACTTACTGAGTATTGGAGGTTGTGACACAACGTCCGTTCCATCTCAAGTAATAATTCAAAGACAGTTTTTACTAATTTAGGTTTTGAAAATGCTTGAAATGTTCAATAAATCGACATCGGATTTGAAGCAACTTTAGAATAAACTAAAAGTTCTTAAACAAAGAATTCAATGCACTTTTCAAATAAAAATATATGATATCCTATTGATCTTATACTGGTTTTATGTTACTCTAAACATTGGCTATTTTGAAACTAATTTGCTATTATTAAGAATTGAATAGCAAGTTGGTTTTGAAAAAATCCGTTCTGTGAAAAATAGTTTTTATGCAGTTTTATGGAGACCCTTGATATATTCTTTAAAACCCATTAGGAAACTATTTTATCCTAAGACTTATACATTCAATATAATGATTGAATCCAAAAACATTAGTATTATAAAGTTTAAAGGTTATAATTTAGTCGATTTGGTTGAAACAAATATCTTTTGGACGACTTCATTAAAACTAATTATATCCCGTCCACATTCAGATTGAACGCCATCTTGTGAAGAAGCTGACTGTCTTGAAGATCACTTGATTTTATTCAAAATTCCATTGTGTGGTTTTGAAGCGATCTTGACGATCGGGATGAAAGCGTTAATGTTACTTGGGATATAACCAGGGCCCATCTGTTGGTTGCTTCCGGTGATAGGCCTGCCCATCTGTGTTTGATTTGTGTTTTTTTAATAGTTTTTTCCGTTAACCAGCTGACGTCATCACAAGTCGAAACATGTGCGAGCCAAAGATTTCCTTTTAACGTGCGATCCTTTGCACTTTTTTGGGCCATCATAAAGAGATTTTGCAGTGACGAGGCTTTGAACCACACGTGAGGCAACCAGAATGTTTGAAAAGCGGTGATCCTAACCAATCGGCTGCCTAACCTTGTTTTTCCATCACAATACCCACTCCAGTAATTGTGTTCTTCAAACAAGTTTCAACAAGTCCTGTACTGGGTGAGAGTTGTATAGTTCTGGATCTCCAGTTGGTTGTCCAAAGATTAACCTTTTATGGTCTGTTACGACCCTCATATCTTCCATTCAAGTTCTTATGAGTCTGTCGTGTTTTTATAACACGGTCCTTCAATGTACTCTTTCCCATGTTCATTTCCTGGTATTTTTGTGCAGCACTCATTGAAAGTCTACCTCCAAGTTCAGGCATGACTGGGATTCGTAAACACAGTTGGGGTGGATGAAGAACATATATGGTATCCAGCCAATCACCACGCTCGATCCCCCTGCATCTCACAAGCTCATTTCATGCGAATGCAATATAGAGTATCAAAGGGCATTCGGGATGTCAGAAAAATGACTTATATTAGTCCCAGCTTCAACAAAACTATGAAAGAAATTATCGCAGTAATGAGAAACTATTTTTTGCTTATGATGACCAGGATTTGAACGAAGTGAATGAGATACCAACACATTTCGAAAAAACATGATTTTCATTGCAGGACACAAGTTTGAATATCCACCATCATGTTTCCTTTGATTTTTCAAATGATGTGCATTCCCTAGGGCCTTCACAGCCCACGAAGTGGTTACAAATGGTGTACAATATTAAACTTACTCCATTCGTACTAAAGGAATATAACTATTCATTGGCATAGAGCAACCAGCACCTACAACCTCTAGTCGTCGTAGACTGTAGCTGTCCACCACTTTTCTCATTCACCAAACCTATATTAATGTTAACTGATAAGAGGAATTTCCATAAATCGTTTCTTTCATGAGATTTGAATTACCATAAATGATGAATATTTCTATCGTATTTGGATATATTACGGACTATAGTCCGTTGTCCGATAAGTACGCAAAAATTTTTCACGTTTCCAGCTGGTTTGTTCAACTGTACATACTGACAATACACCAGCTCGATAAGATTCATAAGACAAATATCTTCCAAACGTTTCGGACTTATGCATGCATCCAGATTGCATGTCGAACTATTTGTATTCATTATTCTCCAGCAAAAAACACTGCTGTCGATTTCGTATCCTTAGCTTGGGAGGTATCGGTCGGACAAGAAAGCAATTAGAATTTCTTACTCTTCAAGTTTGGTCCAGTTTCGTATTTTCGGGGATCCAATAAAAAACTAATATAGAATGGCCATTTTGATGAAAATCTGTCTAACGACTGACCAACAAAAAACGAAACGTTATTGTTCTTGTGCGTGATTCCACAACAATTTTCTAGTCGATTGAATTTGGCACTCCAAATTCAGTTGCTACAGTCGGATTTCAAAGAAGCTGTATATCAGTCAAGAATGTCTAATACAGCCATATGAAAAATATCTCATCTCACGTCACGAGAGATATAAAGAAGCAATTTTTTGGTTGGATTCTTCAGCTTTTATCGTATGACTTTTGTAGCTTCGATATGTTTATAACATATTCGATTGATTTTCCAGTTCCACATGATTAAACACGAATTTGCAGCTAGCTCATTGTTAAATTACAATTTTGGAAACTATGAAGTTTATTAACTACCGACCGGCGTCGCTATTGTGTGTTCGTAGTGAACATTTTGAATAAATATCTATATGAAAAATATATCACCACGTTTCTCCATCCATAAGAGACGAACAACATCGCTTTCTCAAACAGTTACCGAGGTGGTGGATGGCAAAATCCAGGTTGTTTGTTATAATAATAATAATTCGCTTTTCTTGATCGAACTTGATCGAGCAAGCAGCATCAAGTAGCTGAATTTTGAGAGAAGGTATATATTGACATTTGTTTGAGCTATCTTGGTACGTTTATTCGTAGTTTATTTAATTTAACGAATATTATTTTGCAGTCTCTGAAAAGATAAATTGAATTACTGAACCATATATTTCTAGAAAGCAACATTTTGTTGAACGATTGTTTGTTATGTTTTCTAAACACGTTTTTGAAAACTATTTTTTTTTTATTTTTGGTGTAGTTGCGTTCTGCAAGAAGGTGGAATGAATTAGTTCTTTCCACCAGAACGTTGATATTTTTTTTGGTATCATCTTCTTGCAGTATCTTATATTGTTTCAGGAACCTATAGAAGAAACGAAGAATAGGGCTCTCCAGTTGAGTTGTCAGTCCAGGAACTACCTTCTACGATTCCATTCTAGCTTTAGGAGGTTATACAGGTGAGTGAATTTTGTTGATGACTTACTTTTGTCAATTGTATAAAAAATTCTACTCACCCATATCCTGTAGCCATGGTTACCACAGGCACCACTATTGTGTAGAAGGTTATCTAATTACCTAGCTGGTATGTATCTTTAGGGTGGTCCGACAATTATTGCTTATCTGACCATTTCTTGAGGCGTTGCAAGTCATGGAATTCCTTGGAATTTCGTGTAATTCCTTGGAATTGCACATGCAATTCCTTTGAATAACATGGAATTCCTTCATCAACTGTCCAATTGTTTTGTAATCTCTTATGGAACCGACTTACCCCGAAGGAGCCCATATGTCCAACTTGACCGAGAAATTGACACTCGAGCACTCGAGTCCGACAGATCTGACTTTTTGTTTCCGTGTTCACACAGGTGTTTACTGTGTTCATTTCACTTCGAGGATCATACGGAAAACGACAATTGTTCCTCCAAATAAAAAAGAACAATAAATTTACTCTCTGTGATGTCATTAATAGATAAGATCACATGGTGAAAAAGACAACAAAAAAATTAATATTGAGATTTTGGGATTTTCAGGGGATAGTGATTCCCTGTTGATAATCCACGTTGCAACTGGTTTTATGTAGGCCAATTTATAAATATAATCATGGTTGCACGCAGGACACAGGGCATATTTATACTGAATTACGAACACAATTTTTCAAACCATCAATTTATTATTGTACTCCCACTCGTGAAAAAGACAAACAGTTTTTGGTGCAGTCAGATCGCCAAAAAAATGTGCTCTGATGGGATAATGTTAGTGTTGAAATCTATTCCAGATTCTAAAGGTACTTTGATATATTTGAAATTGATGAATTGTTCACTCCTTGCTTTTTGTAATAAGTATTTGGCACAAACTGAAAGACTTTATAAAATATAACAACGTCAGATAATGACAGATATTGCTGACTCATTTTCTCTTTTCTGGGATTTTAACCTGTAAATTAGGTTAATATTGAGCTCAAAAAATGAAATTTTAGTGATCGGACGTTTGCTAGGCATATGGAAAATGTATTTTCCTTGCGCGATTTTGTAAAAGAATTCACAGTTGCTGATGCATTTTCTTGCTCACGGCAATCAACGAAATTAAATTTGAAATCGTTGGGAACTGGAAAACAAAATTACCATAAGCCGGTCGGCTGTTGGGGAGAATTTTCCGGTCGGAAAATTTTGTGAAATTGTTATTCACATGTCCAGCACACGTCGGATCGTAAATTTTTATTTTTTGATAAACACTGACATAATTTTCAGTAGTTAAAATCCCAGAAAAGAGAAATTGATTCAGCAAAATCTGTAATTATCTGACGGTCCATATGGTTTGTAGTTTATCTTCTCAGGATCTGGAGACTCTTCATTAAAGAATCCGAAATGGATTCCTTGAGAAAAATATATCAGATAAAATTCATTTAATCAGTACATTAAACCGGCTGATGCATGATCTCAATGGTGAAATTATATATAAAATGTATGGTGAATGTTAATTTCACGAAACTGAAGCAGATGAATTGGGATTGAGAGTGGAGGGGAAAGTAACAGATATAAACATAATGCCTATCATGAAATCTGATGAAAAAGAGAAAGTGGATAGTGATGATGATGCAGCTAAAATTGATAACGGGGTTCATGACGCTGAAGATGAGGAATCATACATGACAATAGGAAATTTAATCGAACATGATACCAACGACGCAAGTACAAATTACAGTCAGTGATATTTCGAGACTCCCTTAATCTAGTGGTATGTAGTAAAAGCTCTGATAAACGTTTTGAAATTGATTGGTGGGTTGATTAAGAGAGAGAATAATTTTCAAATTTTATTCCTTTCATGAACCTTTTGAAAATATTGCAAATCTAGTGGTGTAGTTAGAATAAAAAAAAATCATTAGTAATTTTTTGAGATTTTTGACATTGAAAAATCAGATTAGTTGGTCCTGGAAATGGAGATATATTCCAGAAATTTGGTGTCCTAGTAGACTTTTTGAATATCTACCCAATGAAAAAAAAAAATCATTTCAATCGTTTGGAAAATGTAGATTTCACAAGGGTGTTCCGGTCTTAAGTGGATCACACTATATTATATTACTCATGAGACTATTTCAGACATAATTGTTGTAGTACTCACTAGTACAATGAAGTTGTTTGTACACAATTTTTGATATCTTGTTTAGTTTTTGAGAATTTGGTGCATTTATAAAAAAAATCCAAACCCCCACTTTTTTGCCTTTAATTTTGTCCCTTATCTGTTAATGAATTGGGAGAAATCGAGTGTGGAGAGTACATTGAGAGATATTTTTTGAAAGAAAAAAAATCCAATATTTTTTCGTTAGTTCTGGAGATATATCGATTTTTTCTATTTTAAATTGAAGACACAATTTATATACATATTTTGTAGATTTTTTAAATAACTCCCGGACTATTGATTCGAGGACAAAAATTTTATTAAATTTCAAATAGATTTTTCAAAGGCGGTCAAAAATTGTCTTGGTAAATTGGACTAATAACGACCATATTCGAGTAATTTTGTATTATCCCAAAAGCATTTTTTTCGTATTTTTCGATTTTTTTTTGTGTTTTCCGGTCATTTTAGAGAAAATATAATAGTGGTAGGATTTGTTGGTATGTACATTCTCTATCTATTGCATATTTCGAAATTCAGTTTTGATCATCGGTTTCGTTTTTATCCGCGTTTTAGAATATCGAAATTTTTCGGAGAATTTCCCGGAAAATCTGGTTATCATTTTCCGATCCTTTTCAGAAACTGCAGACCTCTCTAGGACATATCGAAGCATATTGCGGGGAAATATGAAAAAGATCAAATCAATTCCCGAACCCATATCGAGGAAAGTATAAATTAAAAAAAGAAAACTGGAAATCATCGTATTTTGGGGGGGGGGAGTTTGGCCCTTACTATTTTTGTGACTGAAAAAATATATGTGTAAAATAGTCCCCTAACTAACATATATAAAAACCACGCATCAGAATATAGGTTGAATTTAATTATTTTTTGAAAGCTTTAAAGCGTCTAGCGGTATGATGGCCGGCGGAAAGTGTCTGGCAGTGTTCAATATTATTCTGGAATAGTATTGTATGAAATGTAATGTATACAAATCAGCCATCAGAATTTAATATACGTTGATCCTATTTTTACTTATCTTTTTCACTTCGTATCTGTGGATTGGCCCTCTAACGAACTTAGCGGGTTTGCGGGCGTTCAATGCACATATGAACACTACATGAGGCATCATATTTTGTCTTTCAGAAAATAGAGTATGTCAGGGGGTCCTGGCCTCTTACTCTATTAGCAGAACACACAGTTTACAATTCATTAACGTTGTAGAAAGTATAAGCTACTGTTTCAATTTACATCTGTTATTTCATGACATCGATTTGGAGTAAAATGAAGATATTTTTACGAGTGGCTCCTGGGGATAACATATCGATAATTGATTTTTTTAAAGTAAGGTTATTCTGGACTTTAACCATTGTCTATACGGTCAAAGAAAAGGAAGAAAATTAAATTATCTGCAATTTTTACTCACGACGTTTCAACTGTTGAGATCTACAGTCGTTTTCATGTGTATAAATGCGACATTATCAAGAATACATCTTATATATGGCTGATTTTCATTTGTGTTATTAGCTTGGGGGTAATTTGTCTGTGTCCAGGTACGTATGTTAATTACCGTGCCAGGCGCCCTCTGGTACAGCATTGTTAATTCTTATCGTAATTTCAATAGACCCATACCACTAATTAAGGGTTTCCACACTCTACGAATTTCTATGCTCGCTTTACTGAAGACATTATTGTTCATAATATACGCACTCTCTTTAAACCTTCTATACCAGCTCTCCTCTTTGTGGATGACTCCGGCTTCCGTCCATTTGATGTTGTGTTGGGTCGTCCAAACATGATCCGCTATCCCTGATTTCGTTGTTTCTCCTCGTTGAGTGTTTCTTTTGTGTTCAGCGAGTCTCGCGCTCAGTGGTCTCTTGGTTTCTCCAAGATACGCTTCGCCACATTCGCAGGGCACGCGGTAGATGCAGTTTTTGGAGTCAATGTCAAAAAAATATCTAATCACATATATGCATTGTTGTATTTGTTCAAATGTAGTTGCAACTTGAATAAATTCGAAGTGTTGGTATGGTAGATTTGCTATTAATATTTTTTTCTCCTCTGGCTTCCTCTCTGAGCCCAGTAATAGGATTTACCACAGTAAATTTGCAAGGTGATTCTGATAGAAAACCCTTACCTACACCCTCGTGTCTCATGCTGGTTAAATACTGCTTTGACATAGGGTCATGTAGCTCAGTGGTTGAGACTTTCACGTTCGAAACCATTGTCTGCTGGTCGACTAGGTTCGAATCCTAGCGAGTACAGATTTTTACCTGATGGCCCGAGAAAGTGCTAGGAATCGCACGTTAAAAGGTAAGACCTCGTTAATCCTTGGCTCGCACAAGTTTCGACTTTTGAGGGCTGCCGTTCGTAAGGGGACGATAGCTGGTTTACGGAAAAAACAATTTTAACAACAAAACAACAAAACATTGTCGCTTTCGGTTTTTTCTAATCTAGTGACACTTTATGTATCATACATATTTGTGTAGAACTCAAAACTTTTGGGTTTTGCCAATGAAAAGATGGAGTTAAAACTCGTTTCTGATGTAGAGCAAGCTTACTGTGTGTTATTAGTGACACTACACTGTATCAGATAACGCAAAGAGTTTTGGGATAAAGAAGAAAAGTTAGAAATGTATGACCATTCTAAAAATTTGAAATATAAAAATATTTTTGATTTGGCAAAACAAATGTTTTTGTCTTTCTGTGTCAAATGCAAAATGTATTTTCTCTGCGTTTAATTCAATTCAAACCACCAGTGAAATATCCTAGGAGAAAGAATTTGAAAAAAAAACAAGTTAAAGACCTTACATCCCAGGCAGATCTGAGTAGTAAAATGCTAACGTAGACAATGCAGTAAGTAGTGAGTAGGGTCTTCAGGATTCATTACTGAACACCCATGTCCCTCCATAAGTGGAAAGGCACCCTTCTATGTCTATACAACGGGTACCTATGTGAGAAGTATCATTCTAGAATAGATTTCGATTATCTGGTGTCCTTTCTATATAGAGTGGTACCAAGTTTAGTCTAACTGATGTGCACACAGATAGTTCATCACAGTGTTCACTGAGATATTATTTCGACATATTTGAAATATTGCGCACAGTCTCCTCGCTCAGCGATTGGTTCGATTACCTAATATAGTTAACTGTGCTCTGATGTTTACCCTCTTATATGGGTACTTGTGACAATTCAGTGACATATTTACAAATAAATCCATAACATTATAGTATCAATGTGTTAATATTCACTAAGTATATACCGAATTGTATAATTTGTTCAAAGTTTTCTTCACTGAAATGCTATCCGACGATAAAAAAGTATTTTATGACATTATATTGCATCACAATTATTATTTTGAATCAGAAAATGTTGTTTATGATGTTTATATTTTATTTTTTCTCTTTTAATATTTCATAATTGAAGAGAAATAATCATATTACTTATAAACTCATTCTATAGTAGATATATTATGGAAATTACAAAATTATATATTTTTTTTGTCAAGAAACAATACTCACTACCAGAGAAATGAGGAAATAAAAGCAGCTCTGAGATGGGTCGAATTGGCCAGGGTAAAAATATGTGATTCAAATGCATTTTTCTATGAAGGTTCCGACATACCTATGTTTTTCATGTAGGTCGTCGGAAAAGTATAGTACAGTAGTAAGATCTATGTTTAGTTATGTTATATTTTACATTCTAAAGTCATAATAAAACCTCAGTGTTTCATTCGCTCGTTTGATGAAGGAGGAGGAATACTGATTCTGGTCGTGCATGTTTCCAAATCCAAGGTGCAGTTTTCCACTTCTTCAGGCAGAAGAGCATATGTATGATTTTCGTTGAGGTGTCTTAGTTCATCTTGTAGGTATACCTATATCTGACAATATACCAGCTCGCTAAGATATCTTATATCTATCAGACATTCGGAAAGGAAAGCATCAATACTTTTGAAATCAACTATGATGCACCGGTTATTTTCGAGGATCGATTATAGAAAAAATGGATATACAGTGACCACCAAAAAGTATGTGCCATATGGGAAAATGTTCACTATCAGAGTATTGAAAAAAAAATCTGTGGAAACATTTGTGCATATTCGATGATCTAAACATCGATTCTTACACATGTCACGTGATCGCTGATAAAGCGGCAAATTGAAAAACATTGCTATGAAAAAGCAGAAAGTTGGGTAAGATGGAAAGATATCAAAAAAAGTTGCTAAGTATTCAATTTTTTACAGAAAAGCAAAGTTTGAAGTGATAATGCAAGAAAATTGAAAATAGCTATTTTTTGAATAATTTTTCCATCTCTATAAAAATATCACTTTTCAACAGTTAGGTTTGTTACAATTCTACGACCATTGTGATGATATGAGACTCCAAATTAAAATCGAAATTCGATGATAATCGTGCATACTCTAAGCCTCTTTAATTTGACGCACTATTTTTGAGATTATGTGCGAAGTGAAACGCTCATGCAAAAGTATCATTAAAAATTAATGATAATCGGAAAAACAAGTTATTTTTGGATTGCCCTATCATCGCAATAATTGTGATCTTTTGATATGTTAGAAAGGAGCCAATGTAACAGCCAGGGTTCTGACAATATTCATTTTTTTATTCTTTGTCATTATCTTTGGAATATAAATGTTTCAGTATGGTTATGTAATTCATAAGAAAAAGTTTACTATTTTTATATAGATGGAAAAATATTTAAAAAAATTGCTACTTCAGATTTTCATCTTCAAACTATATGTTTATGTGTATGATAATGAGTTCTTAGCAACTTTCTCAAATAACTTTTGTGGGTATCTCGCCACGTATCTCACTTTTTATTTAAATTTTTTTTTAATTTATCGCCATGTGTCGAAATCGATTTCCATGTTATCGGACATACACAAACATTTCAATACTTTGAGAAACGATAGTCGTTGCCGACCTATGTTTTACCGTTTTTTACTCCCATCAACCTACAATGCTGTAGGCTATTATGTCAAATACCCCCTGGCTGATACCATGACGGGTATTAAATGATATCTAACAAGATTGCAAGTGCTCTTCTGTAATCAAATAGCTAAATTTTGTTTTCATTCGGACAGGGGGACCACCTGCAGACCAGTTTCGAGGTTGTTGCCTCGTCATCAGTACAGGGTACCACAGAAAGCATTGAGGTCATCTGTTCCCCGTCCAAATCACAACACCACTCCGTCAATTTGGCCACTCTGGTTTCACGCTGAGTGTAAGCCGCTCCATCTAGTGAGCAGATCAAGAACACTCTGGGTTAAGAGATTAAGTCATATATCTGAACACAATGCACAACGTTTTTTTTGGGAGATCGGATTTAAGAACCGATAGTCGTTACCGCCCGATGCTTCACCCTTTTTACTCCCATCAACTTACAATGCTGTAGGCTATCACGGCAAATACCTGTTAGAAAACAACTACTCCCATGGCTACTACCACAAGGAGTATCGAATTATATTTAACAAGATACTTGTGCAATGTACTTCATTGCAGAGGAAACAATTGCAAGTGCTCTCCTGTAACCAAATAGCAACATTTTGTTTCAATTTGGACAGGGGGATCACCTGTACACTAGTTCCGAGGTTATTGCCTCGTCATCAGTACAGGGAAGGTCACCACAGAAAGCCTTGAGGCCATCTGTTCCACGTCCGAAACTCTGAGCTTTGTGTTCAGATATCTGACCTTTTCAATACTTCGTTTTCAATACTTCAATAATGAACATTTTTCCCATATGATTCACACCATTTGACTTACTGCTGACCATTACAGAAAGAAACGTAATTGTTTTTGTCCGTAATTCTACCACAATTTTCAAGTCGATTAGATTTGGTCCTCCTGATTTAGTTGGTATAATCGGATTTCAAAGAAGTTATCTTTCAGTCAGGAGCGTCTCATGAAGCCATATCAAAGATATCCCATTTTCCTATCTCACGTCACGGGAGATATGAAAAAGCAATTTTATACTTGGATTCTTCAGCTTTTATCTTTCGTAGCTTCCATTTTTTCATTACTTATTCGATTCATCCTCCAATTCAACAAGTTGGTCATCCACAAGATGAAACAGGAATTTGCAGCTAGCTCGGTGGTCGATTACGATTTTGGAAACTGAGAAGTATGTTAAATATCCATCAGATGTAGTTCAATGTCCAGCGTGGTTTAGCCGGGGAAGTAGTTGTTTTCTGTTAGATATTACAAATAAATCACATTTTTCATTTTTTAATTTCATGGAGAATGTTCCCCTTTTTTAGAAGTATTCGACCCGATATCGTATGCATCAAGGACTTTTCTAATACTATTACGCCTAGAGAGTGACGCAGTTTAGCCAGAGAGCTTTCTACCCGGGGTATAGATCCCTTGATGGACGTGAACACTAACTCCAGTGGTGCATACGAGATTTTTTTATCATCCACCCATATGAAATTAAATCCTTGGAAAGATTCGGTAATTTCAGTTCATCTACAACTAATATAAAGGGTGTTTTCGAAATTGGAGCAATTGAGAAAATAGGTTGTTATATGAAACATAATGAAACAATAAATGGCAAAATTTCGTTTTTAAAGCAGTCAAAAATTTTCATATATTTTTTATTTTATGGAATCGCTTTCAGTTTGGGAGGTACTGATTTGATTCTCCGGACCACAGCTTGTCTGTCCGCTGGCAGTGTTTTAGCACGGTTTGCGCAGGCTGTAGACATGAATATAAAACTTAAATTCCAAGGATGAAGCTGTTTTTGTATTGGATATATCAATTTGGTTCGAGAACTACTATTACAGACTGAACTCTCGTGACAAAATATTTGGCAAGCTTTATTTCCAACATGATAACAAACCACATTTGAAGATGCATATTTTGTGAATGAAATATTTTAGTGAAATAAACATATTCATTTTATTATTATCATTATTGCACGACGAAGGATGACTTTCAACCGAAGTGCAGGTAGTGCTCTGTAGAACCTTCCTGGTCTCCGCTCTCAGGTCTATCTTATGAGTATTGCGGTACTGATGAACTCTTGGAGATTCCTCACGAGTTTTTCCTGTGGAATCATACAGTGTCCGGCATAAAGTTCGCAGCATATGAAAACTTTTTTATTGTTGATTGAAAAAAAATAATTTTTGATTAAAACCTCTGCTCCTTTACAAACCTGAATAGCATACACCAGAATTAAATTTTTCACGACCCCATACGTGGGAGATTAAAAAAAATGCATTGTTTTCAAAAAAATATGATCCAATACCTTTTTTTTTTCACGGTAGATTAAAATTCACTGGAAAATATTGTCTAGAGTTGAATGTTGATGCAGAAATTCGAATCATAGCCACCTATGACCAATTTAATTTCTCTTGTTTTTTTTTAATTTTCTCCTCATCGCCCTGTACAACATAAGAAATACTATGCTGAATGGATGGTATATTCTCAGATATGATGATGTCACTCTCTGAATGACCTCACCTTTCTCGCTTCTATCAGAAAATCACATTTATTGAAATATGGGACGGAATTTCGCAAAATCTTGCTGCAAATAGTAAATGAAACTGAATTCTCTCCAAGATACGATGTCAGAATAAAAATTAATAGAATAATGGGGTGTATTCGTATCAAAATATGTTAGTCGTAGTGAATAGAAAACAATTCAGTTTTAATTACTATTTGCAGCAAGATTTCGAGAAATTCGGTCACATTTCTCAACTAATGAGAGGGAGGAAGGAGAGAACATTTAGAGTGTGATATCATCATTTATAAGAATATACCATTCGTCTAGCATAGTATTCCATTTGTCGTACAGGGCGATGAAGAGAAAATGGGAAAAAGAGTTGAAAAATTAAATTAATAAGGCATTTTCTCAGCTTGGAATATAGAGTCTCTATCCATATATTCCAGCCCCCACTACATTGCTTGTTTTTTCTCTTGACAGTATTGCTGCCTTTGATATGACTTTTCCATCTTGTATGAAGTTGGTGTATGTTCCATCAAAGAATTAGGTTGCAGTCATTTTATCCGACAGCATTTCGTAGAAATCTAATACAAGATTTTCAGTGTAATTTCCCCAAGAATGGTTATTCAAACATGGTTTGAATATTGTTTATGAATGCAGTATATTCGTTTATAACTGTGAGATTATTCAATTCAATTCAACAAAATTGTTCTCTCTGTAGAGTTCAATATCCATACACAGGAAATTATTTCTGAAATGAGCTCATCATGACGTTCTAGTGAAATTCTTTATGAATATGTAATTTCCCCTCGATGTTCCATTTTACTGTCGGAAACTCATTCGTATAATATTATATTTCCACACCAAATGGGGTTGCTCGCATGGTTGGGAGGTGTCTGCGACAGAGTGGGAAATCGACGGAGAATTCTCCGAAGTGAAAGCAATATGATTTTTTTATTTGCGTTGTTTTTCCGTAAACTGAAGAAAGTAACACACTTATCAACTTTCCTGGATAGAAATATAACAGGATGAATTCCAAAGCTAATTCATATCTTGAGTATAAGTAGAACAAATTGAAAGTGAAACAGAAAATGTTTGGGCAAGCTTTTCTTCGAATGCTCTAAAAGGACAAAACTATTGCTTATACATGTCACCTCGGTTATTCTGTGAGTAACAGATTCAAAAGCATGTCGCACAAGAATACCTATTTGATTTGTATAAAAACTGATAACTTTGCACACAAAGTTTTGAATCTGTTACTGCCAGAATAATCTACGTCACATATCAAAACAATAACTTTTTCTTTCTTAGTGCATTTGAATCAAAGCCAGCATTTGATATGGTTTTCTTTTCTAATGCAATTTTTTTCATGTTAGTTGTAGGTAACTGTTTGATTCCTGATTCTGTCCATATATATATGAACTGGCCGTTCCCAATTGACTGCAACCTCAAGGAAAAGTTTCTTTTTTGATACCTTCCAAAACTTAGTTTATATATATATATATATATATATATATTATATATATATATATATATATATATATATATATATATCACAAATTAGTGGGAAGCAGTCAAAGGGAGACCAATTAAGACGATTTATTCGTTTTTAAGTCAAGCTTTCGAAAATAACTCATTTTCTTCTTCAAGACGTAACTAAAATTAGTTGTTAAATAAATATGTGATGTTATTACATAATTTAAGATACTTACTAACATAAAATTCAAAAGAAATTGGATACAAAAAGAAACATACAGGTGATAGACAGAATTTGAAAGGACAAGTTGACAACAAATTATGCTTGCTCGATCATATTTTTGGTATTTCAAATTAGAGATACAGAGTGAGAAAATATAAAAATATACTATATGTATAAATATGTAAATAATCATTTCAAGGAGGACGAGGTGAGATATTTTCTTTATGTTTTTTTAGTAAAAATGTATATATGGTACTAAGATCTTGGATGTCTGTTCTTTTATTCATTGTTTTTTCAGTATTATTTATATGAACCATTTCAAGAAAGAGGCGTTTATTGAGATTTTGTTCATTACTGAGAATTTTTGCATTGTCATAGTCAATAATATGGTCTTTATCTATCACATGGTTCATATAAATAATACTGAAAAAACAATGAATAAAAGAACAGACATCCAAGATCTTAGTACCATATATACATTTTTACTAAAAAAACATAAAGAAAATATCTCACCTCGTCCTCCTTGAAATGATTATTTACATATTTATACATATAGTATATTTTTATATTTTCTCACTCTGTATCTCTAATTTGAAATACCAAAAATATGATCGAGCAAGCATAATTTGTTGTCAACTTGTCCTTTCAAATTCTGTCTATCACCTGTATGTTTCTTTTTGTATCCAATTTCTTTTGAATTTTATGTTAGTAAGTATCTTAAATTATGTAATAACATCACATATTTATTTAACAACTAATTTTAGTTACGTCTTGAAGAAGAAAATGAGTTATTTTCGAAAGCTTGACTTAAAAACGAATAAATCGTCTTAATTGGTCTCCCTTTGACTGCTTCCCACTAATTTGTGAATACATTTTGAACAGTCACGAAAACGTCCCCTTATATATATATATATATATAATATATAAGGGCTTCGATAATGCAGGTCTTTTTTGCCAATTAACCGACCTTCAAAACCCCCCATATCGATTAGAAATAGAATCGGGATATGATAACAATATTTTTTCGCCAACTCGAAATCGATAGTATTATTGAATGTACCTATATTGACTTAATAATGATATTATTCAACTCCGTGAACCCTTTCATACTGGGTATCGATATCTAAACCCAAGCAACGCACGGCGAAATTGTGGTTTGGATGGTGACTTACGGACGACCTCCTTCCGAGATCTATCGGATCATGATAGAAATCGCACGTTAAAAGGTAAGACTTCGTTAATCCTTAGCTCGCACAACTTTCGACTTTTGAGGACTGCCGTTCGTAGGAGGACAACAGGTTAACAGATCAAAAAAAAAATTCAACAATTTCAAATTGTATCCGTTCATCCCCCACCAACCAATTCTGAAAAGAATTGAGCGATAATCACAAAACTAGTTCACCATCTTGGATCCGCCATCTTGAATTCATGAATTTTGACACCGGAAATACTCCCATACCAATTTCTTATAGAATCAGACCATAATCTTTTTCTCATTTATCTTTTTCTCTCACTTAAATTTCATAATGCATTGTTACCGGAACTATGAACTGCAAATCGGGCTAGTGGAAGTGGATCAAAATTCAAATAAGTGACAATTCACACGATCAAATAACTTCGTCAATTTTGTAAAACCTGTAAATGGAAAATCTGTCTGTGGTTACAGAACTATATATGAATTAATAATGCACAAAAATCTAAAATCTAAGTCGAAGTGAGTAGAGTATAAATGAGAGAGCAATGGGAGGAGGGCCTATAGAAATGAGAGAGCTATGGGAGGAGTGAAAAGGTCAGATATCAGATTACCTGGAATTCGATAACATCCGGTTACAGGTGTAGATTAGCAAAATTTGAAACGGGTTCAAAGATCAGCAAAATTTGATACGGGTTCATTGACCCAGTTCAAGAAGGTCGATAAGTGCACGTGTCAGATATCGTATTACCTGGAATTTGATAACATCCGATTACAGGCGTAGATCAGCGAAATTTTAAACGGGTTCAAAGATCAGCGAAACTCGATACGGGTTCAACAACCTCTCTCAAGGTCAATGAATGCACGTGTCAGGAATCATATTACCTGGAATTTGCTGACGTCATATTTTCGTGTCTAGACAGATTAACGAAATTTGATACGGGTTCAACAACCCCTCTCAAGGTCAATGAATGCACGTGTCACGAATCATATTACTTAAAATTTGTTGACGTCATACTTTCGTGTCTAGACAGATCGGCGAAATTTGATACGGGTTCAATGTCAATAAGTGCAGATATCATTCTTCTTGGAATTCGATAACATTCAGTTACATGTCTAAATCGGCGAAATTCGATACGGGTTCACTGACCCAGTTCAAGGTCAAAACCTAGGAGAGAGCAAAAGGAATCAAGGTCAAAACTTATGAGAGACCGAAAAGAGTCGAGGTCAAAACTATGAGAGAGCAAAAGAAGTCAAGGTCAAACCCCATGAGAGAGCAAAAGAAGTCAAGGTCAAAACCCATGAGAGAGCAAATGGATTCGAGGTAAAAACGTATGAGAGAGCTATGGGAGGAGTGCATGTGTCAGAATTTTATATTTCCTGGAATTTGCTAACGTCATACTTCCGGACACAAACAAGTTTCAACAAGTTTCGACACGTGTGAAGAAATTCGGGATGGGTTCATCGATGTTTTGGTCAATGAGTTCACATGGTCACATATACCTAGAATGTTAATAGTCTAATAGGAACTGGAATCCCCCCTCCTCTTAAAATTGATGAAATATATAAACGGATTAAGATATCATAGCAAACATGCTCTTATCAAAATGAGTAATACTGAGTTCAAATTCAATTTGTCCTCAAGTGACTACTTCTGCAAAGGAAAGTCAAAAGTAGTGTTGAGTGAAAGAAAATTCGCATTGAACAAATCTAAAATTAAATTCGTTGTGAATCTTTCATATGATTTAAATTTCACTCCTTGTATTGAAATTGTCGGAAATAAGGGAGATCGAGTAATTTTCAGAGAACATGAGTGGAAAGAGTTTATAACATACCAAGGAGTCATTATCAATAATTTTTACTCATCCGATGAAGTAGGGGCCATTGAAGACGATGGATTAACCATTGAGTTCAGTCAATTCACAAACGGAAAACTAATCAAAATACAAAAAGATTACTCATCAGTGTACTTGGGGTTTGAAACAGTTTGCAAGCTATGAAAATTCCAACCCCCAATTGAATATAGGGTAGATATTTCGAAACGACAGCATTATGGACAATACTTTCAAATTTTGAAAAACGGACTCTGCAAGGTTCGCGGAGATATGTTGCAAAATGCCTCAGATTTGCTTCAGCCAGAAGTGAACCCTAATAGTGAAAATATAAGTCTAACTTTGGAACTCATTCATCTTTATCCGGAAGTTTTTAGGGAAGAGTTTTCCGATAAACCATGAAAAAGAGGATGACAATCGATGAATATCGCAATAAAATTTATTTTATGTACACATGGCATACAAGGATTCTCGGAAAATGTATTGGAATCATGCAGCAATCGATAGAATTCGCTTTGAGAGGCGAATAGCAGAAACCTCGAGGATCATCGCGCCAATTTTGGATTCAGCACATAGAGAAATGATATTCAATAATATATTTTGTGAATAATTTATAATGTCAATATATAAATAAAGAACTTTTATGTGAATATTATATTGTTTTATTCGAAAAATTATCATAGAAAATAATTTTTTGATATCCACGAATTATATTTATTGCTTAAACCTAACCACTGGATGTAGAGTTTGTCTCCCTTTTTTCTCAAGATTTTTTCAACCAGAAACACATCAGGATGTTTAACTCTCTGGAGTTCTTCTTCACAAAATCTACCTTGTATATCAACTTGGACCAGTTTGGTGTGTAACCTTTGGCATATGCCTCTCGTTATTTGCTCATTCTCACGTGATCATTGATTTTGAATTTTCTTCTCCTTGGATCTACTGTTTTGAGGTGACTATAAGCATTTTTGAGTAAATACTTCTCATGGCATTTTTTATATCTTTATATCTTTGGGTTTCATTCGTATTATCCTGTGTACGGAATTGTTATAGTTGGAAACTATTTCTGGTAGAATATCCAAGCACTTGTAATTTCCTTGTAGGCTGAATTGTTTCCACATTATATTTTTCAAAGTTCTGTTTAGTCTTTCAAATTGGAGAAAGTGCTATAATGGTTGATTTTCCACTCATCCATCAACTGTCTGAATCTTCAATTGTAGAACTCTTTTTCCATATCTGTTTGTAGATTCTTGGTTGTAACTTTCATATCTCTCAATATTTTTTGCATGGCACGACTCACATATTCCCCACTTTTAGTTAAAACAGGCTCGCACCAAACATATTTTGAAAATACGTTTAACAACCAAAATGTATTTAAATCCTTCGTTAGTTTTTGAATAGGAAATCATTTCAACCAAATCAGCTTGAAGGAGATCATTCAAACCTTTGATAATAAACGCCTCCTTTGAAATCGTCTTCGTGAATTTCTATCTAACTCTCCTACAATGTCTTCTTTAATTTTATCCATTTTCAGTTATAGGACACTAAAGTACAATTCCGACATACAGTTGACATACAGCTGTTGCTGATCGACTAAATCTACTAAAAACTTTTCTGTCAGGATAATTAGTGAAATAGTATCTGCGTACTCTTCTCCTAGTTATATAGATATATCTTCTGGTTGGGACTTGATGCTTTCAATTTTTCCGGAAACAGGAAACTCATACGCAGTTGTACCATTTTCAAATACAAAAAAAAACAACTCTTCCTGTTCACGTTCCAAGCAAAAAAATAGCTACCAAAATCTCATTTCGAATAATCTTCTTTATTTTATACTTTTCTCAAATATTAGATTTGGAATGGATCCCTTATCACCCTATCTTCGGGCTACTTGGATTACACGAACGCCAGCCGAGAGACACGAGTGTGTGTGCGCCGTATGGCAGAAATATACGAAAACGAGCCGGCAAATTGCAAGTGCGTGTCATTTATCTCAATAATTCTCAACTTTGAAACAGTACCATATTTGGACAATCTACTCTCCACATCACAGTGACAAGTGGACAAATAGTTTTAGCCTGGAAAGGGACGGCAACCTTAGGGAACAGAGGTAAGCTCATTCCAAATGGTCATCTTTTTTCGCGTTTTTGGATTTACATTTGTATGAATTATATTTTCTCATTCTCAAACATTTTGGTCCAACGAGCCGAATCATTTTTGCATTTGTTACTTCATTACTTTATTTATTTACTTTATTATTCAGTCAAATCTCAACTCGTTGCCTCTTTTTATAAAATTCGTAGCCTTTTTTTGCCGCCTATTCACAAAATAGTTCTCGGTAAACGCTTCAAATCAGTAAGGTTTATTTGAACCGTACTCGCACCTCAATTGGCGCTTTGGTCAAGCGCACTTGTCAATTTGTTATTCATTCTCTCTCTCACTACAGATTTATTAGGTTCTGTGCTCGCTCGCGCTAGAATTTCACGACGGCCATCAGCTGATCGCCGGTGTACTTTCGCAATTCATAATATTATTTATTTTGAATTTTCGCCTTGGGTTTCAATTATTAATGTACCAGGATCATAAGATTATTTCATTACATATTTGGAGCTCCAATCATTTTCTCAGCACTACTTCATTCTTGGTAGCTTGATATTGATTGTTTGTTTTTTTACCAGTGATGAACAAAAATTTTACTGCTTCAAGGCGTTTGGGAGTTGGTCACGTTTTGAAGCACAGAGTTGTATTCAGTTGCTCTAAATATAATCATTGTTCTCAACTTTTCCGGTGCTCAAGCAGATTTGGTGGCAAATTTAAAAAAAACTTGTAATGTGAAACTTCCTTAGCTTCCTATTCCAGTTTTCTCAGGGACTATAAGCGGTGGCAAACATACCTAGATATGTACGACTCTATGGTACATAAAAACGATTCTCTAACTAATGTTGATAAATTCAATTATTTACTGACATCTGTCTCGGGAGCAGCCTACCATATTGTGGCTAGTGATCCACTTCGTGGCACTACTTATAATGTCGCGTATAATAATTTACGCAAACGCAATGACAAAAAGTTAGTTATAGCCAGGTCGCATTGGCATGATATTTTGAACGCACCAACACTTGATAATTCGTCTGATTACGAATCACTTCGAAAAATTATCGATACATTTGATCGTAATTTAGCTATTTTAGATAACTTGGGTCATAAAACTGAACATTGGGATTTCGTTCTCTTCAATATGATGTTTGATCGCCTTGATGGAGTCACTAAAACTAGATTTGAACTAGAATATCATGACAAGTTGCAGGTGAATCAATATTATGGCACTCTTCTGAACTTTTTGAACAACCAATGCGATGCAATTGACAGCGTTTTACTCACAGATAATCCTGAAAGATATGTCAATAATTCAACTCCTCAAAAGCGCTTTTTTAAAGAAAAAAGTAGTAAAAACTCACATATAAAAATGCGACCTAGCCATTCTCTTGTTGCTAATTCGCAGCAAAAACAAAATTATTATCAAATCTGTCAGCAATCTCATTTGGTTTATGGTTGCCCTTAATTTCTCGCTAAGCCTCCCAAAGACAGATTTCAATTCGTCAAATCTAGAAACTGGTGCTCTAACTGCTTAGGGTATAAGCACAATTCATTTTCTTGCCCATCACAAAGTTCATGTAAAAAATGCTCAAAACGACATCATACGCTCCTACATTTTGATACTCCACAAAATAATACTATCAATGTCTCGCCCCCAGTGTTTAGTTTATAACTGTTGCGCCACTGGCTTTTTGTAGTTGTGATTTTGTTTCTCTGCCTGTGGTAACACTGTGAGATATAACCTAAAAATTACTTGTAACTGGATGCATGTGTGCTCCACAATTTTGTTAAAATAAAGGGTTATAATTAATATTGTTGTAATACTTCTCTGAATCTCTGGACTCTTATTATTGTTTATTGTTCATTAAATAAGTAAAACTTTTAAAATTGTTTAATAACGTCGTCAACATTCTACATTTTTCAAACTCAGAACACATAACATCCTCTCGTCATAATAATGTCAAAAGTGTCAAAAAACAAAACATCAAAATAATACCACTAAAGGTGATTATACAAATATAAAGGCAAGTTTACAATTAAGGCGAATTCACAACAAGGCGAGTTCACAACATTCGGCCATCCTATCACTTTTCGCCCTCGAAAAGTACATAATCTTGGTATCGAATGGGTTTCTCTCTTTCTCTCCTTACTCTCTCTTTGGTCGGTTTCTCTTCATGGCCCTCTTCCTCTTCATTACTACTTTTTCCATCATCTTCCGATTTGAAAATATGGTATCTCTTCATGGAATCTACAGAAGCAATTCCCCTATAAAATCGTGATGTTCTTTGAATTTCCGGAAGATCTTCAATTCTATATCTATCATGTGGAAGTTTTTCAGTTACGACATAGGGGCCTTTGAATTTTGGAGCTAATTTTCTCGATTCGCCAGTTGACGGGGATTCTCTTTTCACCATGACTAAATCTCCAGGTTGGTAATCTGTAGCTTTAAGTCTTCCTCGATTATATCTTTCTCGCTGCTTCGCTTGATCTTTTCTTATCAGATCAATTGATTTGTTTCTTCTCTTCTCAATTTCATCTGGATTTTCGTTTAAGTTCTTCAGAACATCATCTAAAGGGTTGCCATCAAAACTTCTAGGGGTAAAATTGAAAAGTAGATAGAAAGGTGTTGATTTTGTTGTTCTATGAGTAGTATTATTAATAGCATACTGTAATCTTCCCACATATTGATCCCAATCTCTTTGATCCTCTTTTTGGCACATTGAAGCTAGAGCAGGTGTAATAATTTGGTTCAATCTCTCACATTGTCCGTTGGCTCTTGGTGTTGCAGTTGCATTCAAAATATGAATAATATTTTTTTCTTTACAAAAGTTTTTAAAATTGCAGCCAGTAAATGACGTACCTTGATCGGTTATAATTCTAAGTGGTGGTCCTACAATGTTTACGATATCTGCTAGAATTCTCGTTGTAACAGCTGAAGTTGTGTTTTTAACAGGTCTCAGAAAAGTAAATTTTGTGAATCCATCGATTATCACTAATAAATGTATATTTCCTTGAGAGCTACGAACAAATGGTCCCAAATGATCCATATGTACAGTATGGAATGGTTCGCCTACCTTGTCAATTGAATGGAGCATACCTTCTTGTTTTCCTCCCGGTGCTTTGAAATATAAACATTCAATACATGATCCAAGGTAACTTTTCACATAATTTTTCATTCTGGGAAACCAATATTTTCCTTTAATATTATTCAACGTTTTCTGAATTCCTGGATGTCCAAGATCATCATGACATTTTTTTAGAATTTTCCACCTAATGGTTTTGGGAACAAACCATAATAATTTCTCATCCAATTTTCTATAAAGTCTTCCATCAATGATTTCATATTCATTCCTAATTTTCTTAGCTTCTTCTGTTTTACTGTCCTTTTCTTTAAAAACTTCCATTATACATTTCACTCTTGGATCTTCTCTTTGTACTAGACACATCCAATCTTCTTCATCTATTTTATTAACAAGTACTTGTAATCCATCAGCAACATCTGTTTCTTCTTCCTCTAACTGGATTGAATTACGTGAAAGAGCATCTACATGAATCATTTTATTACCAGGTCTATGAATGACTTCATAATTATAATCCAACAGTTTCAGCCACCATCTTCCTATTCTCGGAATCAAATGTTTTTTTGAAAATGTACTTCTAAGTGCATTGCAGTCTGTTATTACGAAAAATGATATACCAATGAGGTATACTCTAAGTTTTTCTAACACCCAAGTAACGCAAAGTGTTTCAAGCTCTCCAGAGTGATATTTTTGTTCTTGCATGGATGTTTGACGACTAACATATGCTACAGGATGCAGTTTTTCATCTTGATTTCGTTGAAACATTATACCGCCAAGCCCTATCTGGGATGCATCAGTGTGTACTTCTGTATATGCTTTTGGATCATACAGCATCAAAGTAGGTCCTTTTGTGAGTTCATTTTTCAAAATTTCCATTGATTCTTCTTGTTCTTTTTGCCAATTCCATGGAATATTTTTACACAATAGTTTAGTCAACGGTTTCGCCTTCACAGCATAATTCTTGACAAATCGTCTGAAATAACCAGTAAGTCCTAAAAACTGTCTAACAGCACGTATATTCTTTGGACACGGAAAGTCTAAAACACCTTGTAGTTTTCTCGTACACGGTTTGATAATGCCTCTTGATATTTCAAAACCCAAATAGTCGACAGATTCCTTCAAGAAAAAACACTTTTTCAAATTTAATTTAAGATTTGCTCGACGAAGTACTCCTAAAATTTCTCGTAAGTTTTGCAATCCTTCCTGTACAGTAACACTTGGAATCAAAATATCGTCCATATACGCTAAAGCAATTGAAAAACGTAAAGGTCCTAGCACACTATTTACCATTTTCGAAAAAATTGCTGGTCCATTAATAATTCCGAATGGCATTTTAGTAAATGCAAAAAGTCCATCTGGGGTTATGAATGCAGTTTTATTTTGAGATTCGTTTTCTACAGGAATCTGATAATAACCGCACTTCATATCTAAAGATGTAAAATAATTTTTCCCCGAGAGTCTGTCTAATTGATCATTTATCACTGGTAAAGGAAATTCCATTTTTTTAGTTATTTTATTAAGTCCACGATAGTCAATACAAAGTCTTTCATCGCCAGTTTTCTTTTTAACTATCAACAAGGGACTAGCATACGATGAACTTGAGTCTACAATTATCCCGGCACTTTTCAGTTCTTCAACCATTTCATGCACTTTTTGTCTTTCCGAATAACTAAGTCGATAAGGTCTATAAGTTATCGGTTCATCACTTATAGTTTCTATTTTACATTGAAATCCTGTAGTTATACCCAGTTCATTCAGATTCATTGCAAAACAATCTTTAAATTCATTTATTAACTCGAACAGTTCCTTGCTTTCACTACTTGTTAAGTTTTCATTGAAATTTACATTTTCGATTTCAAGAGTCTTTTCACTTTTCTCCTCCTCACACATTTGTACTTGTTTCGTCTCTTCTTCACAGCATAGAACAGCTTTGGTGATTTTCTCACTTTTTGTCAAAAATATTTCATGTCCAGTTATATTCAAAATCGGTATACTTGTTTCTCCCTTCTCATTCAGTCTTATAATACACCTTGGAATATTTCTCTCGAAATCAGTTAGTTTTTCAATGAACAGATCTTTATTCAAAGTTTCAGATATTTCTGCTTCATCTTGCACATACACATTAATAAATCCAACAAAATCATTGGGTATAACAGAACTTTCTTTACACCATAAGTTAACTTTCAACTTTGGCAACTCTGGAATTTTGAATGACGTCAGGCAATCATCATCATTCGCACCATTATCTTCAAACATTCTCAAAATATTTCCTCGTTTCACAACTGCAATATGATTTTGTTCGGTAAAAGGTTGACCAATAATCAATGGTATTTCTTGGCAACCGTCAGGCACAACAAGAATGTGTGTTTTCGCAATAGCTTGATCAACTTTTAAATCAACCACAATTTCTCCCACTGGATGAATTGATCCACCACCAAAACCTCTGATTGTGAGTGGTTTTTTCAATGAAGTACATTCTAAACCCAAATTATCAGCTTCTGACTGTCTCAAAAGGTTGCATTGACTCCCGAAATCTATATAAGTTTTCATTGGCTTTCCACAGATGTATGATTCACAAAAATATTTTTTGTTATAGTCTTTAGCATCTCCAATGGAATTCACAAGATTATTGCTGCTCGTACTTGCACTTGGTTGTGGATTTTGTTGTTCTCTATTCTGTACTCTAGGTAAAGATTGTGTACTTTCATTTCTCTGAAATGTATTGGGGTTTGTACTTGTATTGCGACAATACTTTGAAACATGGCCATATTTTTTACAAAGAAAACACAAAGGTTTGTCTTCATTGTTCCTTGGAGGTAAATATGAAGTTTTTCTCTTAATTGTTTGTGGGTTTTCATCGATATTGTTGGACGAATGATAATTCAAAACATTGGCATTTTCTCTAGTGACACTGTCTTTTTTGTCATGAAAAACATTCATAGGTTTTCGGTTCAAATTTAAACGATCCATTCTCAAATTTTCAATCATTTGGTATTCATACAGATCTTGTAGTAACTCATCTGTATCTTTGTGGTTTCTAGGAAGCATTGAATCACTGAGATTCTTTGACCAAAGTCCTATCAACACTTGCTCTTTGATTTCTTTAAATTCAAGTTTTAAATCGCTACATAATTTCACTTTTTCATGATAATAGTGTTCTAAACTTTCTCCTCTTCTTTGAGTTCTCTCCATCATCTTCTTCCATTTCACTGTACTGCTCTCTGTATTGATAAAGGTCTTCTTGAACTTTTGTACAAAGTCTTGCCAAGTTAATATTTCTTTCGATTTTGTTTGGTACCAAAATTTTGCTCCATCTATCATTCGAGTTCGGGCTGTTTCCAACATATAGTTGTCCGGCAAAGAATGCAAAATTTGCGCACTATTTAGACTATCCAAAAAACTTTTTGCCTTTGTGAGGTCTCCATTGAAACTTGGTATGTTCTTGAAAAGTTCTGGCATTATAGCATATGTGTGATTACTTGATAAAGAGCTGCTGTCGCCACCACTATTTCTGCTATTGGTTGTTTGGGGAACAGGAGTGATACGTTCTATAATTCTCTCCATAATTTGATCTCGGCGACGATTTTCCATTATAAACATGGAAAATAGTCTATCCATGGTAAAGTCTCTTCCAGTTGCTCCTCCAGGAGGACCCTCTGCATAATAATTTATTTCTTCAGTCATACTGTCAATGGAATATTGAGAACCTCTTTCATCAAGATCGCCGCTTCTTTCATTTTGATTTGTTTGATCTCCATGGGTAATTGTTATTTTGTTTGTATCCATTTTGTCAAAAAAAAACTTTCGGGAAATATTCAATACTTTACTTTTGCTTCTTCAATTAACTTCACTCTAGGCGTTCATCCACTTCTGATATGTTGTAATACTTCTCTGAATCTCTGGACTCTTATTATTGTTTATTGTTCATTAAATAAGTAAAACTTTTAAAATTGTTTAATAACGTCGTCAACATTCTACATTTTTCAAACTCAGAACACATAACATCCTCTCGTCATAATAATGTCAAAAGTGTCAAAAAACAAAACATCAAAATAATACCACTAAAGGTGATTATACAAATATAAAGGCAAGTTTACAATTAAGGCGAATTCACAACAAGGCGAGTTCACAACAATATTAACTACAGTCCACATATTATTAGAACAAACCCTACATTGGTCCAATCGAGCCAAATGTGTTAGTGAAATTCCGCCGAAGTGCCGAAAAGCTGAGCCGTATTCACCGCATCAGTCCCGCTAAAAATTCCGCCATAGCGCCGATAATAAAGAGCCTAGCTGAGCCGTTCATCGACCGCATCAGTAGAAGATCACTACTACCGTCCTTTCCATTTTACTTCCAAGCTATTATTTTATATTCGCCTAATTTTTTCATTCACCCAAATACCTTCAGTTTGTGTTCGGGGTTTGGCTTGCAGTTATCTTATAGGTTAAGGTTAGGTGAAATAAATAGTTCGTACGGATAGTGCATAATAGAAATTATTAGTATTATTGGTATAAAAGTCTGTGAAAGGCCTACAATAAGTAAAAATCCTAATATAGGTCCATTTATTAGTAAATTTATTAACAAACAACCTGAGTTTCCCGCGCTGTCACATTCCACAGAAGGAAGCTAGGTATTAAGCCGTGATTGGTTAAAATTTAAAAAACCTTGCGTTGAAAAGAGCAAGGAATCTTTCCGCTGTCAATAGTGCTGTGGTAAGTCAGAGTTCTAAAAATAAACAATCATAGGCGTGGGCAGAATATATTTCTTGTTTAGAAATGTCAGAAGCAAAAACAATGAAGAAACTTTGTAAAAAGCGAACTGGAGTTAAGAGTGCCTTAACTAGATTTGAGTCATTTTTAACTGAAATTCAATCAGATATTACTAGACGTGACGATGTTTCAGATAGGTTTGAAAAATTCAAAGGTTTATTAGATGAATTTGAAGTGATTCAGTCAGAAATCGAGGAACTCGCTGAGGATGACGAGGAAACCTCGAACAAAAATAATCTTGAAAGGAAAAATTTTGAAGATAAATACTATAAATTATTATCAGATGCTAAAAAATTAATAAAAAGAGAGCCTATTAGGCATAGTACAGAAACTTCAGATGATCAAACTGATGCAAACATGCAAGAAGCAGGGCCGTCTCAGAATGTTAGAATTTCAGGACCGTCACAAAACGTTAGACTACCCAAAATTTCCTTACCAACCTTTTCAGGTGACGAAAATTGTTGGTCATCATTTCACGATCGGTTTAAATCATTAATCCATGATGATGAAGGTTTATCTATCACCGAAAAGTTCTTTTATTTGCAATCTGCCCTAAAAGGTGAAGCTGCTAAATTAATAAGCGAACTTGAAAGTACTGATTCTAATTATGATGTAGCTTGGTCTCTTTTGCAAGAAAGGTACGAAGATTCCAAATCATTAATAAAAATGCACCTGAAAAATATTTTTGAAATTCCAAAAATAGTAAAAGAAAACTATGACGAGTTAAGGAAATTTCTAGATGTTTTTCAGATGAATTATAGAGCATTACCAGTAAGCAGTTGGAATACTATTTTATTATATTTATTAGAAGAAAAGTTAGATAAATTCACTAGAAAAGAATGGGAAACAAAGATTCATAAAATAAATTCTCCAAAAATTGATTTATTCGTAGAGTTTTTAAAAGAAAGATGTAGTATAAATAAAAATTTAAATAATAATGCGAATATTAGGAATATAAAAATACATACTCATCCTTCTTTAGAGGGTAATAAGCAGGCTTGTTTGTACTGTAATAAGACTAATCATCAGGTATATTATTGTGAGAAATTTTTAGAATGGATAATCTTTCTAGGTTGAATATTATTAGAAAATTGAAGGCATGTGTCAATTGTCTTCGGAGAGGGCATTCCTCAGTAGCTTGTAGAGGTTTCGCTTGCAAAATCTGCAACAAAAAACACAATATATTACTTCACCTAGATCATGAACAATTGAAATCTACAGAAGTTAATAGTTCAACTAACACAACTGATTTATCTAAAAAAGGCAATTGTACAGAAATGTCTGTTGAAAATTCAGATACGAATACTTCAGTGAAAGAAGTTGCTTTGAATTCTGTCAGTGCTTTTAATAATAATTGTGTACTCTTGTCTACCGCTATAATCCATATTTTTGGAGTAAATAATCAACCAGTGCGGTGTAGAGCGTTATTAGACTCAGGAAGTCAAAGTTCTTTTTGCACTACTGAAATTGCTAACAAGTTAAAATTGCCATATCAAAAGGTTTCTATACCTATTGTGGGTATAAATGAAGTAGATTCTACAAAGGTTAGCAAGGTAATTCATGCTAGAATAAAATCTATTCATACTCCTTATGAAGTAAAATTGCCATTTTTAGTAATCGACAAAATTACAGGAAATATACCACAATTCAATTTCGACATACCTAATATAAACATACCAAAAAATATATTTTTGGCAGATGATACATTCAATACTTCCTCAAAAATTGATATCTTGTTAGGTTGTAATATATTTTATGAACTTTTATTAAGTAATCAAATTAGATTAGGGAAGAATTTTCCTATTTTGCAAGAGTCTCATCTTGGTTGGATAATTTCAGGTCATTTAAACTTAAGGTCTAATATTTCTTTGTGTCATCTAAGTAAGTTAGACATACAGGATCAGTTCAGAATCATTCTGGAAAATTGAGGAAGTATCTGATAAAAAACAAACAATTTTTTCCAAAGAAGAAAATGATTGTGAAGAGCATTTTAAAAATACTTTTTATAGACAAGAGGATGGTAGATTTGTAGTGAGACTACCTTTCAAAAAAAACTACAAACTACTTGGTGAAAGTAGAGACATTGCTTTAAAACGTTTCAAGACATTAGAGAAAACATTATATCAGAATGATTATTTGAAACTAGAATACTCAAAATTTATACATGAATACTTAAAATTGGGTCATATGACAAGAGTAGATTCGAATTTAGATAGTAGATTTTTGCTTCCGCATCATTGCGTTATCAAATCTGATTCGTTAACTACCAAGGTACGTGTAGTATTTGATGGATCATGTAAATCCACTACAGGTGTCTCTCTAAATGACGTGCTCATGGTAGGCCCTGTCATACAACAGGATATTTTCAATATCCTTCTTAGATTCAGAAAATATCAAATCGCATTCACCTCTGATATCGAAAAAATGTATAGGCAAATTAATTTGCACCTCCATGATTGTAAATTCCAAAACATATTGTGGCGTGATGATTCATCACAAACTTTAAATATGTACGAGCTAAAAACCGTCACTTACGGACTAGGCCCTAGTTCTTTCCTTGCTACTCGCTCTCTGAAACAGTTGTCCATTGAAAATTTCCAAAAATTTCCTGAAGCATGTCATGTAATTGAAAATGATTTTTACATGGACGATTTGATTTCTGGCGCAGAGAACTTGGAAGAAGCTGTATCATTGATTTCTAAGGTAATCGAAATTCTTGAATCGGGTAAGTTTCCGCTGAGACAGTGGAATTCTAACAAGCCTAAAATTCTCGAAAATTTAAAATTGGATTGTAACTCTTCTCAGTTCATACTAAAAGATACTTCTAGTACGAAAACTTTGGGTATATTTTGGTTTTCTGAAAAAGACGTATTCGGTTATTCAGCAAATAAAATTAATTACAAAATACTTACTAAGAGAGTATTAATTAGCCCTATTACTATAATGTCCAAGATTTTGTTACAAAAATTATGGTCCCTCAAATTGGATTGGGATGATGTTTTACCAACATCCTACACAGATAATTTTTTTAAATTTCACGAAAATATTTGCGACATAAATAAATTGAAAATTTCACGATGTCTGTTGATTCCAAAATTCACAGTTGTCGAATTACACTGTTTTAGTGACGCTTCTATGTCAGGGTATGGAACAGCTATATATGTGTTATCAAAAAATGATGCTGGTGAATATTTATCGCGATTAGCTTGCGCAAAATCTAGAGTAGCGCCATTGAAAACAGTTACTTTACCCAGACTTGAACTTATGGCTGCACTTTTGTCAGCTCAGTTAAGTAAAAAAGTAATAGAATCTTTACAATTATCATTTAGCAGAGTGGTTTATTGGTGTGATTCATCTATAACTCTTGCTTGGATAAAACGTGAACCAAGTACACTTAAAACATTTGTCTCTAACAGAGTTTCTCAAATACAAACTATAACTGAAAACCGTGAATGGAAATATGTACCTTCTAGTAACAATCCAGCAGACCTCGTGTCTAGGGGTGTAGAACCTTCCGTTCTCGCTAATTGCAAACTCTGGTGGTATGGGCCAAATTTTCTGCCACAGCCCAGTGAATGGCCTGTATTCCCCAATACCGAATTTTCAAATAACAATGATGATCTGCCTGAAACAAAAAGGTTAATATCTTGTCCTGTTTTTGAAAAACACAATGATTTTATCGATTTTGATATTTTAGATAAATATTCTAGTTATCTTAAATTATTACATGTTGTTGCATACTTACATCGTTTTTCCGGGAATTGCAGAAAACCTGTTGAAGAAAGAAAATTAGGTAGACTTTCCATTGATGAAATCGAACAAGCTAAAATTAGTGTTGTCAAAATTGCTCAGTATCGCGATTTTAGGGATGAAATATTTAAACTCAATTCATCCAAGCATATTTCAAAAAAAAGTAAACTCTTACCTTTGTCACCATTTTTAGACGAAAATAAATTACTTAGAGTTGGAGGCAGATTAAGTAAATCTGAGTTAGATTATAAAAAAAAGCATCAAATTATATTACCTGCAAAGAGTCCTTTAACTGAATTAATAATTACCTATGAGCATATAAAATGTTTACACGCTGGCACTCAACTTGTATTATCCAAAATTCGAAACGAATTTTGGCCTCTTTCAGGGCGTCAAGCAGTAAGAAGAGTCCTTAGAAAGTGTGTACGTTGCTTTAAGGTTAATCCTGGAGAAATTACTACAAAAATGGGAGATTTGCCTTCCCTAAGAGTTACTCCTTCTAAAGTATTTCACACTGTAGGCATTGACTATGCAGGTCCTTACTTGATAAAGGATAGTAAAATTAGAAACAAGAAATATATAAAATCCTACATCTGTGTTTTTATTTGCTTCTCTTCAAAAGCCACACATCTAGAATTAGTAAGTGATTTGACAGCAGAAGGATTTCTGAATGCTTTAAAAAGATTTATAGCCCGTCGTGGTTTATGTCGTCATATTTTTTCTGACAACGCCAGTAATTTCACAAAAGCGGAGAAGGATTTAAGATCATATTTTGAATTATCCAGGTCTGAAAACGTTCAGTCTTTTTTGACTGAATCTAATATTAATTGGCATTTTAATCCAGCCTATTCTCCTCACATGGGAGGTTTGTGGGAACGAGCTGTTCGTTCTACAAAATATCATCTGAAAAGAATTCTTAATGAAACCTACCTTACCTATGAGGAGCTGTCCACTCTTCTGGCACAGATTGAAGGTGTCCTAAATTCACGTCCTATTTTACCCCTCACGGAGGATCCTGAGGATTTAGAGCCGTTAACCCCTGGACATTTTATAATTGGATGCTCGCTGCAAATTTTGCCTGAGCCTTCTGTTCCTGACACGAATAAAATTCATTTATCTCGCTATAAGCACCTGCGGATGATGTTGCAGCATTTTTGGACTAGGTGGTCTAACGATTACTTGAATTCCCTTCAACAAAGGCAGAAGTGGCCAACTAATACAAACACCCCTATAGAAGTTGGTTCTATGGTTATTCTGCAAGAAAAGGATGTGCCGCCTATGAACTGGAAAATGGGTCGAATCCTGGAAACCCATCCTGGAAGTGATGGAGTTATTCGAGTTGTGACCGTGAAAACTGTGAGCAGTATCACGAAACGCGCCGTAAACCGAATTTGTGTTTTACCTATAAACTCCGATAATGACCGCTGAATGATGTTTTAAATTTTAAATATTCATTTGCCTTGGACCTTATTTAGATTACATATGTTTATGTTGAAAGCCGAGTTCTTTCAAGGCCGACGCCATGTTTAGTTTATAACTGTTACGCCACTGGCTTTTTGTAGTTGTGATTTTGTTTCTCTGCCTGTGGTAACACTGTGAGATATAACCTAAAAATTACTTGTAACTGGATGCATGTGTGCTCCACAATTTTGTTAAAATAAAGGGTTATAATTAATATTAACTACAGTCCACATATTATTAGAACAAACCCTACACCCAGAAATTACTAATATTGCTAATGAAAGTGTATGCACTAACACTTCTCATGATGTAGCAACTTCTGTCAATCTTTTTTCTCATTGTCGAAGCACTGTATTATTGTCTACAGCTGTTGTAGATGTAAAAGATTCCTTTGGTAATTTCCGACCCGTTCGTGTGATGCTCGACAGTGGCAGTTAGAGTAATAATACCGTGTTCCCTAGATATTAGGGGTGTTGGTTCTACGACTTCTCAAGCGTCACACGGAGTAACTTGTTATTCGGAATCATGCTCTGCTGAACAGCCAATTCTCATGTTAGACTTTGTAGTTTTACCACATATATGTTCGGACATGCCTTCTGTAACACTTTCACGTGAAAAATTCCCACAATATTTTAATCTGAAGTTAGCGGATCCAGATTTCAATAAGTCACAAGTTATTGACATACTCTTGGGTGCAGATCTATTTGCTTCAGTGCTGAAAGGCAATATAGCTAAAATTTTACAAAATTTGCCCACAGCAATCGATACACTATTCGGTTGGGTTATAAAGGGGAAAGTTAATACAAATGTTCCAAAAGTCACACATTTTCTTTTGATTTCAACTGAATTTAATCTAGAAAAACAGGTTAAGAAGTTTTGGGAACTTGACTGTGTTCCGCATAAGCCAATTCGTTCAAATGAGGATAATTTTCTGAACAACTATTTCTATTATCTGCTAAGAATCATTCGAATAGATTGCTCTTGAATTTTCTGGATCTAGAGAATAAGCGCTTAAGCGTTTTCTCGGTCTAGAGCGTAGACTGATACATGATCCTAACCTTTATGCACGCTATAAAGAATTTATGCAACAATATATAGGTTTGAAACATATGAAAAAGGTTTCGGTTGACCAGTCATCATCATCGCCGGTTTCATACTATATCCCGCATTTTGCTATTACAAAAGATGATCCAAATAAATTCAGAGTTGTATTTGATGCTTCGGAAAAGTCCCTCAATGGATTATCACTGAATGATACCCTCTTAACTGGTCCGAAATTACAAGACATAGTTGCACTACTCATTAAGTTCCAACTACACCCTGTAGCTATCACAGCAGACTTTAAAAAAATGTTTCGTCAAATACTAATTTCTGACACTCATCTGGATTTCCAGAAAATTCTATGGAGATTTTCAAACTTCGAGAGGATTCAAGAATATCAACTGAACACTGAAACCTACGGTGTGTTGTCGTCTCCATTTTTAGCGATACGTACCATTCTCCACCTCGCATCAATCTACAAAAAACAATTTCTAAAGCTCCTGGAGGAATATTTGTATGTAGATGGATCTACTGGGAGGTTGCAACTCTCCCAGTGAAGCTCTTACAATTTTCAAAGAATTAATGGCAATTTTGTCAAAGGGTGGATTTGACTTGCGAAAATGGGCAAGCAATGACAAACACTTTCTTGCACAATTGCCACCATCTTTACTTCATTCAGTCCGACGAACTTTCTCTTGAATTTGATTCCGAATACAGTTTCAAAATACTAGGGCTTCAGTGGAACCCTCAAAATGATTTCTTTTGTTATCAGGTACAAAAGTTCAATGAACCCTGCACAAAAAGAGGTATTTTGTCGGAACTTGCTCGGATATTCGATCCTATTGGCACCCGTTACGTTATACCTGAAGATTGTCATACAGCAACTATGGACTTTAGGTCTCGAATGGATGCTACTCCCCCGTATAGTATTATTGAAATTTGGAAAAATTTCAAAGAGCATCTTCCTTTACTTGGTTCTATACATATACCTCGTTACATACTAGATACTTCTTGTCTAGAATATGAACTCCATGCATTCAGTGACGCTTCTGAAAAAGCATATTCAGCCGTAGTGTACTTGAGTCATCAAGCTTCAACGAATATGCGAAAGGTGGATTTCTCATATGTAGCAAAACACGCGTGGCTCCGCTCAAGAAAATTTCAATTCCGCGCCTTTGTGCAGCTTTGTTACTTGCTGACTACATTTTGTACGTAATACTCTTATGTCGACTTTATCTATACGCAAAATATCCGCTTATACAAATTCCAGAATTATACTCGATTGGGTGAAGGCCTCACCTCATAAATGGACTACTTTCGTCTCTAATAGTGTAACGCAGTGTGGTTTCACGTTCCTTCCGAGGAAAACCCAGCTGACCCTGCATCTAGAGGTGTTCTTTCTCACGACCTACTGGATCATAAACTTTGGATAGTTTTGATAGCTACCATAGAAACTTTTAAAAGCTCTCTTAACACATTTTTCATCCTTGAAAAAAAAATGCTTAGGATAACTTCCTATATTCTGCGTTTTATTCACAACTCACGTAACCCTTTGAATAGATTTCATTACTCATTCTTTCAATTTGATTTTGATATTGCATTACGTCACCTCGTAAAATTCACTCAGAAACAATATTTTTCTTCGGAAATCATCAGGAAGCAAATTTTGCAAAAATGGATTCGAAAGCTCAATCCAATCCTGGACAATTAAAATATTATTAGTGTAGGGGGAAGACTAGTTCACTGTCAACTCAGTTATACTGAAAAACATCCCATTTTATTACCAAGTAGTAGCAGACTCACACAATTGATTATACAAGATTGTCACACGCGATACCTGCATCCTGGAATGCAAACCTTGCAATCTTTTCTAGCCCAAAAATTTTGGGTTCTAGCACCCAAACGAGCGATTCATAAAGTCACAGCTCAGTACATGAAATGCTTCAGAGCTAAACCTACCCCCATTCAACCTCCTATGGGAAACCTGCCTGTTGCCAGGGTTTCACAAATAAAGCCTTTTCTCAAAGTAGGTGTGGACTATGGTGGGCCCTTTCTCATAACATTGAATTGAACACGCGGTGCCAAGTCAACCAAGGCTTATATAGCCTTATTCGTTTGTATGGCCAGGAAGGCCATCCATCTAGAATTAGTATCCAGTCTGGATACTGACACATTTCTTGCGGCACTTCGCCGTTTGATATCTCGAAGAGGCACAGTTAGTCACATCTACAGTGACTGCAGTACAACTTTTGTAGGTGCGGCACGATTATTGCAGAATGCAACAGAACAAGAGTCCATAAAATGGCACTTTAATCCCCCTTCAGCCCCCAATTTTGGAGGCTTATGGGAGGCAGGGATTAAGTCAGTTAAAACTCATTTAGTTCGTGTGGTCGGTGACCAGATCCTTACATATGAGGAATTCTATACGGTTTTAGTACAAATAGAAGCTGTCCTCAATTCACGGCCTTTATCACCACAGAGTTCTGACCCTCACGACCTTAACCCCCTAACGCCTGCACATTTTTTAACTTTATGCCCTATTACCGTGCCCCCTGAAGATGACTTGACCTCTGTAAAATTATCTCGTTTCACACGTTGGCAGCTCGTCCAGAGGTTCCACCAGGATTTCTGGACTAAGTGGCATCGTGAATATTTGCATACCCTTCAACAAAGGGGTAAATGGACGTTACCGTTGGCTTGGCGGCCGGAATGTTCACGTTTCAAGCAAAAAAGGGCTACCAAAATCTCATTTCGAATAATTTTCTTTATTTTATACTTTTCTCAAATATTAAATTTGGAATGGGTCCCTTATCACCCTATCTTCGGGAGACTTCGATTACACGAACGTCAGCCGAGAGACACGAGTGTGTGCGCGCCGTATGGCAGAAATATACGAAAACGAGCCGGCAAATTGCAAGTGCAAGTGTCATTTATCTCAATAATTCTCAACTTTGAAACAGTGCCATATTTAGACAATCTACTCTCCACATCACAGTGACAAGTGGACAAATAGTTTTAGCCTGAAAAGGGACGGCAACCTTAGGGAACAGAGGTAAGCTCATTCCAAATGGTCATCTTTTTCCGCGTTTTTGGATTTACATTTGTATTAATTATATTTTCCCATTCTCAAACACTTCCTGATATCCTTGATTGCCCTCAAATGAAGAACACATTTGGTATGACACGAAGATGGATTCCATATGTAGAAAGGCGTGTTGATTGATGGGGCTTTCGGAAGTATTTTTGGTTATTAATATGGTGTTTGTGATGTTCTCAGGAAATGTCTTCCAAATTTATCGAAATGGAGTTGAATTACATAGGTTTTCATTTTATTATTCCTGCTTCGCGAAGTTCCTCAATTAGGCTTATGATTTCATTATTCATACCGGTGTTTCCTGCATACTGCGATGCAATCAACAGTTTTAATCGCTCCACTACCTCATTGAAGTCATCAAAATATTTGTATTCATTAGGAATATTGTTGAAATCAAGCATAGTTAGTCCTGAACCACTTTTACTTCATGTAGTAGTACCCGGAGCCAAACTTATTCTTGGCCTGGGTTTGGGAAGAGATGAGTTAGGTTCCGTGAGTTTTTGAGTCTTTTCAATGTCACGTTCTGTTGTAATTCGTGGTTTTATTTTATTAACAAACTTTGACGCATTTGATGTTGACAGACCCCTTGTAGGATCATAACGGATATATTGTCTCTTCATCAGGAGTGATCTGATAAAATTCTTGAGGTGTTGGTTTATGAAATTCATGGGGTGTTTGTTGATGAGGCTCTTGAGTTATTGTCTTATGCAATTTTTGGGTGTTGATTGAAAACTTGAAAGAGGTGATTTAGTTTGAAGCTTCAATTCTTGCTTCAATTCTTGCTTGAACTTAGTCGTTGGGGGTTGTTGAACAATAGACAAGAATTGTTTCATTGGTTGAGTGATTGGTTTCATAAGTTTCTTCTAAATGTGATTGAGATTCTGCGATATCAGATTTCAAATTTTAATATTTTCATCTCAACGCCTTCCTTGCACTCAATAGTTGTTCTTGTGAATGACTGTTCATGATGATTGACAATCATTCCGCAATCTTGAAGTTTATATATGAATAAATGTGTCGAAACACTTTCCGTATCGTCTCTCTTTTATAGAACAATCTTTATCGATAACAAGAAAACCAAATTTATCTTTCCAATAAGAAAAGATTTTTTTTTAAATTTTGCAATGACACATCTACACTGATATGATCCTCATATATATGTTTAAGATTTGTGTCTTGTTGGAAAATTATAAGCAAATTAGCATTATCTCTAATGAGTTGTTTGGAAATGGTCGAATAGATTTGACATAAGTAGACACAATCTGTGTGTCTGTGACGGCCAAAGCAGAAATAATTTTTGATTATGTTCTGATCACATGTGGTTACATCATCGAATATTATGACGGAATGATCTTTAATATTTTCGGGGAGAATAACTTCAACAGAATCCTTATAATCATAAAATCTAATTCCTTTCATAGGCACCAGCAAAATACTCCAATAATTATATTTGAGTTCATATAATGATTTGGAAAATAAGTACACATTAGTAAGACGAAGACCGTTAGGTTGTTCCAGCAGAGACAACATCACATTAGATTTGCCTGAACCACTTGCTCCAACAAGTAACCCTCTTTTGCACACCATGTTTTCTAACGGTATTCTCCACACTGATCTCCTCATCATCGAGAACTGAAAGCAACACCTTTTGTTTTTCAGTCTTCATCATATCGAAATAGTTACCAAACTGATCATAGTGCTGATGTAATATGTATATATATATATATTCCTATATATATATAGGTGTGTCCAAGTTGTAAGAAACATTATATGATGGGACAGCGAAGGAAATCCGTCGTTAGTACGAGTCGAAACACAAGGAAGAAAGGTTGAGGTTTTCTGAATACCTTGATCAACAAACTTCCTGTAGAACTACATGTCCCTGGCTATGATTACTGTGGTTCTGGCACAAAGTTGGAAAAAGATTATTGAGGGGACGTAGGCGTGAATCCTCTGAACAAGGCTTGTAAGTGACATGACATTGCTTATTTCTACAGTGAAGATTTATAATCAAGGGATATTGCTGACAAGGAACTGGCAACGTTTGCTTCCGAACGTTTGAAATCTTCTGACGCAAAATTGGGGGAAAAATAAACAACATTTCGGGTACCTAATATTTTGAATCTCAAAAGCAAGTTGGAGATGGGATTAAGACGTAAAAAGAAAACAGTGAAGGAGAACAATGAGGGCGGTGAATTGAAAGTTGTCAGGAGACGAACGAATAAGCAGAGAAAAAGAATCATACCAATTCCAAAGAAGGGTGGATTCCTTCCATTTTTACTACCATTGGTTGCTGTAGGGGGAGGACCAGCATTCATCGCTTCAGCAGTTAATAAAGCAAAATCTAACAGAGAACAGCTTGCTGAACAAAAAAGACATGATTCGGCAATGAAACAAAAAGGAAAAGGTTTATATTTGCGACCTCGTAAAGGTTATGGAATGTCTGTCCAGCCATAACAAAAAAACTGTTGAAGTTACCACGCCGAGCCTTGACTATTATCGATTCGATCGAAAATGCAGAGCGTTAAGGGATTCCTTACTTCCGAGGTGTCTTTATGAGAGGCAAAGTTCCTAGAAAAATAAGAAGCAAGGAGTGCGGTATTATCAATCAAAAAAAAAACTGTTGAAGTTACCACGCCGAGCCTTGACTATTATCGATTCGATCGAAAATGCAGAGCGTTAAGGGATTCCTTACTTCCGAGGTGTTTTTATGAGAGGCAAAGTTCCTAGAAAAATAAGAAGCAAGGAGTGCGGTATTATCAATCTTGATTCTGATTAAGGAGAAGGAACTCATTGGACGGCATATTCCAAAAAACATGGTTATATAACTATGATACTTTGCAGAAGTTTAACTCTTATCAGTGTGGACAGAACTGTCTTCTGTTTTCATATAATCAATGTCTCTGATGTTGTCTGATGTCTCAGTGTTGAATTATAATTTCAACCCTCCAATTTAACTGGAAGATAATGTGGAATATGAGATAGGCTTGGCAAATTTTGATTCATTCAATGTTATCCCAAACGTAACAAAATTGAACAATGTTTTAGTATGGAGTGAACACGATGATTTCAGTTATATCATTCCTAAAGGGTTTTATGATGTAACAGATATTCTTGATCTCATCATTAAACAGATGACTGGCAACAATGAAGATGTTGTGATATCCATCGACCCAAACTGAACAACTTCGAAAGTAGTTATCCGAACAAACATTGAAATCAATTTTTCAGTACAAAACTCTATTGGTCAT